>JAHRHZ010000004.1:16978375-17026391 GCA_024137785.1 Ginglymostoma cirratum | reverse complement strand
CAGAAAGGGTCTAGGCCCGAAATGTCAAGCTTTCCTGCTCCTATGATGCTGCTTGGCCTGCTGTGTTAATCCAGCTCTACACCTTGTTATCTTAGAGACGTACTGAACCTGGTTTTATCCCAATATCATGCACCGTTCAAAGTTAGGCATTCCCACAGATTTATTGCACACGTGCAAACCCAAGTTAACTTTTAACCTTCCTGAAACAAAGATTCCAGGGTTTTAATTTTTTGCCTGACCTATTTTATCATCTTATAATAAGCTAGTTATAAATATATAAAAACACAAACTGCGCGAATTTACGTTAAATTTTCCATTCTGGATTTTTTTTCTCTCTACATTCATGACATAAACTGCCTATGTAAGCATGTCATTCATGCTCCCTTTTGCTAGTAGAGCCATTATCAGTTCCCCATTGGAAAGGAGATATAATTAGAGTGTGATAACCTTACAAGGCGGTTTCCATTTAAAAAGGACAACATAGAAATTTAAATGGTGAATTATAAAACTAAGGTTTCATTGTGTCAATTTAAAATTAGGACTGAATGATGTCTTTATATCTTGATACTTTGCATTCCAGAGCTCTAACTACACGCAACTGAAACCATTCACTGTGCAATACCACAGCTTGACTGCTTTTTATTACTTACACAATTTCTAATTGAGTGTGCTTTCTGTTTGTAGCAAAAAAGGTGAGGAAGATGTGGGATGGAGAGAAGACTGTGATTGTGGCCTTACTTGGCACAACTGTGGTCCTGCCTTGTGAAAATCACAACCACATTTGGACAGAAAGACATAGCGAAGAAGAGCAACAGGTGGTCCATTGGGACAGATCACCTCCTGGTGTCTGGCATGACCAGGCTGACCGTCTGATTGACCTCTACGCTTCGGGAGAACAGCGATCTTATGGTCCTCAGTTTATCAGGAAAAGGATGAATATATCAGAGACCGCATTCGCTGATGGTGACTTTTCACTGACAATCTCTAACCTTAGCTTGGGAGATGAAGGAATCTATTCATGTGATTTGCACCACCATTACTGTGGAATTCATGAGAGACGCATCTTCAACCTGTTCATTACAGATCCAGTCAAAGTGAACTTTACACATAAAACATGTAAGAAATTTTTCATATTCTGATTCATTAATAATTTTACAGGTTAAATTTATAGGAATCCATCTGCTACTTGATGTATTACATTCTGCACCAAAAAAACAGGAAAGTAATCTAATTTCTTAATTTTTAATTACACTTCTTTCCCTTTGGGTTTTTCATTTCTAGAAGTCATGGAACCAGTGCTACATTCTGTCATGCATGTTAGCCTGCTCAGAAAGAGTCAGCATGTTATGGAGGTGTCACTGTTGAGCTAATCCTGTTCTGACCCATTATGCCTGTTTTTTATTGGGGTCATCAAATAGTGATTAGAAGCAGTAACCTTGGACAAATTTCCACTAGCTCTGGGATGTTGATATTTTGACACCCCTATTGCTGCCATGAGTGAGTTCAACAAACTCAAAATGTGCTTGGATTTGAATTACAGTTCAGTGCCTTTTACAAACCAGAATACAGAGGAAGCTTCCTGAACTCTGCCTTACTGCATAGTGGCAAAGGTCTGCAGCATCCTGTGTCCAATTATTTGTTATGTTAGGACACCATCTTCAATAATAGAAGAGAGTCTGATATGATCGCATTGTTGATGGGAAACATATCATTTATCAGTCAATGACATCTTATTGGCTGTCTTCTGTTGACAATATTAGATGCATAACCTAACCTACAACGTAATCTACTGAATGCAGAATGCACTAGAAACAACCACAATAAGTTTGAAAATTTGACTAAAGTCTTTTTATTCTTTCTGTTTTTTACTTCCTGTCTATTTCTCTTCCTCGGCTTTCCTACCTCTACTTAATATCCTTCATACTGACTGTCTTTGTGCCTATCTCTCTCCAATCAACTGTAGCTATTTCATTGCAAACAAGTGACTATAAAAACAAAAGATGGAAAATTGTGATTTATTTATAGCCTTATTGTTAGCTAACTGTGATTAATAGGGAGATTCGCAGAACCAGCTGTGATTGAATGATAGAATAATTATGGCATACAAGAAGGCCATTCAATCAGTTAAGCTTGTTACAACTCTCTGTGGAGCAGTTTAGCTAGCCACTACACATTTTCCCCATAATGTCACCTGTCAGGTGCTTATTCACTTCATTTGGAAAGTCACAATTGAATCTGCCTCCACCACTGTTTCAGACAGTGCATTCCACTCACTGGATAAAACAAAATTGGTTGTGAGCCAGCTGTGATTAATGCATGGGATTATTTGCATTTGTTGTCGTTTATTCTTAAACTATGCATTTGTCTTATTCATTTTTTATTCATTCATGGGATGAGGGCATCGTTAATTAGGCCAGCATTTATTGTCTATCCCTAATTGCCCAGAGGGTAGTTAAGGGTCAACCACATTGCTGTAGGTCCGGAGTCAAATGTAGGTCAGACCAGGTAAGCATGGTGCCTTCCATCCCTAAAGGGCTAGATGGATTTTTCTGACAAGCAACAATGGTTTCATGGTGATCAGTAGATTCATATTGAATTCAAACTCCACCATCTGCCATGGCGGGATTTGAACCTGGGTCCCCATAACATTACCTGGGTCTCTGGATTAATAGTCCAGTGATAATTCCAATAGGTCATCCCCTCCCCAGAGAACAGTTTGCATTCAGAAAAGTTTTATCTAATTTTTGATGTAAGATAAACCTAAGTGGGCAGGATGATGTACTCCATTCATTGCTTCAGACTCAAGAAAAGTACAAGGCTCCACTCAGACTGTTTGTATAAAGAAGAAATGTATGATTTTTTTCTGTGTCAGAGACATTTGATCTTCAAAATAAATTGTGAAAATAAAGATGCTAGGTTGTACTTTACCAGCTGTCCAGCAACAGGCTGGGAGATGGGCACATTAAATGAGAGGGAAGGTGGAGGATGGTGTGCTTGTCGTCTTCTTGCCACTACGGCATTGTAGCATGGCTGGGAAGGTAGAGGACAAACACTATGCCTTTAAGCCAATTGGGCCAATTAAATAGCCAGTTGAGCCTCATCCTGTCTTTGCTGACATCCTGATGGCAACGTTTTGGTATTGGGAAACAGCAAGGTGAATGCAGGTGGCCTTCCTACAGGTTTGAGATTGAAGCCTTGCAATGGAGCACAATGTGACCAAAGAAGTGCTCCCTTGTTAGCACTGGCCTTTGCTGCATTTGTCTCATTGCCATACTGCTGCCGCTGAGTCTGTCTGACTGGCCCCAGTGACTCCAGATCCTACTGACCAGTTTTGAATACACTTGAGCCTATGATGTCCTCTCTGTTCGGTGTAATCTGTTCCCAGTGGTGTTTCTGAACAAACAATCCTCTGACCAGTTGGTGGGTAGGGCAGGAGATCATTCTTTGAAAGGTCAAGAGTCCTGATGGCTACCATTTTGATAACTGACAAGACTACAATAAGTAAAAATTCCAGCCAAGATGGTTGATACAGTTCTCAGAGCAAATTAGAAATGGTTAGTCTTGAAATATGATTGTCCCTTTGTCCCAGGTGTGAAGTCAGCACACAACATTCATTCACATATATAGCCATTAAGATAATGATCCAGTTCTTGCTTGAAAGTCATGATTGAACTTCCCTTTGTCTCACTTACAGGCTGTGCATGTCAAATCCTAACCGCTCGCTGCATAAAAAATTACTTTCTACAAGTGAAAAGTTTAAACAGCTCATTATTTTGCACTCCTCCATGATTAAGGTCACTTTAAACACCACTAACTGCACTGATGTGCAGGCCTGGAAGTGCACAATAGAATTGTCATTGCTGTCAGACTCATAAAAACGGCACATTCTCTGGTGTAAGTTATTCACCATTATACAAATGACACTTTGATAAAACTCAAATAGGTAGTAAGCAATGTCTCGTATCACTGAAGGATTTAATAATTGAGAACTCTTTGCATTATATATTTTAAAAATAGAGCTGGAAACATCAAAATTTGTCTTAAATGAAAATAGTAGGACATGTTTTCTCTCTCTCTCACTCACACACACACACACACACAGTTTTGGTTTTTATGTTTTCACACAGCTAGGCCTCACTGCGGGGTGTAGTGTTATCTGCTATAATTGTCAGCACCACTTAGGAAGTATGTATGTCAAAAGTCAGATTGCAGACCATGTTATTCAGGACAGTTTGACAGCTTGCTGGGGATTTAGACCCATTTTAAAATCTAAACTACATCATCGCACTCAAGGTTTGTGACAGAAGCTGGAAGCCAGAGGCTTGTTCAAAATTGAACATTTGTTCTCTTATGAATAAATCCGGTGAGATAGCTCATGGTTTCTTTTGGACAAGTATTGGTTCTCAGGTAGGTCTTACATATGTGGCCTGCAATAGTGTTGTGGAAGCAAAGCTTCCCTTTTCTCTACATTAAAGAAAGTTGAAAAGAGAAAAGTTTCAGCGGTTGTACATTATCAATGTCTTTAAGAGCTTTAAAAGCCGACTTCCTAGCCAATTTCAGAACTGAATCCTCGTACAGGCTTTTCATTTGCAGATAGAGGTAGCCCAGTACCTGCTCATAGCTGCCAATATGGTGTTGGATGCATTTCAAGCATTCTTTACGGAGCTCCACAAAATTGGATCCTTTTGCCCCATTTTGCATCCACAGGAAGAGTGAAACAAGGTCAAACTGCTCTCCCAGAGAATCTTCTGATATTAGTGTTAGAGCTTTGTGTTCAGTGAGAGTTGCAGAATGATAAGGGGTCTCGAAAGCGGCAAAGCTTGTGTCACATGTGACATTTTTCCTGTGTAGCAAAATTGAGGCAGGAAAGAAAAATACAGGGAAGAGAGACACTAGAAATCAAAAGAGTTTAATGGTCAGACCCCCAACACTTCAAAGATGTTAGGTAGAGCAGTAAAAGCCTAGGAATGAGTGTATTGCAACTTAATTAATAGTAAACTCCACATGCCTCAACACATGTCTGAAGTCTCCAGATGAAGGAAATCGGTTATTTCAGTTTCTTTCAGAACACAACCATTTAAAAAAAAAGTAGGGAAGTAACAGTTAAATCCAAAGTAAGCAATGGTTTAACGTTGCTAGTGTTGGACATCTTCCCATGTGTTTGATGACACTATTCTGAGGATCCCAGGACAAGTTTCCATCTTTAAAAAATCCTTAAAACAAGTTTTATGTGATGGAGAATGATTAGGATTTTAATTCAATGCAAGAAATTTAAAACATTAGCATTGAAGCTGTCATATATGAAAGAGACTGCTTCTGTTCGAAAACGTAGATAAATTTACCCCACCTAACATTGAATGGTACAGTCTTGGCAGGAGTCAGCACTGTGCCAGCATCAAGCAACTTAAAACTTATTATCTTTTTGCCTTAGCCTTTTGAGCTTTTTTCCTTCCTTCTTATCCTCATTATACTCTTCTAATACCCACATCTTATGACGTTGTTATTTCTTTAAAAGGTGTTTTACATCCCCAACTGTTTTATGAAAGTTTGCTTCTAAGAATTTCCAGAAGTTTCTGAGACATGAACTGCATCCTGTTCATTGATTCGATACATATGGGAACCATGTGGAACTGGCTATATTCCAGCAGCTTAGTGTTCTTCAGCTCTCTGAAAAAATAACTATCAGGACAGTTTGTTTCAACAAAGAATAAAATGATTTGAGCATATTAACTTCTAAAAGGCGAATGTGATGTGATACAAAGCTCAATGCTTATTTTAAATCTAGAAAACGTCAAAATATTAGTGACCAGAACCCTATACAGCAACTAACTGAATCACCAGCCTGTCTTCAACCATGTTGATCTTGGTTTTAATCCACGAATGAAGGATTGGGTTCTTGTTCCAGAGGCCCAAGAAAAGAAGGCAAGGGTTTGATATTAAGCAGTCACAACTTACTCAGGAACTCTGCTTGAACTCGAGTGAAAGACAGTAATTAGCATTGATAAGGCAGTGCTGAAGTCTGGGAGTACATACAGCTGAACATTCCAGACAGCTAGGGTGTTATGGAAACCAGTTTAGAAATCTAATATGTTTGGAAATTTGATAGCTGGTAGTTTGACTACAGGCCTGTTGCATACTCTGTTGATTCCGAAATGTTCAGTTGGTATATGAGTAGAAAATTAGTTGTGTACATAGCCACATTGAAAATTTGAAGATGTTGCTTTCACTTGATGTCATTGTTGTGTGACAGAGTAACTGACTTGCAACAAATTTGAAGTACAGATCAGTTATAACCGAGTTGAATGGTGGAAAATAATGAAAGGAAATAAATAACCTATTCCTGTTTTTGTATCCATTTCTAGCATGGTAGTTACAGTTAGTTCAAGTTCGGATGGACCAGTGTTCAAAATGATTAACAGGGGTTTGTATTTTGGTTTTTTGTCTGATTTAAAAGATGCATTGTCTTGAGTTTGGTGAAGTATCCCAGGTCTGGTCCTGTTGCGGGTGAAGTTGCTGATCACTCCTCTGCTTGGAGATATGCTTGGGCTACAAGAGACACATGGTTTCTTGAAACTTTATACCTCTACTTAGACCGACATTTGGGACCCATTCAGTCCTGCCAAGAAATTGAGTTATCTACTATAAACAGGTTTAAAACTAGAAGGTACAGAGTGAGGAGAAGAAAGTGATTTGGGTTGCAGGATTTACATAAAAACTAAGAAATAGGAGTAGGACACTTCTCACCTCACGCCTTCTCACCATTATGTAAGATCCTTCCCCTTTTATTCCTCTTCACAGCCCTCAACTCCCAATCATACAAAATTCTGTCTACCTCTTATTTAAATGCCTGAAACGATCTAGCTTCCACAACTCTTCAGGCTAGAGAGTTCCAGAGGGAGAACCCACGGGTTTCAGAATGGTCAGAAAAGCTGTCGAGGAGCTGGGCACGTTCTGCATCTGTACCATTTGCGAGTTAACATTTCATCTGGTCCACATGCTTGTTCAAGACCATCACACCTGCCTGAACTTTATACCTGTTCACCTGACCTTGCGTTGACCCATACAGGGCCATTCAGTAGTTCCTACTCCAAACTTCATCCCCTAAAGTAAACTGTCTCTCTCGCTTAGTGGAGTCTTGCGTCTCTGATGCTGTTTCACCCACCTCCCCCGATCTGGGAAGATCAGATTGAACCTGATGTGGAGTCTTCTCCCCATTAGCAGCTCTCCTGGATCTACCCCTCTAGTTCCACGAGGGGTGGTCCTACAGTCAAATAGGAACCAGGACAGTTTGGTATCTAGTGAAGCTGTAGGCTGTTTCTTTAAGCCTGCCGTCAAAGCTTGGCCTTCTCTTTCAGACCATTGGATGACGGATGGAGCTGTCCTCATATGAGAAATACCTTTCAACTTTAGGAAATACTCAAATTCCCTGCTGGTAAATGATGACCCATTATCTGTGACCAACAATTCCAGGAGTCCATGTATTGCAAAAGATGTGTGCAGTTTTTCTATTGTCGTCCCCGTGTTTGATGAATGAACTCTATGCACGTCCACCCATTTTGAGTGGACATCCACAATGACTAAGAACATTGAGCTCATGAAAGGATCTGCATAGTTGATGTGTAACTGAGTCCATGGTTTACCCGGCCATTCCTACAAATGTGGGGGAGCTGCTGGCAGTAATTTTTGTCCTTGTTGGCACTCTTGGCACTGCCCCACCAAGGCAGCTATGTCTGCATTCAATCCTAGGCACCAGATATAACTTCTCACCAACATCTTCATTTTGGAACCCTTTGGATGACTGTGGTGAAGTACAGCCAGTATCTGGTCATGACCTTTATTTGGGACAATCATCTTACTCCCCATAATAATATACTGCCCTCTATTGTGATCTAGTGTCAGCGGGTCCAAAAAGGTTTCATTTCTGGTTGTGACGACCCTTTGGTTTCCCTCATCACTACCAGCTGTTTCAGTTTTGTCCAAAATCTGATATTGTCAGCTGTGACTGAAAGTGTGTTCAGAAAATTTAAAACCATAATGGACTCTTCGAGTGGTGGTACCACCAGTGGTGTATGCACCAGCAGGAGGTGGCTCAATGCATCCGTATTTGCTAATTAGCCTCCCGGACGGTGTTCCAACTTGTAATTATATGCACTTAGTATCAGAGCTCACCGCTGAATCTGGCCTGAAGCTATGGGTGACAGTGCCTTGCCCTCTTTAAGTAGACCTAGCAGGCATTTGTCGTTCATTATTATTATTATTATTATCATCATCATCATCACAAAGTTACATCCGTGAAGCTATTAGTGGAACCACCTGACTCCAAATGGAACCGTCAAAGCTTCCTTCTCTATCCAGGTGTATTCACACTCTTTATTAGCCAAAGTCCTGCACGCATACACTATTGGGCGTTTCTCTCCATTGGGCTACCTATGAGTTAACACAAATGAGCCATACTGGGAGGCATCGCATGTCAATACCAGATCTCACTTGGAATACTAGCTTGCCAACACCTTAGAGAATGATTGCTGTTTCTTCACTGTCGTCAAGGCTATGGCTTGGCTGTGCAACCATTTCCAAGGCTGACCCCTTTTTAAGAATTGATGCAAAGGTGCCAGGATAGAAGCCAGGTTATGTATGAACTTCCTTTTATGATTCATCAGTCAGAGGAAGGACCTAAGCTCCGTAACTGACATGGGAGCCAGGGCATCGTTGGCCGCCTCGCTTTATTTCCAACAAGTGTAACCTAGACTTATCGACTCTAGCCCAAGTAGGTCACTTGGGGTGCCTGGAACACATTTTTCCTTTCTAAGGTGTACGCCAGCCTGGGAGAAATGTCTAAGGACTACGTCCAAGTTCTCTAACCCATATGGGTATGAATTGTAGCATACTTCTGGGAATCCTCATCTAATCGCAGTTGCAAATACATACGACTCATGTCCAGCTTCGTGAAAGACAGTTCGCCTCACCACGCCAGCTTTGTGTATAATTCCTCCTCTATGCAAGGGATTGGGTATTTATCCAGCTGCGAGAAGTGGTTTACTGTTTAAAATCCCCACAAAGGTGAACTGATCCTTTGGCTTCACAATTGGTACGACTGGTGCTGCCCATTCCGAAAACTGGACTGGTTTAGTGGTTTGTTTATTTTCCAGCCTTCTGATTTCTGCCTCTACTTTGGCCCGTAAGGCAAATGGCGCTGGGCAAACCTTGCAGAATTGCTTCCTGGCCAGTGTGCAAGGTAGCCTTGGGTTCTTTGATAGTCCTTAGACCTTCCTGACAAACATCCATTGATTTAATTAGGACCTCACTCAAACAGCCATTTTCTAATTGAAAAATTTGGAACCAATCTATGTGAATCTTTCTAAACCAATTTTGCCCCATCAAGCTTGGGCTTGAGCTTTTTACTGCAGTCAGTGGTAACTGAACCAGCTGCTTCTCATAAGAGACTGGAACCAAAGTTGTACCATTAATCTGTAAAGCTACCCTGGCATAGATTCTCAGTCCAGCCAAAGTCTTATGCAAACTTAAGGGTTGGAGTCCAGAGCGATCTGTGATCACTGAAATGGCCGCATTAGTATTGACGTCTGTTAGAACCGATTGACCATTTAACCAGATGTTAATTTTAATTGGCTCTGATTTGGATTTTGCTAAGCAATTTAACTGTTCCAAACCAGAAGTAGTTGGATTTGCCAAGGTGTGGACACTCCTGGATACCGGCCTAGTACTTCTATTACTCAACTTACTTCTGGTGGGACTCTTTTGCTGTCTCGAGTCCGCATACCGGCAGCAACTACAAAGGCATGCCAGCCTGGATCCTGAAGAAAATATTAACCATTTGGCTGAGGCTTGGCTTTGTTTTGGAGTTTTGCTGTAGGCTGAACTAGAGTCCTTCTGTTCAGGATATGTCCTGAGTGAGGTTATGCAATTTTTTTCACTCAAATGGTGTTCCCCAATTTCAGTCAGATTGCTGAGGGTGTTATTTGCATTGGAATACCCTGTAACTCATATGCTCCACTTGCCACATTTTCCAGTGATAAAGCCAGTTGCAGTGCCTGTTGATGTCCAGTTGGCAGGCACTTTAATCCCACATACCGAACAGTCTCTCAGCATCTCATTAAGGGTTAAACCAAAGTTACATGCCACTGCCAGTCGTCTTAACCTTGTCAAAAATCCCTGTACGGATTCCCCTGGTTCTTGAATTGCCAACTAAAACCAATAGTGTCTCAGAATTAGAGGAGGCTTGGTGTCATTAATATTCCTCAACCAGATTTGTCAACGCTTGAAAGATTTTAGTATTTGGTGCCTCAGGGAAGTTAGGCCCCAAATAACTGAAAAAAAAACTCTAGGTCCATGGCTGTCAGGAGAATTGTTTGTTGCTTTTCATCTGCCCCAGTGTCATTTGCCCAGAAAAAAATAATGCATTCTTTCCACACATTGGGCCCAGTCTTCAGCAGGATCGAATGAGTCAAACTTACCAAATAACAGCATGATGCCAGAAATGCTTACCCCAATTGTGAGCAAATTTCTTCGAGAGCATGCTTTTCTCTTGTTGCCACCAAGTAACTCCACAGAGGCCGGTTCTTGTCACCAAGTCACTCTTTATTTACATGTGGAGAGTCCTTGACACTGATCCTATTTCCTCAGAGCCGGCTTTCAGCATGAACAGAATCTCTGACACTCCTGTTTATTTCTGTCAGCCTGGGTTCCTTGACTGGGGCTTTTATTCTGGTCCAAACGGGGAACTCATGTTCTATGACCTCTTATGAGGTCACATGGCTGACCTCATTACAATCACTACACTCTCTCTATAACTAATAGTCTGCCTGTGATTCCTGCTACCAATGTGCATGACCTCACACTACCCTACATTAAGCTCTCATCTGTCAAGTTTTTGCCCATTCACTCAACTTTTCCACGTTCTCATGCGGATTCTGAATGTCTTCATCGCAACATGCCCTCTACCTATTTTTGTATCAGTAGCAAATTTGGACACATTACATCTATTCCCTCCAACAAGTAAATAATATTTGGTAAATAATTGAGGCCCTGGGACTGATTCTTGTGGGACTCCACTGGTTAATTATTTACAATCTGAAAAATTCGCATTAGTCCTAGCTCTCTGTCTTCTGTGTAATAATCAGCTCTCAAACCATGCTAACATATTAGCTCCAATGTTAAGAGCTCCTGACTTATGCAGTGAACTTTATGAATACTTTTTGGAAATCCAAATATATGACATCTACCAGTTCCCCTTTATCAGCTTTGCTTATTATGTCCTCAAATTACCCTCGCAAATTTGTCAAACATGATATCCCTTCCTTTAATCCATGCACTGGATTTGATTGTGTTAAGCTTTTCTAAATGCCCTACTATTTTTCCTTACTATGGAACTTTAGTATTTTCCCAATAATAGATGATAAACTAACTGGCCCACATTTTCTTGCCTTCTGTGTCCCTCCCATCTTGAATGGGAGCTGAACTGTCGAAACACTCAGGATCCACTGAGTTCCAGATTTTTAACCAATGCCTCCATTATCTCTGCAGTCACTGTCACTACTCACCACCACACATCTGTTTCTTTTTAACAAGGCTACTCAGTCTCCATTTCCTCTTTGCCTATTTTTCCAGACTGTCAAATACCCTTGAATATTGAGTTCCCAGACCTGGTCATCCTGCAACCACATCTCTGTAATAGCCATCAAGTCATATTTATTTGTATTAGTTACAATCATTTTGTTCAGATTATACAGTCATTTTGTTCAAAGTCTGTAACTATAATATCAGTCTGTGCTTATTTTCAGAGACAGAAGTAAATCCCTCGTTGTTGTCCTTAACTTAAATTTCAATTCAGTTGACAGTAACATTGTCAGAAAACATTTAAGCTCTAATTTTTGACAGGACCCTTAGCTGATGCAATGCTTGTTGCCATGCATGATATGGATTGACAAAATGCTCAGGATAATGCCCTAGAGAACAATATGATGAAATTAGTAACATGATGAATGTTATTACTGTTTAATTTATTAAGTGTTTGATTAATTAGAAAATGAAAGTAGAAGTTGTCACCACACAGACTTTCTTCGGAGCTGAATGCACTAATGTGGCAGCATATTACAATGCAGAGATGAATCAGGGACTCTTGTGTGCCTGAAAGCTCCATGGGTTGTGATCCTGCTTATTTAATCCTGGCTTTTATGTTTGGCAACCCCTCTGCATAGTTTTGTGTCTGAACCAAAAATAGGATAGCCTTAACTTCTTTTCCTTCCAGCCTAAGTCACATATCTCAGGTCCCAACACCCTGGAGTGCTCCATATAAACACTAGACTGCTCTGAATTGGAGACCCATGTTTAACAAAAAGATTAAGGGCTGGACTTTCACTGTGAATGCAGATGTTTGATTAGGGAAATTTCCTGATTCACTGGAACACTCAGTAAAAACTATCTCAATTCATGCAATTTTTTGCTTCAGTGGCATTGCTTAGATGTATTTGGACCAGTGACTCTAGAGGCAGAACAGAGAAGACAACAAGATGGACTGGTTGGAAAGCCCGGATCATTTTTGATTTCAGCTGTTTCAAGAGCTGTTGGGACCTCAGTCCCTTGCTCCTCATACTTTTCATGCCAATTCTTGTCCCTGAACCATCCTCACAGCCCCTTTTATCCATCATGCTTACTCATGCCACATATTCCACATGTACCCCTTATAGTGTCCATGCCCATTTAATGCTAACTCGTGCTCCACCACCCATGGTCCATTATACCCTCCATGCTACCACCAAAGCCACTCAATCACTACCCGTCATAGGTCCCAAATGGAGAAGGATACATTTAAACTTCTACGAATAATCTTACACAACTCTCATTCTTGAACACCTCATGCTGATCAAAAGCTCCCAGTCGCAGAACCTATTCAAATCTTTTAACTCTCCTCAAGTGATTAATACGTTATAAAAGCAAACTTCTATTCAGACCATGTCAAAGACAACTAATCCTTTAATAGATTGTTTAAATTGTCAATGAAAGTATGAAATTAGAGCCTCCTGCTGTGATAACTAACTTTTGAAACTTAGCCAAGAAATCATAACCATTAGTGTAATATCAATAAAGAACTCAGCTGTAACTGTGTGAATAACTTCTACATTCTTCTAACCTTTAGCTGATGGGTTATCAGGAGCCCTTCAAGAAAAAGATAAATTTCTAGATTTTAAAGGCACCAAAGAGTATGGTGAGGAAATGAGAATATGGTATTGAGATGCCATGATTCTGTTGAATTGGGCCAAATGGCTTTTTGTACAATTGTTTATCAATGTGGTATTGACATTTGTTTATATGTATAACCTGAAAAGTTGAGTGAGCAAACACATGGCAGATGCATCAGATGTTTCTCATTTAATTTTGTACATAATCGATCACAAACAATGTGAGAAGAATTGTTGTGACATATTTATACAAAGTGTATACATATTTATCTGCTTGCTAGAGGTTGAAAGTCTTATTTTGATAATTTACAAGCAAAGTTTGGGTGAGGGAGGATTCTTGAACAATCTGACTTACTGTTCTATAAAAACTGATTAATTCCTCAACTTGTCAGAGTAAACGTTTTGGGTTTGGTGACCCTTCTTCAGAACTCAGTCACAACTGCTGCCAGACCTGCTGAGCTTTTCCAGCAAGTTTCGTTTTTGTTCCTGTTTTACAGCATCCGCAGTCTTTTCAGTTTTAATTCCTCAACTTGTTCTTCTAATGTGGAACCTGAAACTTATAAGCAATATAGTACATCTTGGTCTCTATCTTTTCTCATCAGTTTCAGCAAGCATCTGGCTCAGTGGTAGTATATTTTTGTCAGATGCTGGTGGATTCAAGTTTCACCTTTGAACCTATAATCTAGGCTAACATTTCAGTGCATTGTTGGAGGCCCCATCTGCTGTGCTAGATGAAATAACAGATGCTATAGTACCATTGGAGGAAGATCAGAGACACTTCTTCCAAGTTATCAATGGTCAATATTTGCCAACTCAGTCAAAATAGATAATCTAGCCAATATCAACTTGTTGTTTGTAGGACCTTGCTATTTGAAAATTGGCTGCCTTGTTTCCTAGATTACTAAGTGATTATAATTCCTAAGTACTTCATTGGCTGCAAAGTGCTTCGGGTGTTCTGAGGTTGTGGAAGTGTTATTGTAAGTTCTTTCTTTATTTCAACTTACAAACCGGTACAATTACTTAAAGTAGAGACTTAAATGATAAAGCCAACATGTAAAGCTAAACTTCATAACCAAGCTCCAGAGTGGCTGGTGGCACTAACAAGAAGATCAGGAAATCAACAGTGAATGGATTCCAAAGCATGCATGAGTGACTTTATTTTTGAAGATTGTTTGTTTGTTTGTTTACTTATTTCTGTCTTTAGCAGCTACATCAGTTGAAGTCCCGAAAGTCGTCAATGTTTTTATTCCAGAACATTCTTCACATTTCCTTCATCAATTTGGATACATTCTGGCAATGCTACTGTTACTGGCTATACTGATAACCATCATTGCCCTGATTACCCATCGACAAAGAAAAAGAGGTGATGTCCATAATTTCTTAATATTTTAGTGGTTACTGATTTTATTTTTATCTGTCTTTTCCACCCCCACCCCTGGCCAGACTCTTTCAGTACACATGGTATACAGGTAACAGAGTTGGGGACTGGAGAGAGACTCGCTGTATTGCTGGCTACTAACTAGTCAGTTGTTTGGAGATATATGGGCAAGATTCGTACTGCTGTCTCTCACCTCTGTTCCTATGTCGGAGTGGCTATCCTGTGTTTTCCAATTCAGTCATAGGCTGAAGCATGTGTATATGTGCATACATGTGTATTGTCCACTTATATTGTAGAGATCCATTTGGTGAGGGATAGAATTGGAATCAATGTGTGCACATCTTTTTTGTTTATTTACAGACGTATACAACACAAACACAGACCTCTTAGCCTAACAATGACAGTTTCTAGTGGTGTATCTTTTAATAACTCACCCGTTAATGCCCACCACTTACATAAAATGTAATAAAGTTAATATTCAACTAACATCTGTACCTTGAAAACAGCAAGAACAATAGGGCAAAAACTTAACATTAGAACTAGGACATTCAAAAGTGAAATCAGAAAACACATTCTTGTGCAAAGGATCATATAAATCTGTTCTTTAAATGATTGGGCATGCTAGGGAATAATTGGGATTTTCCAGACTTACAAGGTTGATTTATTTTTGTTAGGTAAGGATTTGGAGTTGAGGTACCATACAAATACAGAAAATAGGAGCAGGCAGAGGTCATTTGGCTCATTGAGCTTGCTCCGCCATCCAACACGATTATGGCTGATCCTCTACATCAACACCATACTCCCACTCTTTCCCATATCCCTTGATAACTTTCGCTTCTAGAAATCTATTTAATGCTTTCTTAAATATAAACTTAAATATCATTCTTAGCCTCCACAGCTATCTGTGGTAGGGAATTTCACAGGCCCACCACCTTCTGAATGGAGAAATTTCTCCTCCTCTCAGTCCAAAATGGCCTACAGCATATCTTGAGACTGTGTATCTCTTGTTTTAGACCCCCTACTATCCCTGCAATTATCCCTACATTCAGTCTGTCCAGTTCTGTTTGAATTTAACGTGTTTCAATGAGATCCCCTCTCATTCTTTTGTACTCCAATAATACAGGGTACGATTGACCTACTGTCTCCTCATATGACAAACCTACCATCCCTGGAATCGGTCCAGTGAACCTTTGCTGCACTCATTCTATAGTTGGTATATCTTTTCTTAAGGCAAGACCAGTCATGATCTAATTGAATGGTGGAGCATGCTCGAGGGGCTGAATTATTTCCTGGTTTTATATTCCTACATTCAGAACTCAGTAAACAGAGAGCAGCTGATGGATGCAGGCTTCCTCTTTAGTTTACTATTTTCCTTTTTTCAGGTCTCCATTACAATGTGAAGACATCTCAACCGTAAGTATTGACTTATTATTCATCTTCCTCTCACTGCTATCAAGAACAAACTCCTTGGATGACTTGTGATCAAAATGTATAGTTACAACATAACCTAAGCAACTAATCAGAGAAACCTTGAATTAAGGCCAAAGACCTTTTGGTGGAGACCTTTAGCCAAGTAACACAAGGCTCTCGACCATGTGGCCTGCAATTCTTAAAACTCCGCTTTGCACCCTGGATAGGGCAACCTGTCGTGAGGGAAAACCAAAAGCTGATGCTGCAAACAGCTCAACCTGAAGAAAACATGCACCTTTCCCAGAAAGCTCAAACATTCTGTCTGCAGTGGCAGTAACTTGCCACATGAGAAACCTGTGTGGTAGATTTTATTTACATGCATTTTCAGATGTGGATGTCACTAGCATCATCCTTAGGTGCCCTGAGTAAAGATCACCTGCCTATGTAACATTGCATTGGATAACACTGTGGCTAAATCAGGGGAGTGCACACATCTGCTCCTCTGTCAATTGAATTAAATTCTGGACTCTCAGGCATCAATCTGATATTCAGTCATCCGCTTTCTCTCTCAGGATTGAAGTCTGGTGCTTCCTACCTCCAGGCTCTCATTTATTTATGCCTGTGTCCCAGCTTTTGATCTCCTTGCTCCTCTTTCTCCAGTTCCAGTTCTCCTCTCTGACTTCCAGTCTCCACATTCGCAATCTCAGATTCCTAAACTTCTTGCTGCCATTTTGCAGGCTCCTGCTCCACTGTCCCCGTTTCACTTTTCCTGCCATTGCTAAGGCCCCAGTATCCTATTCTTCTGTCTGAAATCATTTTTAAAATTAGTCAATGAGATATGGACATTACTGGATGGTCCAGCATTTATTGCCCTTCCCTACCTGCCGTTGAGAAGATCATAGTGAGCTGCCTTCTTGAATCACTAAAGTATATGAGCTAATGTGAGACCCACAATCGCGTTAAGGAGTGAGTTCCAGGATTTTGATCCAGTGACATTGAAGGAATGGTGATGTATTTCCAAGTCAGGGCGGTGAGTGACTTGGAGAGAACTTGTAGGTGGTGGTGGTCCCATATATCCTTCTGTCCTTGTCCTTCTAGATGAAAATGGATTTGGAAGGAGCTGTCTAAAGAGCCTTGCTAAATTTCTGTAGTGCACCTTGAAGGTAATGGTACAGTGGAAGATTTGCCCTGCCATTAGGTTGCAGATTGGAGTACAATTCTGCTGCTGATAGTCCACGGAGGCTCATGGGTGCCCAGTCTTGAATTGATTTTGGTTGGAATTATTGTTGTCAAATCTGTTGAGATACTGTGAAAAGTATTGTTTTCCGTGCTATTCAGGCAATTATTATTGGAGAGGATTCTGAGAGTGAGTATTTATGATTATTTGGAAAAGCACAGTTTGATTAGAAATAGTCAGCACAGCTTTGTGAAGGGCAGGTCATGCCTCACAAACATTATTGAATTCTTTGAGGATGTGACAAAACTCATTGATGAAGGCAGAGCAGTGAATGTGGTGTATATGGATTTTAGCAAGGCATTTGATAAGGTTCCCCATGGTAGACTCATTCAGAAAGTAAGGAGGCATGGGATTCAGGGAAATTTGGCTGTCTGGATACATAATTGGCTGTCCAATAGAAGACAGAGGATGGTAGCAGATGGGAAGTATTCAGCCTGGAGCTCAGTGATCAGTGGTGTTCCGCAGGGATCTGTTCCTGGACCTCTGCTCTTTGTGATCTTTCTAAATGACTTAGATGAGGAAGTGGAAGGGTGGCTTAGTAAGTTTGCCAATGACACGAAGTGGATAGTGTGGAGGGCTGTTGTAGGTTGCAGTGAACATTGACAGGATGCAGAGCTGGGCAAAGGAGTGGCAGATGGAATTCAACCTGGAAAAGTGTGAAGTGATTCATTTTGGATGGTCGAATTTGAATGCAGAATACAGGGTTAATGGAAGGATTCTTGGCAGTGTGGAGGAATCGAGGGTTCTTGGTGTCCACGTCCATAGATCCCTCAAAGTTGCTACCCAAGTTGATAGGGTTGTTAAGACGACGTATGTTGTGTTGGCTTTCATTGGCAGGGGGATTGAGTTTAAGATCTGCGGGGTTATGCTGCAGCTCTATAAAACCCCAGTTAAATCACACTTGGAATATTGTGTTCAGTTCTGTTGCCTCATTATAGGAAGGACGTGGAAGCTTTAGAGAGGCTGGAGAGGAGATTTACAAGGATGCTGCCTGGACTGGAGGGCAGGTCTCATGAGGAAAGATTGAGGGCTTTTCTCATTGGAGTGAAGAAGGATGAGAGGTGACTTGATAGAGGTTTACAAGGTGATGAGAGGCATAGATAGAGTGGATGGTCAGAGACGTTTTCCCAGGGCAGAAGTGACTATTACGAGGGGGCATAATTTGAAGGTGATTGGAGGAAGGTATAGGGGAGATGTCAGAGGTAGCTTCTTTACGCAGAGAGCGGTAGGTGCATGGAATGCACTGCCGGCGGTGGTCAGATACATTAGGGACATTTAAGCGACTCTTGGATAGGCACATGGATGATGGTAAAATGTAGGGTATGTAGAATAGTTTGATCTTAGAGTATGATAATAGGTCAGCACAACATCTTGGGCCGAAGGGCCTGTACTGTTCTATGTTCTAAATCATATCTTGCAAAGCACATCAGGGTAAAAGAAGAGAATGCACAATATAGTGGCTGAATCTTTTCAAAGTCAATCCTATTTAGCATGGTGATAGTGCTACGTAATACAATCTAATGTATTCCCAGTGTGATGGACTTTGTCTCCACAGGGACTGTGCGGTGGTCACTCTTACTATCATGGGTAGAAGCATTTGCAGCAGTCAGATCAGTGAAGATGAGGTGAAGTATGTTTGCTCCGCTTGTCGGTTCCCTCACTACCTTCCGTAGATCCAGTCTAGCAGTGATGTGTTTTAAGACCAGCTTGATCAATAGTGGTGCCTTCACCACTATTGGGGTTGGGGGTGAGGGGCAGGGGAGGGAAGAGGTGGTGGTGAGCAATATGAGGAGGTTTCCTCGCCCATGTTTCACTAAATACCATGAGATCTCATGAGATCTAGAGGACTCCAGAGGTCAACTCCCTCCTGACAGAATACCCTTGTGCCACCACATCTGCTGCCTACTGGTGGTTCAAGACATACTCAGGGATGATGATGGCGTCTGGGATATTGTCTGTAAGGTCTGCTTTCATAAGGATGACATATCAGGCTTTTGTTGTCTAGTCCGTAAGTCAACTCCCCCAATTTTGGCAGTAGCCTCCAGATAAAAAGAACTTTGCAGCATCGACAGGGCTGGGTTTGCCGCTGTCCTTTCTGATACCTAGGTTGATGCCAGGAGTCATGTGTTGGCCAGACCAATAAGGATGACAGTTTCCTCCTCTACATTAGTGACCAAGATATGTTTATCTGACAAACAACAGTGGTTTCATTGTCAGCGTTAGACGTTTTATTTCCAGATTTTTTTTAAAAATTGAGTTTGGATTCCACTATCTGCCATGTTGTGATTCAAACCCAAGTCCTTAGAACATAACTCGGATCTCTGGATTACTCGTCGAGCGATAGCACCACTACGTCATTGCCTCTCCTAGTGATCTCCTGATTCCCTTTCTCATGCTGCTGCTCAACTACATTGTATCTTAGATGCTCTGTCTTCTGCGCCCTTATGTCAAGCTTCTGCTTTTCCTTCTCAGGCTCCTGATCACCTTCTCCCTCTCTCAGACTCCCACAATTGTGCATCCCTTTTTTTAATACTGCTTGTCTCCTGCACTCCTGCCTTGAGTTTGTGACTTCCTGACCCTTCTTTCTACTTTTGATGCTCTGCTTCCTTCCTGTGTACCTTAGTCTTTGTTCAAATCTGCTGTTTGGGAGCCTGGTTTACAGAAAAACCAGCTTAAAGAAACAACAAATTGTCCAGTTTTTTGACCTGTGGTAGTTATGTATTATATTTGCATTCCTTTATATGCAGAGATATAGGAAGCAATTTTATTTTAATTTTAGACAGATAGAGTCTACACTAGAACAAATAATTTTTTTAATGCAATTTCTAAAAATAAATATAAATAAGGATTGTTCGAGGAGCTTCATTAACTCCTAAGGTCATTTTCTCTCTCAAACCAACAGAAGAACAGATGTTACTCTCAACGATTTTGTGATTGACACAACTGACCTGAGACTGAACAAAAATGAGGGAATGAAACTGGGTATGTGTGACATTGTTAAAATTTTCTGACTAAAAGGTGCACTCAAACTTCGCTGCTTTTCTCTCATCCATGTCTAATCTCTTTTTGAAAATACAAAAGGTCAAATAGCCACGCATTCTGTCAATTGATATAATTTACTGACAGTTGGATGCAGGGTTCAAGACAACCTAACTCAACATCTAAGCACAATATTACTTTCAAACCTCAGAGTGATCAGGAACTGCAGTTAATTCCCCATTAAACTCCATATGACTTAAATATATCCTAATCCCAGCCCAACACTGTGCAGGCTGAGATCAGCTAAAGGTACAGATCAGGGATTGTACATTGGACCTCCTTAGTTTGAATAGGTCAGTGCTGCAACAGGTAGTGGTGCACTTACAGACTGAGCGATCAAGGGAAGTGGACACACTGACACCCAAAGGAAAATTATTTCTGTTAATCTCTGAACCAGTGATCATTTAAATATCTTGATAACAATCCCAGTATTTAGCACTCATTGATTAACTTGTTTGTTTAACACGGCAGCCAAGAATTAGATGAGCTGATTATCCTGTTAGGAGCACCATCCCATATTGTATCATTGAAGATTTGTGTGTCACTTCCTAAGCAGGAAACTATATCATTTCCTGTAGCAGTCACAACTTTAGAGGCCCATGAGATGGGGAAGGCATCCAATTAGGGTGTGTCAGGTGTTTGGGCATGTGGGAGGGGGAATATGACTATCCTGAACATTTGTGCTTGTTGCAGTGTGATAATACACAAGTTTTTATTTTTAGCAGACTACAAGAACAACATACTAAAGGAGAAGGCTGCAATGTCCCAACAGAAGGTGGAACTTCTCAGGGATATCCCCCCAAAGAACTTAGATAGAGGTACATTTGGACTTCTCTCACTTTTTAAAAATATGAAGTCCATCTTTTCATCTTTCTCAATCCTATTCCTACCTAGCAGTAATCAGCCAACAGCTCAGTGGTGGAATGTGAGTATGAGACTCATTAGGATCAGTGCCTTAATTCTGTTCCTATATAGTATGTGGGCAAAATTTTGTAACCTCCACCATGGCAAATTCGGTGATGAAAAAGGACACTATCCCATTCCCACCCTGATGTAATCCGTGACGGGTAGGCTGGCCGTGTTGCCAATTGTTGCCTTTAAGTAGAGATAACACATTGTGGAGCTGGAGGAATACAGCAAGCCAGGCAGCAAGAGTGGGGCAGTAAAGTTGACATTTCGGGTCGGGACCCTTCTTCAGAAGTAAATAGAGAGAGGAGAGGTGGGGCTGGGGAAGGTAGGCGGGATGGTGATAGGTAAGTGCAGGTAGGGAGTGATGGGAATTGGTCAGTTAAGTGGGAGGGATGGATCAATGGGAGAGAGGATGAACAAGTTGTGTCAGGTCAAGGAGGCAGGGCTGAGAGAGAAGATTGATTGGGATGAGGCTGGGGGTGGGGAGATTTTGAAACTGGTAAAATCCACATTGGGCTATAGGCTCCTGTGGCGGAATATGAGATGCTGCTCCTCCAGTTTGCGGGTGGTGTCATTGTGACACTGGAGGAGACCCAGGAGGGACATGTCACTCAGGGAGTGGGAGGGGGAATTAAAATGGTTCGCAACCGGAACGTGTTGTCATTTGTTGCGAACAGAGTGCAGATGCTCTACAAAATTGTCTCCAAGCCTCCGCTGGGTCTCACCGATGTAGAGAAGGCCATAATTGGGACCAGCGGATGCAGTAGACCAAGTTGACGGATGTGCAGGTGAACCCCTGTCTAATGTGGAAGGTTTGTTTTGTACCTTGAATGGAGGTGAGGGAGGAGGCGTAGGGACAGGTGTAGCACTTCCTGCAGTTGCAGGAAAAGGTGCCGGGGTGATGGGGCTAGTAGGGTGTGTGGAGCGGACGAGGCAGTGACGAGACAGCGACGAGAGAGCGGTCCCTACGAAAGGCAGATAGGGATGGGGAGGGAAATATCTCTTTGGTTTTGGGGACAGATTGTAGGTGGCAGAAGTGGCAGAGAA
The DNA here is from genome assembly GCA_024137785.1 of Ginglymostoma cirratum. NCBI lineage: Eukaryota > Metazoa > Chordata > Chondrichthyes > Orectolobiformes > Ginglymostomatidae > Ginglymostoma > Ginglymostoma cirratum. The sequence goes on along the minus strand of JAHRHZ010000004.1, from coordinate 17,004,175 downwards.
TGATATGTTGGATGCGGAGGTTGGTGGGGTGATATGTGAGGACAAAGATGTGCATGTTAGGTGGATTGGCCATGCTAAATTGCCCATAGTGTTCAGGTATGTGTGGGTTAGGTGGGTTGTTGGGGCAGTGGGTCTGGGTGGGATGCTCTGAGGTTCGGTGTGGACTTGTTGGGCTGAAGGGCCTGTTTCCACACTGTAGGGGTTCTCTATGAAATGACAAGGGGGATTCTGTCTTTATTTTTGTTGTGGGGCGGGGATGTGAGTGCAGAGGTGCACAAAACGCAAGAGATGCGATTGAGTTCATTTTCAATTAACAGAGGGGGGAAGTTGGGGTCCTTAAAATAGGAGGACGTCTGGGATGTGCAGGAATGGAACGCCCCATCTTGGGAGCAGACACGGTGGAGGTGGAAAAACTGGGAGTAGGGGATCACATTCTTGCAGAAGGTGGGTGAGAGGAGGTGTAGGTCTGGGTAGCTGTGGGAGTCGGTGGGATTGAAATTGATATTGGTTTCGAGGCGGTCATCAAAGATGGAGACAGAGAAGTCCAGGAAAGAGAGGGAGGTATTGGAGACGGTCCAGGTGAATTTGAGGTTGAAGTGAAAGATGTTAATAAAGTTGATGAACTGTTCAAGCTCCTCGCGGGAACACGAGGCAGTGCTGTTAGTCATCAGTGTAGCAGAGGAAGAGGTGTGGGCATAGTGCCAGTCTAGCAGCGGAAGAGAGACTGTTCCACATGTCCTATGAAGAGGCAGGCATAGCTATGGACTATGCGGGTGCCCATGGCCACCCCCTTAGTCTGTAGGGAGTGGGAGGGGTTAAAGGAGAGGCTGGTAAGGGTAAGGACGAGTTTGGTTAAGCGGATGAGGGTGTCGGTGGAGGGAGACTGGTTGAGCCTGCAGGAGAGGAAGAAGTGGAGGGCTTTTAGGTCATCTGTGTGGGGGATACAAGTGTTACAGGGGTTGGATGTCTACAGTGAAGATGAGGTGTTGGGGGCCAGGGAATTGGAAGTCTTGGAGGAGGTGGGGGGCGTGGGTGGTGTCCCGGATGTAGGTGGGGAGTTCCTGGACCGGAGGGAGAAAACAGAGTCAAGGTAAGCTGAGAAAGTTCAGTCGGGCAAGAGCAGGCAGAGACTTCCGGTCAGCCAGGACAGTCAGGTTTGTGGATTTTGGGAAGCAGATAAAAACTGGTGGTGCGGGGTTGGGGAGCGATGAGGTTGGAGGCTGTGGGTGGGAGGTCACGCTGCTACACTGGCACTGGCACTACCCCTCACCTCTTCCTCCGCTACATTGATGACTGTATTGGTGCTGTCTTGTGCTCCTACGAGGAGCCTGAACAGTTCATCAAATTTACTAACACCTTTCACCCCAACCTCAAATTCACCTGGACCATCTCCAATACCTCCCTCTCTTTCCTGGACCTCTCTGCCTGCATCTCTGGTGACCGCCTCGAAACAGACTTCTATTTCGAGCCCACCGACTCTCACAGCTACCTAGACTACACCTCCTCTCACCCACCATCCTGCAAGAATGCAATCCCCTACTCCCAATTCCTGTGCCACATCTGCTCCCAAGATCCATTCCACTCCCGCACATCCCAGGTGTCCTTTTATTTCATGGACAGCAGCTTTCTTCCTTAGTGATTGAAAATGAACTCAACCGCATCTCCTGCACCTCTGCCTTCACATCCCCTCCCTGCAACAAAAATAAAGACAGAATCCTTCTTGTCCTCACATATCACCCCACCAACCTCCGCATCCAACGTATCATTCTCCGCAAGTTCTGCCACCTACAATCTGTCCCCACAACCAAAGAGATATTTCCCTCCCAACCCCTATCTGCCTTTCGTAGTGACTGCGCTCTCCACCATTCCCTCATCCGCTCCACAATCCCCACCACCCCTGGCACCTTTCCCTGCAGCCAGAGGAAGTGCTACACCTGCCCCTACACCTCCCCTCTCACCTCCATTCAAGGTACAAAACAAACCTTCCACATTAGACAGGGGTTCACTTGCACATCCGTCAACGTGGTCTACTGCTCCCGAAGTGGCCTCCTCCACATCGGTGAGACCCAGCGGAGGCTTGGAGACAGTTTTGTAGAGCATCTGTTCTGTGTTCACGACAAATGACAACATGTTCCGATCGCAGACTATTTTAACTCCCCCTCCCACTCCCTGGGTGGTACGTCCATCCTGGGCCTCCTCTAGTGTCACAATGATGCCACCCACAAACTGGAGGAGCAGCACCTCATATTCCGCCTCAGGAGCCTAGAGCCCAGTGTGGATTTTATCAATTTCAAAATCTCCCCACCCCCAGCCTCGTCCCAATCAATCCTCTCTCTCATCCCTGCCTCCTTGACCCAACACAACCTGTTCATCCTCTCGCCCACCTATCTGCCCCTCCCACCTCACTGACCAATCCCACCACTCCCTACCTGCACTCACCTATCTTCCCCAGCCCCACCCTCTTCTCTTTATTTATTTCTGAGCTCCCTTCCCCCTCCGCATTTCTGAAGAAGGGTCCTAACCAAAACATCAACTTTCCTGCTCCTTTGATGCTGCCTGGCCTGCTGTGTTCCTCCAGCTCCACACCGTGTTATCTCAGACTCCAGCATCAGCAGTTCTTACTAACTCTGTAGCCTTTAAGTAGCCAATTTTTGTTTACTAGAGAGCCTTATAGCACCTTCAAAACTAGCAGCATGTAGGATGAGAGGAGGGTTCATTATGTAGGCAATATGACAAGCAAATCTATGCAAGGTTGTTTGTGGGCTCTCAGTCAGTGCATGATTCACTGTCAGGAAGGAGGGGCCTGCTGGGGGCCAATCACCTGGTAAATACCGGCAGCAGCAGAATGTGGTTCTGCAGTGGCCATCAATTGCCTGATGCCAGCCCACTGCTACTGAAATACTAACAGAGGTGGGTAGACAATGAGTGTGCCAATCCCCCAGTCCAGCACCTGCCATAATGAAGAACTTGTGTTCTGTATCTGTGCTTCCTCCATGCTTAGTTTGGGAATCTGTGGGCTTCATTTTTGTGGAGTAAAATCAATCCCCACCCTTAATTGTGAATTTCAGCTCATAACGATTACATTTGACAATAAGTGATGAGAGACTTAGGTACTCAAGGTCAATTCAAATCCACAGCAGAAAGAGGGGTGGCTGCTACCAAATGTTTCTCTGATAATTAAACATTACAGTTAGCAAACGCTGTTTGTACTAATTTAAAAAAAGAGTCAATATTAATTACTTTGATTTATTTCCTCAGATTTTGAGAAGCAATATTGGAAATAAGGAGAATGATGCTGCTGGCTGGATCCAGAAGCTGATCAGTGAAGGGACTATATGAGAAAATCAGTTGCCTCTTATTAATATCATTCAATAATACAGCGCTTAATAAAAGTATACATATCAATGGTATTGTCACAAACATATCCCAGAACGATGCAGCACATTTTGCAGAACCACAACCTCAAACTGCTTTGTTGGGAACCTTTCATTTATCTGACATGTTTGTCAATCCTTGATGAGGGAGACAGGCACCAGTAGCAATATGCATGAGCATCATTAGTCAGAGGGGGATCAGAGAATTTCATGGCTGGCTGTAGACGACCACATGATGTTAGCTGCAGAGAGGGTGGTGCTTCTGGGAACACAAGAATGTAAGGGCAAGTGCCACTCCTTTAAAAGTAGTTGGCTATGGTGTTACTCAAAGGAATGGCCATCAAAGTTCAATGATACACAACTTGTAATGTGAGGCTGCACAATAACTCAGTTATTTTCCAGCCAAGACTAAAAGGAAAACCTGAGCAATTTGACAGCTTGAAACTAACATCATTGTGGATCACTAGTCCTGTCATCTGTTGGCACCTGCAATTCATCAGCTCAGCTTACCATCTCTAATTTTACAATATCTTTCCTTCCAGCTCCAATCCCTGTTGGCACCTTTTCTTCAGTACGTCTATCTCCAGTTCCCCAGTTTCTATCTTTCCACCTCCGGCTCCCCACTGTTATTCCTCCATCTCCGATTCCTGTATGACATCCCATTCTAACTCTAGTGTCAAAGTTTATCTATCCCTCCATCTCTGACCCCTTAGCCCTTATCCTTCAATCTGCAATCCTCAATTTGTTGTGTCTTTCTGACCCCATTCCCACAAATATAACTATTCCTGTATCTCTAATCCCTCAGTCACTTTAACTATCCTGTATAGCACCTCAGTGTGTCTGTCTTTATGTCTTCTGTCCCATAAGGTTTATGTTTCAATTTGTCCCTCACTGTGTTCCTTCTCCCATTCCCAACTCCTCTTGACCAGCAGTTTGCCTCTATAAAGGTGAATTGTCTCTTAGAAATTAGAATTCATCGAACAAGTCTTAGGAAGTGAAGTCTTCCAATGATATATTGTGAGTAATTTCTAATATATGCTGCATGAAATTAGTACCACCCCATGGTAATCCAAAACTGCAACAATTTTTATAACCAACACACAGAACAGCAATTATTCTAAACAGTGATATTATACAAGATTATTAAATATGTGACAATTATTCAATCTATTTGTCTTTTTTAATAAAATGCTGTAATTTCAAAAATCACATCCCATTTCTCTGGCACCTATTCAATCCACAGAGTTACTGAGACAGCATCCAGGTGTTTTTACCTGCACTTAGATTTTCTTTGCACATGATTGTGTCATCATATAGATCACTTATTGCTGGCCTGTGATCTGTAGTGTTCAGTCTTGAATAACAGTCACTGACCTGGTTTTATTAGAGTTCAGCACTGATGCTAGGAGTAAACCTGAGGTAACCGCCGCTGGCCTGGGATTAACATCACAGGTCCGTAACCAGCAGTGGACCCTATATCCATATATAATGTGTGCCTTCAAGTGTGATATAAATAATAATGTCGATAATGTGGCAGACTGGGCAAGTATTCCCAGTCCAAGAAAAACCGCAGCCAGTGCCACAATAAGTAAAATATTGCTCTTTGATTTGTTTATTCTAAGTACCCAATATTTTTTGTAGAAATAAATTTAACGGAATGAATAAGTCACTCCTGTATATTAAATTAAGCATGAAAAACATTGCAGCTTTACAAAACCAAATCCAATTTTATTACAAAAATATTAATCAGCTGGTCATTTATTTAATTGAACTCTAGTCAGGCCAGCACCAAGAACAAAATGAGTCAGAGAGAGGTTCTGTAAAATGAAGAATTTAGTTGACACCAAGCTGGCCTTTTTTATATACTAAGGATTGTAGAAGGAAGCAGGAAAGATGAAAGAATTTCACTGTGTGAGGGCTAAGGGAATAATGAGTTTGAGTAGGAGATAGAATGTTGAAATTTGATTTTAACGTAGTGAGAGCTACGGGAGAGAAAGGAAGTGTAACTAGCTCCCCATCTATCGATGTTTTGTCCATCACTTAGTTTAAGCTATGTTCTATCTAATGATATTTTGGTACTAAAATGAACCATTATCCCAAATCCATGCAAACAATCAGGAAATCACTTCTTCAGCAAAACTTCAGTGTTGCTACTGGTGCCATCTCCTCCCTGACTCTATTGACTGCAGGTATTTTTGCAGGCTAGTATATGTGAAGGTGTTGACTGAGGAGATTTGTAGTGAGTTGGCAGCAAAAAGGCCTCTGATACTTGAACCAAACAATATCCACTCATGTTCTGGAAGTTCTACTTTTGCTAACTTGTTGGATAATCTAATTCTGTAATGAAGTTCTCTTCATTCTCTGACATGCAGGTACACCCAGCAAGTTTCATAATTTTTATAAAATTATATTATCATTCTGTAGACTTTAGTTATTGGAAATAACATTAAAGCCTCATTTGTGATAGTCTTCCCAGTATAATAAACTTCCTACTCTGAGCCAATAAGGATTCTCTTACATAATAGATTTGCAAACCTCAATCTTCAGTAACATGCCCCTTTCAAATCTGTATGTGTTTGTCACTATGCAGATTATATGTTGTATTACCAATTCCAAGTTGGACTAAAAGACAATTTGGGAAGAATGAAGACTGGAAGTGGAAGAGGTAAAAATAGAGTATCAAGACGCAAGGTGAGATTGGAGTAGTGCAGGGATAGGCAGCAAGTTAAAACATGTAATTTAAGCATGATAGGGAGTAAAATGTTGGCTTTGGACAGAATCAAGTCAGTGCAGCAACTAGAATTGGACTGTTCTTAGGAGGATACCATAATACAGGAGTGGGATCAGAACAGGATAGGCTTTGGAATTAACTAGTAACGGAGTTGGGGCAGAGTGAGTTGGTATTGAAATTAGCCTTGGCAGTGATTAGGATTGACCCACTGCAAGAAGCATTATTGACTCAAGGGTAAAAGTAGAACAGGGGTTGAGGCAAAAGCAACAATTTGTATTTCCACAGCATCTTTCAACATTGTAAAGCATCAAAGTGCTTCACAGGACCAACATAAAATAAAATTTCTGACCAAGGCACATGAGATATTAAGAAGGTGACCAAAAGCTTGGTCGTTACCAAAAGGTAGGTTTTGAGGAGTGCTTTATTTGAAGGACAGGAAAATTTCAGAAGGCACTGAAAAGCTTAGGGCCTAGGAAAGTTAAGAAAAAATGGTTGCCAGGGTAGAATGATTAAAATCCTGGCTGCACAAAGGCCAGAATTGGAGAAACGCAGATATCTGAGGTTTGTAGGTCCTGAGGTGATTACAAATGGCAAAACAATGGAGATACTTGAAAATAAGGATACAAATTTTAAAATAGAGGTATTGCTGCAATAATGTAAGAGTTAGGATACAACTAGAAAATCTTTGGATGAACTCAGTTTGAACAATGGATTAAAGTAGATGACTGGCCTGAAGTGCATTAGAAAAGTTGAGTCTGGAGGTCACTAAGGCATGGTTGAGGTTTCATCAGCAGACAGGCTGAGTCAGGGGTGCAGACTGACGTTGGAGCAATGGTTAATGAAAGCAGTGCAGGGGTTGGGATAGAAGTCATGACAGCAGTGCAGAGTTTGGGGTTGGGTGACCATGGTATTGATGTTTATATTGGCATACATCAGATGAAAAAGCTTTGTTTATCAACATGAAAATTTACTGAAAACATTAAAACATAATGACATCTTCACTTTGCAAAGTATGGGAATGAATCGAAAATGAATTTCTATTTCTAAAATTATATTTCTAATGTCCACTTTATCAGTTTACAAAATGCTGAGTGGCTTGCTCAAACCTGGCCTGGGAGGGGAGGAACATTGTCATAAAATCTTCAAGCATAAGACAGCAAGGCCTCATTCTCTGAATACTCTATCCATCCCAATGGACATGTGAAGGAGAGACAGGTGTTACAATATCAGATAGGGAAATTAACCATTTTTCCTTTTAAATTGCACATATTAGGCCACAGATCGCAATTCCATATATGGGAAATGGGGCTGTAATTAGTTATCCAAAATCATGCTCTGATAACTTTGATAGCACTAAAACTTTTCATTATTAGGCAAGAGGAAGTAAAATCTGTGGGATTCTGCCCATTGATCCAAGGTTGGAGTTCTCAACATTCCAAAGTAACAAACCCTTTCAGCATTCCTTGTGCAATAGCCAGGCCCCTCAAGGGAGCTTTCCCCCTCATTAAGCCCCACCCCCCAGCATCACTCACCTCGATAAACAGCTTGCCCACTTCACTCCTGACCACCATCCTCTCCCTCACTTTTAATTTTGGGTCAAAATTATATGTAGTAGAAAGTAAAATTATTAGAAGTGTAATGCACATGAGACCTGCAGAGAGGAGGGGAACAGACAAGCTTGATTTAATGATTTCCCGCAAAGGATGGAAAAAAATGGAACACTCAACAGCGTTTATTTAGAAAAGAACAATGAAAGACAGATAAGTCAGAATAATGCAGTCTGCTGTAGTCCTGTGATCCTAATCTTTAGAAGATTGAGTCTGCTGTTTGGTTCTTGACCTTTTTCTATTACTTAATTCAAAATTATTTTGATTTTTGGCACATCAGGAAATTATTTTATAAATATATATATATATATATCTGTGTCTGACATGTGTTGCTGTTTCTGTTTTCAATACTTTACCTTTTTTGAATTAAAGCATTAGATCTGCTTTGTAGTCTAACCAGTGCAGCAATTACCATCAGTGTGACACAAACGATGGTGTGCAAACATAACATGGCGCTGCAATAGGGCTTGCATTCTTACATAATGGTCACATGCGAATGATAGGCAGTCATTTCCCTTTATGACTGTGTGTAGTATGAATTTAAAAATGTTGGCAATTAGTGCCTGCTCACCAGCCAATCAAATCACATTATTATTCTTACATGCTTGTCTCAAGTGTATTATAGGGTATACAGTCTCTGTGTGTACTGGCTTGATACAGTTCTACAGTACTTTGTTAAATGAGCAAATGTTCATGAATGCAAATAAAGAAAACATGTCTTGCTTTGTCTCATTTATTAGGCATCTGTTTCCATGGCAGCCACATCTACTGCATAGTCAGAATATGTGCATTTCACTCAAAATTAATTCAGAAATTACAACATATTTAGGTACAAGAGGCCATTCAGCCTGTGTGATGGTCTATTCTGCTTCATTCAGAGAGTCTGGGCTGCTGTGCCAGCATATGTTTTAACATGCATATTGTAGTTTGGAGCTTTGTATAGTGATGGTAGAGGTTCCTATGTTCTTTTGATCATGTGGCTGATCAGGAATTGCTCCTGCTTTTGGCATGTGTTGGAAGCATTTAAGACCGTAAGACATTAGAGCAGAAGGAGGCAATTCATTCCATTGAGTCTGCTCTGGTATTCAGTGAGATCATGGTAATGTTACATGTCTTTTCCCTAGGATGGGGAATTTTAAGACTAAGGGGTGTATTTTTAAGATGTGAGGAGAGATTTAGAAAAGACGAGCAGCAAACTTTTTTTTACAGAAGGTGGTTCACATGTGGAATGAACTTCCTAAGGAAGTGGTATATGCAGGCACAGTTACAACATTTAAAAGACATTTAGATAAGTAGGTGGAAAGGAAATGTTTGGAGGGATACAGGCCAGGAACTGCTAGGTGGGACTACTTTAGTTTGGGATTATGTTCATCATGGACTGGTTGGACCAAAGGGTCTGTTTCCATGCTGTATGATTCTATGATAATCTTGAACTCCATCTTCCTGCCTTTTCCACATATCCTTTGGTTCACTTACTGATTAAAGATATCGATCTCTGCCTTGAATATACAGTAAATCCTCTGTATTAATGAATTGTGAATTCTCCTTTCCGTGATTTTTAACCTATTTCTAAACAAGCACCGCACTCGTGAATTTCATTGTTTGCAGATGTTCTCAGAAACTGAACTCATGTATATGGAGGAGTGATTGTACTTCAGTCTGGGTCATTAACAGCCCTCTGTGGTAAAGAATTCCACAGATTCACACACCTCAGAGATAAAATTCCTCTTCATCTCCACCTTAAATGGGTGAGCCCATATTCTGAGGTTATATCCTCTCGTCAGCCTGATCATATTATGCATTTCTAAACATTCTGCTAGTACATCACTAACAGACTGTGATATTTTCCCGATAAATGATGTTAAACTAACTGACTTACTTTTCTGGGTCTTCTCTTTTTAAATAAAGATGTTACACTGGCAGTTTTCCAATCCTCCGGGCCTTCTCCAGAATCTAAGGATTCAAGGAAGATTACTATTAGTCAGAGATAACAGTATGGAGCTGGAGGCCTCACATCACCCCACCAACCTCCGCATTCAGCGTATCATTCTCCGCCACCTACAATCTGACCCCACAACCAAAGAGATATTTCCCTCCCCACCCCTATCTGCCTTTTGTAGGGACTGCCCTCTCCATGACTCCCTTGTCCACTCTACACTCCCCACTAATTGCACCACACCCGACACCTTTGCCTGCAACTGCAGGAAGTGCTACACCTCCCCGCCTCACCTCCATTCAAGGCACAAAACAAACCTTCCACATTAGACAGGGGCTCACCTGCACATCTGTCAACTTGGTTTACTGTATCCACTGTTCCCGATGTGGCCTCTACATCAGTGAGACCAAGTGTAGACTTGGAGACCATTTTGTACAGCATCTGCGCTCTGTACATGACAAATGACAACACCTTCCGGTCACCAATCATTTTCACTCCTCCTCCCACTCCCTGGGTGACATGTCCATCTTGGGCCTCCTCCAGTGTCACAATGACATCACCCACAAACTGGAAGAGCAACACCTCATTTTTCACCTCACGAGCCTACAGCCCAATAGCCTAAATGTGGAATCCACCAGTTTTAAAATCTTCCCACCCCTGGCCTCATCCTATGTCCAACCCTCCCTCTCATCCCCGCCTCCTTGACCTTACACAACTTGTCCATCTTCTCTCCCACCTATCCACCCTACCCATTTCACTGACCAATCCCCACCACTCCCTACCTGCACTCAACTATCACCATCCCAACTACCTTCCCCAGCCCCACCCCTCCTCTTCTTTATTTCCCAGCTCCCTTCCCCATCCCCATTTCTGAAGAAGGGTCCTGACCCGAAACGTCAACATTCCTGCTTCTCTGATGCTGCCTGGCCTGCTGTGTTCCTCCAGCTCCACACTGTGTTGTCTCTGACTCCAGCATTGCAGTTCTTGCTCTCTTTTAATGTTAGTCATTCACTTTCTCTGTACCTTCTTCCTCTAATATCCTAGGATGGATGGATCCCATTAAGTCCAGGGGACTTATTGGTCTTTAGCCCCATTAGTTTCCCTAGCAATTTTTTCTATCATATAGCATGGAAACAGACACTTCAGTCGAACTAGTCTGTGCCAATTAGATATCTCAATCTGACCTAGTCCCAATTTTCCTGCATTTGGCCCATATCCCTCTAAACCCTTCCTATCCATATACCCACCCAGATGCCTTTTAAATGTTTTAATTGTACCTGCCTCCATCAACTTGTTCCATACATGCACCACTGTCTACATGTAAAAGTCACCTCTCAGGTCCTTTTTGAATCTTTCCCCTCTCACCCTGTACCTATGCCCTCTAGGTTTGGACATGCTCACCCTGGGAAAGAGATCTTGGCTATTCACAATATGCAATGCCCATCATTATTTTATAAACCTCTGTAATGTTGTACCTCAGACTTTGACACTCCAGGGAAAAAAGCCCCAGCCTATTCAGCCTCTCCCTATAACTTAAACCTTCCAGTCCTGGCAACATCATTGTAAATCTTTTCTGCACCCTCTCAAGTTTAATCACATTTTTCTGATTGTATTCTTATTGTCTTGCATTCTTACTGAACGCAGTCTTCTAAGAGTGGCCTCACCAATGTCCTGTATAGCTACAACATGACATCCCAATTCCTATATTCAATGCACTGACCAATGAAGGCAAGCATGCCAAATGTCTTCCTTACTACCCTGTCTGTCTGCAACTCCACTTTGAAGGACCTGCACCCCAAGGCTTCTCTGTTTGGCAACACTGCTTCTCTGGTTAACCATGGTCGGCTTAATCCCTTCTTAGAATCCTTCTTCTTCACTGGAATATGCCTTTGCTTTGAGCCATGGACTATTTTCTTAAATATCTGCTGTTGTTCGTTATTGCTCCAATCCTTCCCCAGTCCAGCTAGCTCTGTCCCCTTCCTCCATAATTACCCTTATTTAAATATAGCACAATTGTTTCTGGCCCAAGTTCCTCCCTCTCAAACTGAATGCTAAATTCTACCATGTTATGGTTACTGTTTGCGAGAGGATATTTTACTCTGACATATTAATCTTGGTCTTTTACACATCACCAGATCCAAAACATCTTGATCCCTGGTTGGATCCACCGTCATTCTTTCAACCACTTGTTTCGCATGTCTTCTTGCTGTCTTCAATAAAATTTAAATTTAGATTTAAGTTAAATAAAAGAAATAGAAATCACTTAGTTGTAGGGTTCATATTTCAAAACAATTTCCTAAAAGAATTACTTCAACAGGAACAATTTGCACTTAAAGCACCTTTAACGAAGCAAAATATCCTAAGGCACTTCAAATTGTGGTTATCAAACAATATTGTGACATTGAGTCACATGAGGACTTATTAGGAAAGGTCACTAGTACCTTGGGGTAGTTTTAAAGGCTATTTTAAAAAGGTGAGTTGGCAGTAAGGCGGAAAGGATTGGGGGGTTACAGATAAGTGAAGGCACAAGCACAAATTGAGCAAATAGCTGAGGATTCGCAAGAGGCTATAAAAACTTGGGTTGTTTTCTCTGGACCAGCAGAGGCTGACGGGTGACTTCATAGAAGTCGATAAAATTATGAGATGCATAGATAGGGCTGATGGTCAGAATCTCTTTCCTAGAGTTGAAATGTTAAAACTAGGCGGCATGCATTTAAGGTGAGAGGGAAAGTTCAAAGGAGATGTGAGGGGCAAGTTTATTTTTACACAGAGAGTGGTGGGAGTCTGGAATGTGCTTCCAGAGGTGGTGGTGGAGGGAGATCCGATAGGGGTGTTTAAAGGACTTTCAGATAAGCACATGAATATGCAAGCAATGGAGGGATATAAAGGCAGGCAGAAGGGATAGTTTAATTTGGCATCATGTTCGGCACAACATCGTGAGCCAAAGGCCCTGTTCCTGTGCTGTACAGGTCAATGTTCTATGTTCTAGAAGTGGAGGAACACAAGAGGTCTAGGAGGGTTAAAGGGCTTCAAACAGAAGTAATCTGGGGCAAGCATTCATGTTGATAACTGATGTCCAACTGCAACTGGAAAGTTACAAAATGGGCCAGCAGTTCACTATCATCCATTTTACATGACTGCATAAGCATCTATCTCAGTACCTCTCTCAACTGACCATGTGAAAACTTTCAGAAAGCCAGAAGATGGCGATGTTCAACCACAACACAAAAGATGGCTTTTATCGCGTTTGAGACATTTAACCTTTGATTGTATATTATCATATATTTGGGATTAAAGAAATGATTCACCATGTTTCATCCTGGAATACAGGGGAAAATAAGATAATTTATTTAATAACTGAGTAAATTCCAGAATTACTGAACCCATATGCTTCCTCAATTTAGTGTCTGGGAGAAACTCAACTTATTAGCATACTTTTTTTAGGCACCACGAGTGCCTTTAGTGCTTAAATGATGTGCAATATCAATTTGTTGCCAGCAGCACTGTCTTGGAGTTCAACATTTCAGTCAATCCTTTCTCTTAACTTAAAATGCTTGTAAAGCTTGTAAAATACGTGGTCAACAGTAGGAATAACCCCACAGTGATGAATCATCAACTACTTACAGGTTGTCTGGGAGTTAGTTTCTTCTTACTTTTCTTTCAAGTTAGAAGTATTCAGTTTTTGTTTTCTACAGTTGCTTCAAGTTTGCAAGTGTACAGGAATAGAATGGCAACCGCTGATGGACTTTTTGCCAACTTCAAAATTCCTGCAAAATGTGTTAGTACCAGACATGAGTGTCTGGAGTAGGGAATGATTTGTAGAATGAACAGGCAAATAAAAGAGGACAAGTTGCTAATAGAAGGAGAATATCATAGAATATCATAGAATCCCTACAGTGTGGAAACAGGCCATTCGGCCCAACAAGTCCATACTGACTCTCTGAAGAGCATCCCACCCAGACTCACCTCCCTACCCTACCCTATCCCTGTATCCTTGTATTTCCCATAGCTAATCCACCCAACCTATACATCGTTGGACACAATGGGCAATTTAGCATGTCCAATCCACGAGAAAGAGAAGGGTTCACAGTAGGAGGCAGTATCCGCACTGTTCATGAAGTAATTCTCCGACTTGAACCTCAGTAAAGAAGAACAGTCCATGATTCAGTCAGAACATCCTCATGAAATCTGTATTCTGCTCCAACCAACACTGTAACATAGAGCAGAGTGTATATTTCAATACTGTCTCTTTTACAGTTATTGCAATGATGATCCTTTATGTGTTTGGCTTTCTCTACTTTGCAACTCAACACATTTCCAACAGCTTGCTCTTTCCTGTCCATTGTTTTGTCATGACCAATTTGGGAAAATGCACTAATACTCCAGGCCCGCTACTTCCGCCACAAAAGTTAAAAGATTTAATGCAAGGTCCCCAATTTTCCTGTATTTTGAACTTAGGTTAACAGAAAATACAAACCAGATTTCTGTACATAAAAAGTAGACTATTTTCTACAAAATACATCAATTCTAACCACACACAAACAAAGCCATGAATTACTAAAAAAAACTCTACCAGCCAGAACTTTAATCTCCTTCTTAATCCCAAACACACACACATAGACAAACAAACATGTTACAGGAGAAAAAGGTGCTGGTGAAACACAGTTCAGTAGTTCCAGTTCACAGAATTCCGTGAGGTGTCCCTTTTGCTTCTTCCAAGACCTTCTGTTGTTCAATCTCCTTATCCAGATTCTTGATCAGTTCTTTGCTGAAGAGACAGGGCAGATTGCATAGAAATTGTAAATCTTTCCATTACTTGTTAGAAATACCAGCTTACAGCCAATGATGCAGTAGAATAACTAGCTACCTTCCTTGTTTTGGTTACTTCACTGAAGAGAGAGAGAGAAAGATATCCTTTTTCTGTTGTAATCTGAAGGCTTCTGCCTCTGGATTGCTCACAAACATTCTGTTCACCCCTCCAGAAGCAAACTGGAGAGTTTTTTTTGTGTTAATTACTCTCGGCCTCCTCAACTGGTCCTGATTGCACAAACCAATCAGCAAACTGACTCTGGGCAAAACATACTTTCACAAATACTCACTGTGCAGTGATGTCTCGGACATCTTCCCCGACTGCTTTAACAAAGCAAAGATGTAAACATTTTTGTGTTATTCATGGGGTGTAGGCATTGCCAGCTGGGTCAGCATTTATTGCCCATCCCTTGAGAAAGTGGTGAAGAACTGCCTTCTTGAATGGCTGCAATCTATTTGGTATAGGTCATTAGGGAGAGAGTTCCAGTATTTTGAACCAGTGACACTGAAGAAATGGCAATATATTTCCAGGTCAGGGTGGTGACTGGCTTGGAGGGAATCTTGCAGGTGTTGGTGGTCCTATGCATTTTCTTCCCTTGTCCTTCAATAGAGTAGAAGTCATGGGTTCAGAAGGTGCTGCCTAAGGAACCTTGGTGAAGTTCTGCAGTTCATCTTGTAGATGACACACACTTCTGCTACTGAGGGTGGGGAGAGTGAAAATTTGTTCATCTGATGCTAGTCAAGTTGATTCCTTTGTCCTGGGTGTTGTCAAGTTTCTTGATTGTTGCTAGAAATGTGTTCAGACAGGCAACTGGGGAGTATTCCATTGCATTGCTGATTTGTGCCTTGTAGATGGTGAACAGGCTTTGGGGAGTCAGGACATGAGCTACTTGCTGCAGATTCCTACCCTCTGACTTGTTCTTGCAGCCACAGTATTTATATGTCTAGTCCAGTACTACATTATTTGGTCAACAGTAACCCCTGGATGTGGTTGGGGATGGTGGAGAGTGGGGTGTCAGTGATTGGTAATGCCATTGACTGTCAAGGGATGATAGCTAGATTCTTTCTTGTTGTAGATGGTCATTGCCTGGCACTTCTGTCGTGTGAATGTCACTTGCCACTTGTCAGCCTAAAGCTGGATATTGTCCAGCTCTCACTGCATTTGAACTTGGACTACTTCCATATCTGAGGAGTTGTGAATGGTACTAAACATTGTGCAGTCATCAGCAAACATCCTCAATTCTATTGTTTATGATGGAGGGAAGATCATTGATGAGGCAGCTGAAGATGGTTGGGCCAAGGACACTACCCTGAGGAACTCCTGTGGAGATATCCTGAAGCTGAGATAACTGATCCCTAACACCAAAAATATCTTCCTCCATGCCAGGTCTAACCAGTGGAGAATTTCCACCGAATCCCTAGTTTTGCTAGCGCTCATTGATGCCATACTCTGTCAACTCCTGCCTTGATGTCAAGCGCAGTCATTCTCACCTACCTTAGACTATAAGGCCATAAGTAACAGGAACAGGAGTAGGCCATTCAGCCCATTGAGCCTGCTCTGCTATGTCAATAGGATCATGGCTGATCCAATATTCCTCACATTCACCTTCATGCCCTGTCTCCATAACCTATGATTCCCCTACTGATCAAGAATATATCAATCTGAGCCCTAAATATACACAAAGTCTCTGCCTCCACAGCTCTTTGTGGCAAGGTGTTCCAAAGACTCATATCACTCTGAGAGAAGAAATTCCTTCTCATTCAGTCTTAAATTGACACCCCTTTATTCTGAGACTGTGCCCTCTGGTCCTAGACTCTCTATGAGGGGAAGCATCCTGTCAGCATTTACACTGTCAAGGCCCTTCAGAATTCTACATGTTTCAACGAGATCACCTCTCGTTCTCCTAAACTCCAGTGAGTTGAGTCCTAACCTGATAGACCTTTGCTCAAAGGACAATCCCTCCATAGCAGAGATCATCCTAGCAAACTTTCCCTGAACTGCCTTCGATGAAATAATATACTTCCTCAAATAAGGGAATCAAAACTGCTCACAGTATTCCAGGTGAAGTTTCACCAGCATCTTATATAATTGAGTAAGACTTCCCCACTTCTTTTTTTAATTAACCAATTTTTCTACTCAACCAGTTTGGAGATGTTATTATACACCTCTGGAGCAGGTGGAACTTGAGCCAAGGCCTCTTGGTCCAGGGGTAGGGTCACCATCCCCACTCTTGCCTTTTTCTAATTAATCTATTCAGAGATGTTATTACACATCTCTGGAGCAGGTAGGACTTGAACCTGGGTCTCTCAGTCTGCCGCACCCCACTGTTATACACCAACCCCCTTAAAATACAGCCAACACTGCATTATCCTTCCTGATTATACTCCACATTATACTCCATTTTCCAACTTGTTGCCCACTTACTTAAACTATCAATATCTCTCTGTAAACTGTCTGCATTCCTTTGGATCTTGCCTTCCACCTAATTTTGTGTCATCTGCAAGTTTGGCTACAGTAGATTTGCTTCTTTCCTCCAAGTCATTAATATATATTGTAAACAGTTACAGTCCCAGCACTGATCCCCGTGGAACCCCACTAGTTACAGGTCACCAACCTGAAAAATAACCCCTTATGCCCATTTGCTGTTTCCTGCACATCAGTCAATCCTCTACCTTTGGAATTCAGCTCTTTTGCTCCAGTTGGAACCAAGGGTGTAATGAGAAGTGACTGAATGGATGTGGCCAGAAGCCAAACTGAAAATCTGAGCAGATTATTGCTAAGTATTTGCTGCTTGATAGCATTGTTGCTGAAACTTTCATCACTCTTCTGGCAATCAAGAGTAGTCTGATGGGGCGGTAATTGATCAGGTTGGATTTGTCCTGCTTTTTATGGACAGAAATCCGGGCAATTTTCCACATTGTCTGGTAGATGCTAGTGTTGTAACTGTATTGGAACAAAATGGCTAGGGGCTCGGTAAGTTCTGGAGCAAAGTCCTTAGTACCATTTCTGGAAAATTGTCAGGGCCCATAGCCTTTGCAGTATCCAGTGCCTCCAACTGTTTCTTGATATCATATGGAAACGTAGAAACATATAAGTTAGGAGCAGAAGGAAGCCATTCAGCCCTTTGAGCCTGCTCCTCCAGTCATCACGATCATGGCTGATCGTCCAACTCAATAGCCTAATCCCGCTTTCTCCCCATAACCTTTGAACCCATTCACCCCGAGTGCTATGTCTAGCCGCCTTTTGAATACATTCAAAGTTTTGGCATCAACTACTTCCTGTGGTAATGAATTCCACAGGCTCACCACTCTTGGGGTGAAATGTCTCCTCATCTCCATCCTAAATGGTCTACCCTGAATCCTCAGACTATGACCCCTGGTCCTGGACACATCCACCATCGAGAACATCCTCCCTGCATCTACTCTGTCTAGTCTTATTAGAATTCCCCCATCATTTGTCTGAACTCCAGCAAAAACAATCCCAACTTAATCAATCTTTCCTCATATGTCAGTCCCACCATCCCCAGAATCAGCCTGATAGGCCTTCATTGCACTTCCTCAAGACCAAGAGCATCCTTCCTCAGAAAAGGAGACCAAAACTAGACACAATATTCTAGGTGGGGCCTCACCAAGTGAATCAAATTGCATGAAGGCTGACATCTGTCATGTTGGGAATTACTGAAGGAGGCCAAGATGGATCATCTATTCAGCTTTTCTGGCTGAAGATTGGTGTAATTGCTTCAGCATCATCTTTTGCCCTGATGCGCTAGGCTCTATCATTATTGAAGATGGAGATATTTGTGAAGCCTCCTCCTTGAGCCAATTTTTTTAATTGTCCACCACCATTCATGACTGGGTGTGGTAGGATTGCAGAGGTTAGCTCAGTTGTGGAATCGCTTAGCTCTGTCTGTCATTTGCTGCTTGTGTTGTTTGGCACATAAGTAGTCCTGTTTTATAGCTTCACCAGGTTAACACCTCATCTAAAGGCATGCCCCCCTGCATTCTTAATTGAAGTAGTTCAGGTGCTGACACTGTATGTATCTTGGAAGATAGTTTAGAGACAAAATCTGCATGTGGTGGAATGCCAGGCGAAGTGAGTTGCAGCCAGGACAATGAGAAGGAGTAGGTGCTAGCTTGCCAGAAGGTGTGGTTTATAGTAGATTTTGCTTCAAAGGGCTTAAATATGGCTCGATAGTAATGGTAGAGTGAGCGACATGTTGTGCCATGATGATATAAATGACGTTAGATGATGATTTGTCTGCTGCTGATGGCCCATGGCACCTCATGGATGCCCAGTCTTGAGTTGCTAGATCTGTTCAAAGTCTGTCCCATTTAGCATGGTGATATTGCCAGATAACACAATAGAGGCTCTTCTCAATGTTAAGATGGGAACTTAATATAAGCACTGTGTAGTGTTAACTCTTGCTGACACGATATTGGACAGATGTATCTATGGCAGGCAGATTAATAAGGATATGTTGTCTGTGTTGTTTTTAATTCATTCACGGGATGTGGATGGCACTGGCCAGGTCAGCATTTATTACCTAGGCCTAATTGCCCTGAGGGCAGTTAGGAGTCAACCACATTGCTATGGGTCTGGAGTCACATGTAGGCCAGACTAGACAGGGATGTCAGTTTCCTTCCTTATAGGATGTTAGTGAACCAGTTGGGTTTTTCTGACTACTTTGGGGAGGGGGGGACAGTATGTTCCTGCAATACTGCCTGGACAGTAATGGGTACAATGTCTGCAGCCTCAGTGTTGGGGAAACTATTGGAAGCAGTCCTGCAGGACAAAATTAATCTGCATATGGAGATAGTCAGCATGGTTGAATTCAGTCACTTGAATAGTCAGCGTGATTTTGTTAAGGGGAGGTGATGTCTAACCAACTTGATTTAATTTTTCAAAGAGGCAACCGGGTGTGTAGATGAGGGCAATGTATTCCATGCAGCTAACTTGGATCTCGGCAAGGCTTTTGATAAGGTCCTGCATGGGAAACCGATAGTGAAGGAAAAAGGCCATGGGATCCAGGGAAATCTGACTAACTGGATCCAGAATTGTCTGATTAGCGGGAGACAGAGACTGATGGCTGAGGGGTATTTTTAATGACTGGATTCTGCAGGGGATCAGTAGTATACTGATTGTAGTGTATATAAATGATTCAGACTTGAATGTAGGAAGGTTGATCAGTAAGTTCGCAGAGGAGGGTAGCCTTGGATTAAAGGAGGATATCGACACTGGTCAGATGGGCTGATTAGTGGCAAATGGAATTCAATCTCAATAAATGTGAGGTAATGCATTTGGGAAGGACAAACAAGGCAAGGGAATATATGATGAACAGTAGGGCCCTGGGAAGCACCATGGATCAGAGGGACCTTGGTGTGCATGTCCATTGGTCCATTAAAGGTGGTAGGACAGGTAGATAAAGAGGTTAAGAAGAAATATAGGATACCTTATTAGCCAAAGTATAGAAGTGATTCTGGAACTGTATAAAACATTGGTTAGGCCACAGCTAGAGTATTATGTACCGTTCTGGAATTCACATTATAGGAGTGATGTGATTACACTGGAGAGCATGCAGAGGAGATTTGCCAGAACATTGCCTGAGGAAGAGATCGGATAGACTGGGGTTGTTATCCTTGGAGCAGAGAAGGCAGACAGGGTACATGATTGAGATGTATAAAATTATGAGGGGCATATACAGGAATAAACATTTCCCCTTGGTGTAGGGCTCAATGACCAGAGGGCATAAATTTAAGGTAAGGTGCGGGAGGATTCGAGGAAACAAGTTTTTTTTCCACCAAGAGGTGGCAGGAATCTGGAACTCACTGCCTATAAAAGTGGAGGCAGAAACTCTCAATATTCAATAAATTTTTGGAAGTACATTTGTGATGCAAAAGCACATAAAGCTAGGAGCCAGGTGCTGGCAATTGGGATTAGAATAGTGTGGTGGTTGTTTTTGATTGGTGCAGACTCAATGGGCTGAAGGACCCTTTACTGTGCTGTAGACTCTGAAATGTTTAGATTTGATCATTGGCATATGAAAAAAATGCAGTTCCTCTTTTGACCACTCTGGAGTAGCTTTCCAGTACTCAACAGAACAAGTGCCAAGACTCGAGTTAGTCTACTGCATAACGGTGCCATTGCGAGAGGCTGTATTGAACAACTGAGAAGTTGGAGAAAGAGGAAGATAGAAGTGGACAACCACTTTATGCCTGAGGTGCTTGCAAAAATCTCATCTCAGAGTGATACCAGTTATCTCAAACCCAGAGCCCCATTCACCAAATGTCCTACACCTTAGATTCCTTTTGTCACTGATCACTGTTGTGCCCACTTGGCCACAATACAAAAGATAGCTACAAAATAAACATCCCAAATTAATTCAGAAAGAAAATTTCCTGAAAAGCCCTGTTGTGTACTGCACTATCTTAGCTAGTTGGCTGACCTGCCAATGATGGAATAGCAGTGGTGGGAGGAAGTGTGTTGGCCTCCTGAGGAATGAGAACAAGCTCACGCTCCAGGAAGCCACTTCTCCAAGTAGTGCCTCAGTAATACTAATAGCCTGTCAGAAGATAGATCACCGGACTGCTGAGGTGCTCACCAAATCATTTGTTACACCACAATTCCCAGTCATGCCAGCAACAACTTGAGCTTGCAAGACAGCCATGTGACCTTCCAGTGCAACACACCCACATTGGGCAGGTGCTCCTTGTGCTACAAGGGAAGCTATGTCATTGGCTAAACAATACTGCATAATATTGGACCCACAATTGTGTGAACAGATTTGGTCACATGTCCATGCTGGAAAGGAGAGGCTTCAAGTCCTGCACAACACTGTGCCATGGTGGTGCTGGACTCTTTGATATTGACAGTAAGTTCTCTAATGCATCAAGCATAGTGTGTATACCTTTCAGTATTCTATAGGCTACCCAACTGAAGTCCTCATTTAAGCCCTTTGAAGCAAAATCTACTATAAACCACACCTTCTGGCAAGCTAGCACCTACTCCTTCTCATTGTCCTGGCTGCAATTCACTTTGCCTGGCATTCCACGACATGCAGATTTTGTCTCTAAACTATCTTCCAAGATACATACAGTGTCAGCACCTGACCTACGGCCTGTAAATGGGAAATCCAAGTTGCTATGGACCAGACCAAATCCCCTCAAAATATATCAAGGAGATAGCCTAGACCCTAACTTTTTCTTATTTTAAAGGCAAGTGCCATGTATTGTGTTCCAGATGCAATTGGATGGGTCAAACTATCAGGATTGAAGCAAAACATGCTTTATCCATACACTATAGTTAAAATACAGAAACTATAAATTAAAGAATTGGTTTAACTGTAACTCTATCAAAATACTTAAAATAATAAACTACTCATTAACTACTCCAATATAGTAACATCCCACAAGCACACCTTTGCAAAGGCAAAAATAGATTGTCTCACATGCAGTTCTAGCAGCAGGAAGAGAACCCCAGCTGTTAGCTATAACAGAGGTAAAAAGGGCTTCCACTCTTAGCTTCAAGATCCCAGCAACTGCTACGGCAAGCTAAACTAAAAATCCTGGTTCTGTGGGAACTCAGCTGCGCCCATGTTCTATTCTGCTTCTATTGTTCCAACTTTAAAAAAAACTAAGGCCTCACAGCTGTTTACGTTATTGGCTTTGAACAGACCGCTCGCTACCTGTCTCAACCTCTCTTCATTTAAAAAAAAAGACAAAATATACTTCTTAAAGCCATAGTAACATAAAGTGACCAATGCTGTATTTTCATTTATTCTTCAATTAGAGATACTTCCCTACCTGGGCATCTCTTGAGCTTTTAGGTATCTGAAACACAAAAAGGCACCAAGGTAAGATAGTGGTGCTGAAGTCGTGAAATGAGGGGTGGGGTGTGTGAAGGGAAGCAAGAACAGCATGCTTACACCACCTGCAGAGCCTCCTTCCCCTCTGCAGATACAAAACATCTGCTATGCTATGGACCTTCTTCACCAAATCCTTCAATGAAGCATCTGAAAATCCTGCAGCCCAATATCTTCTAAATGTGCCCTCTCTCATTCTGAGGTCAGATTCTCTTCAACCTAAATGTGCAGTAATTACCCCAGTCAAAACTGTTATGATCCTAGCTGATGTTATTAACGGACAAGTCTGACTCATAGATATTTTGGTTTCTTTTGTTTTATGAGGTGATCTCTCATTGAAACATAAGCAATGTTGTAGTTTGGTTTTAACAATAAAACAAAAAAGTTTATTAAGCAAAAGAAATGAGGATAAAATTGAATAAACCAAACATTTTACATATAAAACACATTTAAAAATTTCAAAACACACAGGAAAAACGTAATCAAATTAACTTGAAAATCTTTATATTACTCAGAGAAAATTCCCTTCTGCTTCAGTCCTAAAGGGGTTAATTAAACTGTGGGTTGAACTCTTAGCCTTGAGAATCTGATTGTATCCTCCTGGAGCCTCTGTACAACTCAATTTAAACTTTCTCAGCATCAAATAACCCCTCCAGGATTTTAACTAAACACTTCTGGTTCAGAAGTTTTACAAAACTCCTTACACTGAGCTGACTTGTTTTTAA
The DNA here is from genome assembly GCA_024137785.1 of Ginglymostoma cirratum. NCBI lineage: Eukaryota > Metazoa > Chordata > Chondrichthyes > Orectolobiformes > Ginglymostomatidae > Ginglymostoma > Ginglymostoma cirratum. The sequence goes on along the minus strand of JAHRHZ010000004.1, from coordinate 16,981,134 downwards.
TCAAATCTAAATTATCTTATCCCTTTTTCAGGAGCAACTGCTTTACATATCCAACTTCAGCAAAGATTCTGTACAAGAGCCAAACTGAAATTAAAAATCTATGAGTGTTTCCTAAATTCAAAAGAAAAATAAATTCCTAACCTTCTAAACTAGGGTCCAGTGCGCAACTGTTCATTTTGTTCATGGATCAGATATTCAAATTCAAAAATCCAAACTCAAAATTAAATGATATTAAAATATGTAAAGAAATCACACACCTTGCATTTCAGAATGCACTCTGTTTTAACTGGTGCAAGTGAACTTTAAATAAAGCTAGTTACTCACAATGTTTGCTCCACACTAATATGTCCAGCCAATGAGCAACACATTCGTACTGGCTGGTGGTGGGTGGGTGGTTTGGCAATTTAATTGTACATCATTGTTCCCTTTCCTGTTTTTGGTGTTATCAATTTAGGCCCCCTCCCCATGTTCTAGGGAAAAGTGCGTTACCCTATCGTGAGGAATATACAGGGCATTCCTATCACTCGAACCCAATTTCGCAAGACTTTCTTCTTTTCCTTTCTATGAAGCACTCGGGTATGGAATAATGTGGCCAAATTCCGGACTATGTTAAACTATATAAAATTCCAATAAGAATAAAAGCAGAGAGCTCATGTGTTATGGGCCTAAAAACTGAACAGGTGCACATGCAAGCACATGATGGGGCCAATGGAAGTTATCACCAGCCATGCTCACTTGTTGGAGACATTGAATGCTGAACCTCAGTTGTCTGCACAAACTGGGTGTGGCAGAATTCCCTGAAGCAGCTGCCTGGAATGTTTCCATTGATATTGTGACCTTCCTCATGGAGACAAGGCAACAAATGAATTCGGGGCAATGAAAACAGCTGCACAATGTGGCTGCAACCCTCAGGAGCAATGATTACTCCCCTGAGGTAATGGAAGTGCAGATGTGCTGTGAAAACGTAAAGACAGGCAGAATGCCTGGTAATGGGGCATTATTAAAGCTTCATGCAGCTATTGACCAACTCTGCTAATCACCCCCCAACCCCACCCAACAGAGGCATTTGCATTGCATCCTGCCTCTATGAACAAGACTGCCCTTGCATGGGTGCAGGCAGGGCAGTCAGTGACTTCACCAATGTCCTGTACAACCTCAACATGACATTCCAACTCCTATTCTCAAAGGTTTAAGCAATGAAGGTACGTATGCCAAACACCTTCTCAACCACCCTGTCTACCCGTGACACAAATTTCAAAGAATTATGTACCTGAACCCCTAGGTCACTCTGTTCTACAATACAACCAATGGTCCTACCAGTAAGTGTATAAGTCCTGCCCTTGTTTGTATTACCAAAATGCAACACCTCACATTTATCCAAATTAAACTCCATCTGCAACTCCTCAGCCCATTGACTCAATTGACCAAGATCTCTTTGTAATCCTACATAACCTTCTTCACTGTTCACTATACCACTAATTTTGGTGTCACCTGCAAACTTACTAACCATGCCTCCTGTATTCTTGTCCAAATTGTTTATATAAATGACAAACAAAAGCAGACCCAGTACCAATCCCTGTGGAACACTATGGTCACAGGCCTCCAGTCTGAAAAACAATCCTCTGTCTCCTACCATAAAGCCAATTTTGTATCCAATTGGCAAGCTCACCCTGAATCCTGTGTGATCTAACTTTACTAATTAGCATACCATAGCTATTCACCCTCTTCCTTTTCTGAGTATGCAGGGTACCAATTTCACGTACTTCCAGTTCCTCTCCTTTCTGCATCACCATTTTATGCAATGCACAGCTCAGTACCATTAAAATGTGATTTTATTGAAGAACCATATTGGGAGGGCCCCCCGATTCATCAAGGATGTAGAACTGCAAGTTCAGGAGACCAATGGTCATCTTGATGATTGCCCTGATGGTGTCATGAACAGTGCCATGAATGAACATCCCTCGTCACTCACGTGCCACCCAAGCAGCCAATGTAGTAAACATGTTGAGACACCCAAGACTGCTTCAGGGTATTACACGAGTGGAAGCCACCCCATACATTAATATGCCCCTACCTTTGTTATCATCCATCTTAGAACAATTACAGGTTTTTGACTGCGGGACGAATTTTCTAGTTGGTATCCCCAATTATGGTGCCAGATGCTCATAGATAAATCTACTTTCCACTGTGCAGCTGCCTCAACTGTGTAACACCTTAATATGTGTACATTGCTAACACAATGGGGCCTGTGTGCCACAGTTAAATCTTATTACAATGGAACAAAAGGGCTAATTACCCTTTTAGTAACCTTAATTGGCAACCCACTGCTACAGGACAAGTAGCCACGGACGCTGGAAGTCTGTCTTTGGAAAAATTCACAGCAGTGGGAAGCCACCAGCAAGCCAAATCGATGTGTCATGATTTAGATTTCCACAACTCCATCTCTGCTTCAAGGAGCTGGCCAGATGCCAATCAGGAGGAACATACGCAGCCAGGTCAACTGGGCAGGAGTGAAAACACAACTGGGTCTCTCTCACTCCATCCTCCTTGCTAACATATCTAACTCTTCAGACATAACAAGGTGTGGAGCTGGATGAACACAGCAGGCCAAGCAGCATCATAGGAGCAGGAAAGCTTGACGTTTCGGGCCTAGACCTGGTTTTGCAAGCACCGGTTACTTGTTTCTTAAATTCTGTTCTGAAGAAGGGTCTTGGCCTGAAACGTCAGTCTTCCTGCTCCTCTGATGCTGCTTGGCCTGC
>JAHRHZ010000004.1:16875137-16973375 GCA_024137785.1 Ginglymostoma cirratum | reverse complement strand
CCCCCCCCCCCCCCCCCCCCCCCCCCCCCCCCCCCCCCCCCCTCTTTGGGAGGGGCCTGGGTGGCTGTCGGCGGGCGCCGTGTGGGCCTGTCCACTAGGCCGCGCTGTCGAGTTTTGACATTTCCCGGTTTTTCCCACATCCATGAGCCGGGGAGACGGAGACGGAGACGGAAGGCGGGTGGGTGGGAAGCGGGTTCGCCGCTGGGTTTCTGACCCTCCCCCGCCCTCCCGATGGCGGAGACGAAGATAATTTACCACATGGACGAGGAGGAGACGCCGTACCTGGTGAAGGTGCCGGTTCCGCCGGACAGGGTCACTCTCGGTCATTTCAAGCAGGTTCTCAACAACAGGCCGAGCTGCAACTTCAAATTCTTCTTCAAGTCCATGGACCTGGACTTCGGGTGAGTGACCACCCCCCGGGGGAGGGGGTCGGGTCATGGTCAGTCTCAGGCGGGTTGGGTGTCCGGTGGGACTCGGGGGGGGAGGGGGGCTCCGGCCGTTGGGTGAAACAGGGCAGATTTGTGTAAAGCCAGGGGCTGACTGTGTCAATGCACGAAGGTCGAGTACCCACTGGGCTGTTGTGAGGGAGGTGCCCGCTGCTTGTATTTGCCCCCCTCGTGTGTTTCGGGTGTAATCTGTTTCTCAACCCCTCAGTGACCCGTCCTGTCGTCCTCCTTCTGACTGACGCCACTGGAAGTATTTTAAAACCCCATTCATTCGATTTGGGTCTAGGTCTCATGAACCAAATTGCTGCTGCATTTGTTTACATAACATTGATTCTGCTAGAATTATGCTACCACGGAGGAGGCCGTTTGGCCCTCTGTTTTAAGCACTGATATTTAGCTGAAGCAGCCCAGAACTTCTAACTCTGTATTCTCCCCTTGTCCTTCAGTGCCTTTCTTCAAATATCCATTCAGTTCTGCTTCAGAAAATGCAATGGTCAGTCTCTTAAACACTTCCTCTGTCAAAGCATTCCACACTCCCAACAGTGCAAAGAAATTTCTCTAGACTTCCTTCCTTAGCCTAACCCCTCATCACTGATTTAGGTTATTCACCATCAGAGACCTTCTTCCATCTTAATTTTAATCAAAACCTTTATATTTAAAAGGCACAATTAAATTTGCTCATGGTCTTTTCTATTAACACAATGTAGCTCAAGAACAGGCCCTTCAGCCCACCAAGCCTATGCTGATTCCTAATCCTTATCTAGAATTATTGCCTTTACGTGGTTGCGATCCCTGTTTGCTTCCCATTCACGTATCCATCAAGGTACACATTAAACATTAAGGGATAGTAGGAACTGCCGATGCTGGAGAATCTGAGATGACAAGGTGTAGAGCTGGATGAACACAGCAGGCCTAGCAGCATCAGGGGAGCAGGAAAGCTGACGTTTCGGGTCTGGACCCATCATTGTTAACATGCCTGCTTCCACCACTTCCAATGGCAGTGCATCCCAGGCACCTACCACTCTGTGCGAAAAAGTTTCTTCTCAATTTTCCCCTTGAACCTGTGCCCTCATGTAGTTGACCTTTCCACCCTGGGAAAATGCCTCTGACTGTCCGCCCTATTTATTCCTCTCATAATTTTGTGGACCTCATCTCTCAGCCTCCGTCTTTCCAGTGAAAACAATCTGAGTTTATCCAACCTTTTGTTGTAACTAAAACTCTCCTGACCCGGCAACATTCTTGGTAAAAGTTCTCTGCACCCTCTCCAAAGCATCCACGTCTTTTTGGTAGTGTGGTGACCAGAACTGCACGTGATATTCCATATGCGGCCTAATTAAAGTTTTATACAGCTGTAATTATAACTTCTCAGCTTGTATATTCAATACCTTGGCTGATAAAGGCAAGAGTGCTGTCTGTCTTTTTCCCCACATTATCCACCTGTGTTGCTACTTCAGGGATCCGTAGACCTGTATGCCCAGATCCCTCTGTCAGCACTCTTATGGGTTCTGCCACTTATTGTATAATTCGCACCTGAAATGATTTTCCAAAATGCATTACCTCACATTTGTCCAGATTACCATCTGCTGTTTCTGTGCCCAAATTTGCAATCTATATATGTACACATATATGTATCCTTTGACAATCCTCCTTACTATCTGCGACTCCACCAATTTTGGTATCACCTGCAAACTTACTTATCAAACTATTTTCCCCTAAATCATTTATATATGTTATAAACAACTAAGGCGCTAGCACTGATCCTGCAGAACACCACTAGTTACTGGTCACCATTCCAAAAAGTACCCTTCCACTGCTATTCTCTGACTTCTATCTCTAAGCCAGTTTTGTATTCTTCTAGCCAGCTTACACCAGATCCCATGAGACTTTACCTTATGTACCAGCCTGCCATGAAGTGTCTTACCATGTAGACAATATCCATTGCCATTCCCTCATCAATCATTAAGTGGAAACAATGTTAGTATCTGTCGTCTCACTTCATAATTATAATCTTCCATTCCTGACATTATTCTGTTTAAATTAATGACCTGCATTTATAAAGCATATATCCTGACTTCAGGGTCTTAAAGAGCCAATTCAGTACTTTGCAGTCAATGTAGTATTAAGAGGAGGCAATGGCCTTCGTGGTATTATCACTGGACTGTTAATGCAGAGACCCAGATAATGTTCTGGGGACCTCGGTTCGAATCCTGCCATGGCAGATGGTGGAATTTGAATTTAATAAATATCTGGAATTAAGAGTCTAATGGTGACCACTAAACCATTGTCATTCATCTGGAAAAGCCCATCTGATTCACTAATGTCCTTTAGGAAAGGAAACTGCCATCTTTACCTGGGTCTGAAGTGACATGTAATCGAGACCAAAGCAATGTAGTTGACTCTTAACCCTCCTCTGGGCCATAAATGCTGACTTAGCCAACAACACCCTTGTTCCCATGAATTGATTAAAATTAAACAAAATAGGAAATGTGGTAGCAATTTGCATGTGGTGAGGTTCCAGAAATAGCAGTGTGTTAAGGCAATTTGTTTGAATGAAATAAAAACACAAAATGCTGGAAAGACTCATGTATGTCAAGATCAGAACCAAAGGGTTACAGACCTGAAATCTTCACTCTGTTTCATTCTCCATAAAAGATTCCAGATCTGCTGAGTATTTCCAGGCTTTTCTGTTTTTTATTTCCAATTTCCAGCATCTGCAGTATTCTATTTTAATCAATTTCAGTGAAAATAAAAGAAATATTGACCAGCACAACAGGGAGGGCTCCCCTTTGGAAAAAAAAAATGCTAAATGATATTTTACAATTGTTTGAGAGGGCAGACAGTGCTTTGGTTTAACATATGTTTTGAAAAACAGCTTCTCCATAGTAAAGCATTCCCTTAGCACTGCCAGTAGCAGCCTGGATTGTGTGGCTTGATTCTACAGATCTTTTTTCAAACAACCTGTTCAGAAAAATTATGACACATCTCTGGAGCAGATGGGATTTGAACCCAGCCCTCCTTATTCAGAGTAGTAGTTTTGAGTCAATACACTGGAATTTTAAACTTTGGACTCAGAGGTGAGAGTGCTAACAACTGATCTAAAACTTACTTTGGAAGTTATCCAAGGCCCAACTGGGGCCTAAGTTTCTCAAACAAATTTATCATTTCTTCTTTCCACTTATACTTTCTGTCCAATTTCCAAAAAAAATTATAATATCTACTTCCTAGCATTCTTTAACTCAATTTCTGATGCAGAAAATGGACAAGATGAAATAATGAGTGGGATATAGAAAGACCCAACCCAATTCTTTTTGAAATCGGTCAGTGCCTTTTAAATGTTGCTGGAGGTCTCACCATGAAAGGTGGAATCAAATCAGGTGAACGCTGTGTCCTTCATTCGAGTTAGATAATAATGGATAATGGTCATTCAAACATAATTAACCATGATATCTTGAATGCTGCAAAATGTGAGGAAATTACCAATTGTCAGTGTAAACATACTCAAATTTGAGTTCAGGTCAGCCACTTGCATAACTAATAGTACAGAGTTACTGTATATCAAAATATTTTCAGTAGAGACCACTTGACCCACCTGTCTCTGCTAATGCTTAATGTTCAACAATCCACACTAATCCCACTTCAGAGAATGATAGAAGGCTTTTGTGCTGCAGTCCAACCTCTGAGCTAGGAGGCCTGAGTTCAAGCCACACCTGCTCTAGAGATATGTAATAACATCTCTGAACAGGTTGGTTAGAAAACATCTAAAATAATAGAAGCTGGCCATTTGGCCCATTGAGTCTCTGCAGCTCTTTTGAAGTGCAATTCATTTAGTCACTCTGCAGTTTAATCTATGATTTTATTTCACTTAATTGACCTGGGCTAGATTCCACTAGATTAATTGATATTCAGTCTGAAACCTTTAGCCGAGGCTCCTGTTACAGTTACCATCCCTGTTTTGTTACCCAGCATCTATGTTCTGACCACAATAGTTATTATATCCCAGTCTGCCTCTGTTTGGTGAGTCCCCATCTTGCTACACCTTCAGTGCAACAAACCTATCTACCAGCCACACCCTGAGTTTTTTATTCCATTGCTGGCTAGTCTACAGTGTACCCTCTATACAGGAGCTGATCCAGCCGTACAGACTGTTTGTTCATGCCACCATTAACAAACTTTTCCATGGCTGTAACTAATTAGCATGTCATTTCTCTTCGAGACATCAGCTGAATGGGTAGAGCCAAGAATATTTAGTTGCCAATCTTGCCCTGGCTGAAGCCATGCTTCCCTTCCAAGTCTATCATATTATGATCCTTCATTCTAGTTAGTGCCACTGTTATCAGTGCTGCAGCCCTGATTATATTTATTCTTCTCAAGACTTCTTCCAATGCTTAGCACTGTCTTTTTTGATTATACTTTTTTCCTAATCTCATGACAGTACTTAGAGTCATAGAGTTGTATGGCATGGAAACAGACTCTTCGGTCCAACTCTTCCATGCTGACCAGATATCCTAAATTAATCTAGTCCTATTTGCCAGTATTTGGCCCATTTCCCTCTAAGCCCTTCCTATTCATATACCTATACAGATGCTTTTTAAATGTTTTTATTGTATTAGCCCCCACCACTTCCCCTTGGCAGCCCATTCTATCCACACATCACCCTCTGCGTGAAAAAAAATTGCCCGTTAGGCCTCTTTTTAAATCTTTCTCCTCTCACCTTAAATCTATGCCCTCTAATTTTGGACTCCCAACCTCGGGGCAAAGACCTTGGCTATTCACCCTATCCATGCCCCTCATAATTTTATAAACCTCTATAAGGTCACTCGTCAACCTCCGATACTCCAGGGAATATAGCTCCAGCCTATTCAGCCTCTCCCTATAGCTCAAACCCTCCAATCCTGGCAACATCCTTGTAAATCTTTTCTGAATCCACTCATATTTTCTGTCCAATTTCAAAAACAAATTAATTTCCTAGCATTCTGTAATTTAATTTCTCATGTCTCTGTTTTACCAACTGGGAAGCAGCTCATGGAGAAAATGAAATAATGGAGTGCTGTTGAACAAAGAGAACTTGGAGTGCAAGTTCACATTCCTTGAAAGTGGAGTCCCAGGTAGACAGGAGAGTGAAAAAGGTGTTTCGTGTGCTTGCCTTTATTGGTCAGTGCATTGAGTAGTGGAGTTGGGAGGTCATATTGTGGTTATGGTTGTACAGGACATTGGTTAGGCTACTTTTGGAGTACTGTGTTCAGTTCTGGTCTCCCTCCTGTAGGAAAGATGTTGCGAAACTTGAAAGAGTTCAGAAAAGACTTAGAAGGATTTGCCACGGTTGGAGGGTTTGAGCTGTAGGGAGATGCTGAATAGGCTGGGGCTACTTCCCTGGAGTGTCGGAAGCTGAGGGGCAACCTTTGTAGAGGTTTATAAAATCATGAGGGGCATGGATACAGTGAATGGCCAAGGACTTTTCTCCATGGCAGGGGACTCCAAAACTATAAGGCATAGGTTTAAGGTGAGAGGGTAAAGATTTAAAAGGAACCTAAGGAGCAACTGTTTCTCACAGTGATGCGTGTATGGAATGAGCTGTCAGAGGAAGTGATGGAAGCTGGTACAATTACAACATCTGAATGGGTACATGAATAGGAAGAGTTTACAGGGATATGGACCAAATGCTGGCAAATGGGACTAGATTACTTTAGGATATCTGGTCGGCATGGACAAGTTGGACTGAAGAGTCTGTTTCCGTGTTGTCCATCTTTATGACAATGACTCCCAGTTAGTGAGACATGATTTTCCCCACACAGTCATGTTGACTATCCCCAATCAGTTCTTGCCTTTACAAATACATGTAAGTCTTGTCCCTCAGGATTCCCTCCAACAACTTACCCACCACCAATGTTAGGCTCACCAGTCTGTAGTTTCTGGCTTTTCCTTACCATTTTTCTTAAATGGTGGCACCACGTTAGTCAACTGTAGACTTCCGGCACCTCACCTGTGGCTATTGATGATAAAAATATCTTAGCAGGGGGTCCAGCAATCACTTCCCTAGCTTCCCTATGTTCTAGGATACGCCTGATCAGGTCCTGTCATCGTCTTTGGAAGAATTTGGCCTTCCACTATATTTAGTCCTTATGTGTTAGCTGTCACACAGTGGATAGCACCCTCACCTCTGAGTCAGGGGTTTTGGTGTATTCAGGGGATGTGGACTTCGCTGGCTAGTGCCAGCAATTATTGTCTAATTCTATTTGCCCTTGAGAAATTGGTGAGCTGCAGTCAGTTTGGTGAAGGTACACCCCCCAATGTTATTAGGAAAGAAATTCCAGGATTTTACATCCATTATAAAAAGGAACAGGAGTAAGCTGTTCAGCCTGTTGAGTCTGCTGCATCATTCAATAGGATCATGGTTGGTCGATACTTCTCACGTTCACTTTCATGCCCGTTGCCCATAACCCTTAATTCCCCTACTGATCGTGAATCTGCCTTTCTCAGCGTTAAATATACAAAGGACTCTGTCCCTACAGTTGCCTGTGGCTCTCAACCTCAGAGAAGAAATTGGTCCTCATCTCAGCCTTAAATTGCCACCCCTTAATTTTGACCTAGTGACAGAGAAGGAACAGCAATTATGTTTCCAAGTCAGTCTGATGTGTGGCTTGGAGAGGATTTTGCAGGTGGTGTTCATATGTTTATTCTTCCCTTGACTTTCAAGATGGTCATGGGTTTGGAAATTGCTGGCTAAGAAGCCTTAGTGAATTTCTGCAGTGCATTCCTGTGGATAGTATATACTTCTGAATTGCTACTGAGCATTGGTGGTAGAGGGAGTGAATGTTTGGGCTCCCAATCAAGTGAACTGCTTTGGCCTAGATGGTGTTGAGCTTCTTGAGTTTTATATGAGCTGTTTTCATTCAGGCAAGTGGAGAGTATACTATTATTTCACATGTCTTGTGCCTTATCAATTGTGGAAAGGCACTGGGGGAGTTGGGAGTTAAGTTTCTCGCGGTAGAAGTCCTAGCTTCTAACTTTCTCTTGTAGCCATAGTATTTATTTGGCCGTCCTGGTTCACTTCCTGGTTGTTGAGAGCCCCAAAGGGTGTCAGTAGTGGGAGATTCAGTGATGGTAATGCCATTGAACATCAAGAGTGATGGTAAGATTCTCTCATGTTGGATCCTCAATGCCTTGCACTTGTGTAATGTGAATGTCATTTGCCACTTATCATTCTAAACCTGGATGTTGTCCAAGTCTTGCTGCAAATGGACACGGACTACTTCGGTATCTAAGGTATCACAGATGGTCCTAAACATTGCACAGTCATAATGAACACTTTTGACATTACGATTGGGGGAAGGTTGTTGCTGAAGCAGGGTCCATATCTCTGAGCCAGGAAGCCCAAGTTCAAGGCCCACCTACTCCAGAGGTTTGTCTTAACATGTCTGAACTCATTGATTAAAAAATAACTAACCTGAGGGACTCTTCAGTGATGTTATGGGCTGAAATGACATCCAACAACCATAACCATCTTCCTTTGTGCTAGGCATGATTCCAAACAGCAGAAAGTTTATTCTTCCCCTAATTCCCATTGACTGCAGTTTTGCTAGGGCCCTTGATATCAAGAGGAAGGGTCACCGGACCAGAAACGTTAACTCTGTTTTTGCCTTCGCAGATGCTGCCACACCTGCTGAGCTTTCCCAGCAACTTTGTTTTTGTTCCTGATTTACAGGACCCACAGTTCTTTCGCTTTGTGTTTCTCTTGATGTCAAGGGTAGTCACTGTCACCTCCTCTCTGGTGTTCAACTATTTTGTCCATGTTTGGAGATGGTATATTGGAGATGGTAAGTGGCCCTCATGGAATTCAAATTGTGTGTCAGTGAGCAGATTATTTCTTTGTATGTTGTCAGGTTGACAACAGGTTGTAGTTGTGCTGCAATAGTTTTTTCACAGATGCAGCTGATTCTGGAGCAGAAATCTTCAGCTCTATTGCTGAAATGTTGCCAGGACCTGTAGCTTTTGCAGTATGCAGAGTCTCTAATGTTTTAGAGTAGATTTTTAGCTCGCGTTGTGGATGTTGTGGTTGGTTGGCTCACCGAGCTGGTTCGTTGTTTTTCCGCAGACGTTTCCATACCCTGCTGGGTGACATCATCAGTGCAGCCTCCGATGAAGCGCTGTTATGTTTTCCCGCCTGTTATTTGAACTCCAGTGTCCGTCGAGCTGGATTACCTCACTTCCGGTTTCCCTGCGCAGTGGATTGCATATGAGGTCGAGCTCTATGTGTTTGTTGATGGCTTTCTTTGTGGACTACCAGGCTTCAAGGAATTCCCGTGCTTGTCTCTGCAAGGAGGTAAGGAGAACCACCAATTCGACTGGAACAACACCAAGATCCGGGGACAAGCAAACCAGAGTTCAAATAACAGTTGGGAAAACACAACGGCGCTTCATCGAAGGTTGCACTGATGATGTTACCCAGCAGGGTATGGAAACGTCTGCAGAAAAACAACGAACTGGCTTTTTTTTGATATCACTTGGAGCAAATTGAATTGGTCAATGATTGGCATTGTTGATGCTGGGGACCTTTGGTAGATGCTAATTGATTGTCCACTCAGCGCACCTGGCTGAAGATGCATGCAAATACTTTATAGGCTTTCCCATTCTTATGCACTATGATATTTGTGGACCGTCCTCTTCCTGTTAGTTATTTAATATCTAACACCATTCACAACTGGATGTAGCAGGACTGGAGAGCTTACAGCTTGGTCCTGATCTGTTGGTTAATAGGTTAGCTGAGCCCTGTTTATTGTATACCGTTTCTGGTATTTGGCACACAAATAGCTTTGTGTTATAACTTTAATAGTTCACACCTCATTTTGGCTATGCTTGGTACTGCTTCTCGCATGCCCTCCTAAGTCTTCATTGAATTAGAGTTGATCTACCTAGTGCAGGATTACTGGCTAATGTTGACTCTTGATATGATTTTGGGTGGTTCGGAGAGCTCTATGCTCAAACTGCCTGTAAACTTGGGAATTTCTGTGTAAGGCACAGTTGCATTCTGCTTTCATTCTTGAAAGCCATTGGGCAAAAGTAGATTCAGTGCTGTTAATGAGCAGGGCATACTTGCTGGAGAGCTGGAAGCAGAGCCAAATAATGTAAGGTTCATTTTGTACCATCTGTTACTCTTTTTTTGGGTATTAAATCTCTTAGTTCATAAGTCGTGATCACTGATAGAGTGACTTGGCATCAGTAAGTGTTGAGGAAATTGAAACATGTCTTTGCCGTCAACAAGAATGGGGACATCGATCAGCAAAGTGCTTTGTCAATTTTGAAGGTGTGCAAGTAGATTCCACCTGAGTTTCACACAGCTCACCAGTGTGATTTAAGTTTCAATCATTTCACCTTTTAAAATTGTCCAATGTTTTCATTGATTTGTAATATTTATAAATCACGCATTTGGTTTATAAAAGGAATTTTGACTTGAAGATTGCTTCCAAATTTGAAAATCCACAATTTAAAAGTACATGGAAAGATCTGAGTTATAACCTACTGAGCACCCATCACAGTGCAAGTCTCAACTAAAGCAACTTGAATATATGTTACTTTTTTAACATTGTGAAGCACTTTGTCTAATCACACTGAGAGAAACATCCCAATGAAATGAATCAGGAGACACTATGACAGGTGGCCCTAAAGGCTTGATCAAATAGGATTTTTAAGAAGTGTCTTAAAGGAAAAGAGAGAGAGAGAGAGAGAGATTGGAGCAGTTTAAGGACAATTAAAAGCATGACCTCAATGGTGGAATGATTAAAATAGGGGCTACATCAGAGGTCAGAATTTGAAAAACGCAGGGATTTTTGAGGATTCTTTGAGAGAAAGTGGTTCCAAAACCTGGTTCAAAATCCTGGAGTGAACTGATCACAGATGAGGAGCTCAAATTTTTGGAGTTGTTGCACCTCGTGCCATTATAGGTCAGTCAATACAGATAAGGGAAGAATTAGTTCAAATTGTATTTCATCAAACTGCAACGGGGTTGGGATAGGTTTATGCTATTAATGCTATTTTAGGTGCCATACTCACCTGACACAAATTAGGCCACTCTGCCTTTTCTACCTCCTCTGCCATGGTTAAGATCAATGCCACAGTTACTAATTTTGCAGCCTGTTACATACTGTGCAGCTGATACCAGAGCTTGTGATTCATTATTTATGAACAGTTTGCAGTAGTATTGAGGGAAGCATCGAAAAGTTGAAAAGATATAATTACATTGTTAGTTGAAAACGTAAAGCTTGGAGAGTAAGTTGATGGCAGACAGATGGTGCCTGTTTGTATCGGGACTGCAATGAGGAGTTTTGATTTTGTGCCTATTTATCTAGTGTGTTAGTCTCAAATTGGCAGCATTGTGTACCACATACCTGTGCAATGCTAGCTGGTTGCCATTCTTCACATGTGAGCCTTCAGCAGGCGGGCTACTGTGGCGAGATCATGCCACTGGTGAACATAGCATCTATTCTTCTGTGGTCTATGCATTATCTTAGTAACACTTTGTGTATTGTTAATGTCCAGTGTAAGACGAGAGCATGCCTAAAATTCATCTTTTGAATAACACATTGAAGAATGTGTTGTTATTCTGCTGGTAATCAGCCCAACCGCTACCACCACCAAATCCACGTGGTGCCTGTGTCAAACACCCTACGTTACTGCATTGTCTTGTGCGTGAGACTTTGGCCTACACGTTGTTGTTCTGTCATTAACACTGTGTGTATTCGGCTTGTGCTCACTCCATTATTGCAAAATCTTTGCCAGAATTGCACTGAACCATTTAGTGCAACATATCGTTCAGGATCTACTGCCAGAGAGTTAGTACAGTTTCAGAAAAGGTAAAGGAATCACTTAGCAGTCTCACAATTAGGTAGCTCCAGGTGAAATGCAAAAACAGAATATGGACCTTTTACACACAGTCAGCCTTGAGGGCCTTTACAAATTAGTGTTGAAATGTTGTCCAACAGAAATTTATTGAAAAGATTCAGCAGTTCTTTGAAAGTGTGCTGACACATGTCTTGGAGGGTGATGAGTCTTCTGACTCATTCCCAGTAAATAATGGAGTTAAACAGAGCTGCATGTTAGAGCCAATCTTCTTCTTCAGGTTGTATTCTGCCATGCTGTCTGGTGCCTCCCATGGTGATGATCCTGGCATTGAAGTTGGATATTGCATGGATGGGCATGTGATCATGCTGAGACAACACCAGACAAAGACTAAAGTCTTCAAGGAACTACTTCATGATATGCCGCTAACCGTGTATTAGCAGTCAGTTCAGAGCTGGGCATGCAGTGTATCATGGACTTGTTCTGCACTGCATGCAACAATTTCAACCTTATGATCAGTGTGAAGAAAATTGAAGAAATGTACCAGCCTGCTTCAGAAAAGCCTGTTGTACAAACCAGGGTTTCTGTCAATGACCAGAACCAGTTGTGGGTAAATTCACTTTGGTCCGGCAGTACGTTATCTCAATTTGTCCGTATTGTCACTTGAGATGCGTGTAAGAATTGCCAAAGTAAGTGTGGCTTCTGGATTTTGAACATCACCCTGGGAAAGAAGAGGAGCAAGTATCATATCCATGCTGAAAGCTTATAAACACAATAGTCGGTCCACTTTTCTCCGCGCACATGAGACTTGAACCGTGTATCAGCATCATGCCATGAAGTTCAAACATTTTCACTTGAGCTGCCTTTTAGATAACCAGTCAGAATACCAGACACAGAAGGTGGTTACCTGACCTGGCATCCACAGTACTGAGACAGATATAGCCAAGTTGGGCTGGTGAAAAAGTCCAAATGCATCACGCCTGCTTCCCAAAATGAATCATCTTTGGAGAATTTGAGTCTGGGGTCTGCTTTCATGGTGGTTGAAGAAACAGCACAAAGGCACTCAGGCTCTGCATCAGAGTTTTGATATTGATTTTTTTCTATCAGGAAAAGCTCATCCAGGATTGCTACACCTGGCACAACCCAAAGAAAAAATAGTATGGGAGATAATAGGAACTGCAGATGCTGGAGAATCCGAGATAACAAGTTGTGGAGCTGGATCAACACAGCAGGCCAAGCAGCATCATAGGAGCAGGAAAGCTTGACGTTTCGGGCCTAGACCCTTTTCTGATGAAGGGTCTAGACCCGAAACGTCAAGCTTTGCTGCTTGGCCTGCTGTGTTCATCCAGCTCCACAACCTGTTATACCAAAAAATAGTATGGCCTCCTTGGAAAGCAGGCTTATAGCAGAGGCAGAGAGGAAAGGCAAGCAGAGCAAATCTCAAGCCAGCAAACCCAAGTCTTTTTGCAATAGCACCTAAATTAAAACGAAATGTAAGAAACGTGGATGCTGGATGCTGAAAACAAAAATAGCTGGTAAAAGTCAGCAGGTCTGGCAGCATCTGTGGAGAAAAATTGGAGTTAATGTTTCGGGTCCAGTGACTCTCTTTCTGACAGACCTGACTTTTTTCCAGCAATTTCTCTTTTTGGTTGCAATAGAACCTTCCAGGTGCAGATTGGCCTTAGCAGTCAAAAACGTGCTGTGGAACCCTAGTAAGCAATCCAGACAATGAGCATGGTCATCTTTGCCTCAAAGGATGAATAAGAAAACAACAGCTTGTATTTGGTCTGTGTTGTAATATCCTAACTAATAGCTCGTACAGACAAACATTTTTCTGAAATCGTATCCTTGGTACCCCATTCCTGATGTCAGCATGGGAATTGGATGGATTTACCAGTATCCATGTGATTCTAATGTAAAGTGTCAACATTGGGCAGGGCTCTTGTGGTGCATTGGTAGGGCCCTTACCTTTGAGCCAGGGAGGCCCAGATTTAAGCCCCACCTGCTCCAGAGATGCATCCCTGAATATCTTGATTAGAAAATATTCTCACTGGTGGGCATGGGAGACGTGTGCAATCGCACGCAATTATTGGTAAAACTTACTTTCAGCTGATGCAGTAGGTATATCCAAGCTATAAAAGAGCCTGTTGGAAGATGGGCATGGCTCTACATCATGGCCACAACTCTCCTTTCCAACTTCATTGCCATTCACATGTGATTTATTGAGAATATTAAGGTAGGATTAATGATTTTCTGAAAATTATGATGAAAACACAAGGAGTGAAGTTCAAATAACCCCAAACTTTGTAATACAGTTATCTGCTATTCTTAGTAGGATGGGAAATCGAATTGAAGAATGGCCACGATACACAAACCTTTCATCTGGTAACTCTGGTTTAACCAAAATTAGTGTTGCTTGTCAAATGACTACACCAACCAATTAGAACAAAGTTGGGCCATGCTAGAGCCATGAAATCACAGACAAATCACCATTCGACATCAAGATTTCTCTGTTAAAGGGTACTCAATCCCTGCAAATATGGCTAAATCTATGAGAAAGTTAAGTGATGTTGATGGGAGACCAAACAAAGTTTATACAGCAAGCAAGAAACCATGGTGTGAAGTGAAAGCCAACATTGCTAAGGAGTGGGAGATTCCACCATCAACTATTCAACCATTTGTCAACCATTCTGAAGCATAAGACAAGCATCTTGGAACAGTTTGACAGCAGATATTCTCTCTAGCAAAGAAGAGAAGGGGAAAAGCTGCCTATCCCAACACTGAAGAAGCTTTCTTAAAGTCTTTCAAGGCAGCTTGAGTGATGAGCATGCCCATCTCTACCTAATCCTACAGGAAAGGGAAGTTACCTTGCCAAAAAAATTGGGCCATGTGGAGTTCACCTGCAATGATGGATGAATGAAGACAAGGCACAGTATCATTTAATTTAATCGTAGAATCCCTACAATGTGGAAACAGGCCCTTCAGCCCAACTAGTACAAACCAACCCTCAAAGCATCTCACCCAGACCCATCCCCCTTTAACCCACCTAACCTACACATCCCTGAACACTACAGGCAATTTAGCATGGCCAATCTACCTAGCCTGCACACCTTTGGACTGTGGGAGGAAACCGGAGCACCCGGAGGAAACCCACGCAGACACTGGAAGAACCTGCAAACCTTCTGCACGATAAGCAGTAAGGGTGTGGTAGTTACAGCAGCAATTGGTTGTAATATGGTCATATGTCAACATCCTGAATGAGTATGGATCAAGAGATATTTTTAATAGAGAGTTTTAACGTATTTTACCAAATCGCTCAAGTTATTGAGGTTATCGATAAGAAGCAGAAGTACAAAGCAACTGCTGCTTACAATGAAGAAGATATGGAAGATGGTGGCAAGATCTTCAATTGACTGCTTTTGCACAATGAGTTCAACTGTGCACATGGTGCCAAAATAAGGAGGAGCAAGGTGAGGCCAACCAACTTGGTCTTCTTTTGCTGCAGAAGGCCAGCATGGAAATTTCAGTGAAGACCACTGTGAAAACCTGCTGAGGTGGATGACGCCATACTATGCACAATTGAGCTGAAAGTTGAGGTAATTGTGGATTCAGATGCAAAGATGGTAGAAATGCTCTGGGATTTCGCTCTGTGGTACGTAAACACAGAAAACAAACTTGGCTCCATTGATGTCATGCAGGCTCATCTGCAGGCAGCGTGCAAAGCAAAGAAAATAGTTTTACAGAACTTATCCCTACCTCGTTTTCAACAACTTTTACTGTATAATGTCATTCAGGTGTGAGCAAATTCAAAACTATACAGACATTTTCCACTACTTACTGTGCTTACTTTTCTAATAAAATATGTAAGATATAGGAGCAGAATTAGACCATTTGGCCAGTCTGCTCTGCCATTCAGTTGTGACTGATGTTTTTTCAACTAATCATACTAATCAAGAACCTATCTATTTGTGTCTTAAAAGCACACTCAATAACTTTGGCCCCCTCAACCTGCTATGGCAATTAATTCCACATATTCACTACCCTCTGGCTGAAGTAATTCCTCCTCATCTCGGTTCTAACGGATCGTGCTTTCATTCTGAGGTTGTGCCCTCAGGTCTTCGTCTCTAATACTAGTGGAAACACCTTCTCATGTCCAGTCTATCCAGGCCGCTCAGTATTCTGCAAGTTTCGATGGGATGCCCCCCTCCCGCCCCCGCCCCATGCTTCTAAACTCCATTGAGTACAGAACCAGAGTCCTCAACCTACTGCTCATATGACAAGCTCTTCATCCCTGGGATCATTCTTGTAAATCTCCTCTGAACCCCCTCCAAGATGAGCATGTCCTTCCTTAGGTATGGGCTGAAAACTGCTCACAATATTCTAAATGTCTAACCGGAGCCTTATACAGCCTCAGCAGTATATTTATGCCCTTGTATTCTAGCTGTCTTGAAATGAATGCATTTGCCTTCCTGCTGCCAAATTAACCTGTATGTCAACCTTAAGAGAATCCTGAGCTAGGACTCCCAAGTCTCTGTGTTTCAGATTTCTGAGGCCTTTCCTTATTTAGGAAGATAGTCTATACCTCTATTCTTCCAACCAAAGTGTGTAACGTCACACTTTGTCACATTGTATTCAATTTGCCACTTCTTTGCCCATTCTCTTAGCCTGTCCAAGTCCTTCTGCAACCTCCCTGCCTCCTCAACACTACCTGCCCCTCCACCTATCTTTGTTTCATGGAACCTTTAGCATCAGTACTCCTATGTCCAGACCGTTAACATATTACATGGATAGTTGTGATCCCAAAGCTTAACCCTGCAGAACTTCGCTAATCACTGGCTGCCATCCTGAAAAAGTACCCTTTATCCCCACCTTCTGCTAGTCAACCAATTCTCTATCCATAACTTTTCCCTTAACACCATGGGCTCTTACCTTATTTAGCAGCCTCCTGTGCGGCACCTTGTCCATGGCCTTCTGGAAATCCAAATGGATCATGGGCACTGGCTCTTCTTTGCCTAACTTGCTTGTTATGGCCTCAAAAATTCTAACAGGTTTTTTAGGCATATTTGTCAGTGTATATGTAGGTAAATTGGGTTGCATAAGGATTTCCTTGGCTATGTTGAACTGCCACTTAACACAAATTTGTGGGTAGTCCTCCTGTACTTTGACTTATTGTGATTTTACTGTAAAAATAATTTGTAGATATTGCATATTACATTGGTGTTATTATGTTTTCATGGATGTATCATGGTCATTTATTGGGACTAACTTAAAGTTCAGTGTTTTGACATGCCTTATCATTGTCATGCATTGGTGGTCACAGTGTGGTTAAGGATATTTTCTTTATTGTAGAAAAGCTCTGTGTTTGCATTCACTTTTTATTGAATGTTGACGTTAGTGTCCAGTTCAGTACTTGGCAGTCTCTGGGAGATGGCTGAACCTGCTGGCTCAGCTAACCCTCCCTGTGCGCATTGTATAGGACATTACTTTTACAGGTCCCATATAATTCCCTCCATAGCGTCTTCTGTTTAGTTAGGATGGAAATAACATTCAGTGACCTACTTTTTGTGGGCTAGAGGATACACAGTGAGGAGGAAGAAAACTCAAGCATCGATGAATGGGATGGTAAAGTATTGGGCACCCAATCATAGAGCGAGTTAAGAAGTATTAGAACGCAATGCAAGAGTTCCAAAGGTGTTTGTCACTGGAGGAGAATGAAGGAATTGGTCACTGGTGGGGGCCATGCTTTAGTAACTGGTTGGGATGGAGGGCAGGTATAGTAACAGTTGTCAAATTAACTTGTTCTTTTGGTCAGTTGGGCAAGTTTGGACGTACTGTCTGCCTTGTAGTTTGAAATTGGCTACAGTATGCACTGGGGTGGGGATTTTGGAAGCACCAAGGGGGCAGGGCTCTAAGGATTTGAGTAACTGAGGTGCCTGCAAAATATAGAGGACAGGCCAGAGAGCACAGCATTTTAAAGAAAGTTAGTGAAGGCAGCATAGTGGTCTCAACACAGGGTCAGTTCCTGCATGTATTTTTGTTGTTCAGAACTATGGAGGAGAGAAAGCAGGCAGTAAGTGGAGGTGAAGAGGGCATGAATAGTTTCATAATGAAGCTGTGTTCTAATTGTTTCAGATTCATTTCCTCCAGTTAAAATTTAAGAACTAACTTCCTGTGAATGAAAATCTAATTGATGGATCACTCTGGGAAGGGTTGGCACTTGTGTAAGGAGATGAAGTGGCCTGGGAACCATTACATTGGTACACAAACACATTCGGATCAAATTGAAAATGGAGTGATTACGGCAGCAGCTGGGGGTTGTAGAAGGGAAGTGATGTTTCAGAGAATGTAAGAGCACTGGATTCTATTTTAAATTAATGTATGCAATTAAATGATGTAAGTGCACAAAGAAAAACATCATTTGTAACCATAACGATGGAGAAAAGCTTCCTGAAGAAAGATCATAGACAGAGATTGGAATACTGAACACACAGTATCAATTATAGATGATATTGCATGCGAAAATAGAGTGCTGATAGTGACTGCCCTGACTGGAGATTGGGGAGACAGCATTTTATTGACTTCCATCTTTGTTTTGCTATTTTAACTTGATGTCCCGTGTCTCCCTAATCTTAACCTGATAGTTGGTTTGTTTGTGACATTATAGTCTTGGGTGGGATTTGAGGGTGTAGAATACTGTGTTGTGGCTTCAGTTATCTGGATGCATTTTATTTATTTGCCAATTCTTTGTGTTTGAACAGCCTGATACCACCAACCAATCAGATTGGGCTTCATGACCTAGCCGGATTCTGGTTTCTAGATAGATACTGTTTTATTTTTAAAGTTCAGAGGGAGTCTTTACGTGATTCTAGCCCTGTATTTTCATATAAGTTGGCAGTTTTGAACACCCCTGCACTTTTGCATCACTGTCGGAATAGTTCTGTTTGCCTTCTGCTCTCAACTTGCAATTGTCTATCACTAATGTTCATCTATATAATGTGCAGGCTCAGATTTTAGAAGTACTCATAATGTTTTTCAAACCACATTTTCAGCAATCATTCTTGCTGATTCAAATCTGTGGTACTCAGAAACGGCTTGTAAAGCTTGCAGTGAAAGGAACCACAACCACAGTCCAGATGGCTGAAATATTATCTTACATTAAAAAATTTGAGTCAACTTCTTTCTGTTTTATTCTCAAGGGACTATAACTGCTAGAGAAAATAACAGCAACTTGCATTTGTATACCTTTTTATGGTGTTAACTGCTCCAGAATGCCTCACAGGAGCAATTATCAAACAAAATTTGACACCATACCACACAGACGTGTCAGGAGAGGTGACCAAAATTGTTCTTTTGCTCATTCATGGAAAGGCCAGTATATTTTCCCCATTTCTAATCACATTTCCTAAATGCAACTGAAGACCCCCATCTCCTCTCTACTAACTTCATCCCGCCCCCTTGACCTGTCCGTCCTCCCTGGACTGACCTATCTTCTCCCTACCTCCCCACCTACGTTCACCTTTACTGGCTCCATCCCCGCCTCTTTGACTTGTCTGTCTCCTCTCCACCTATCCTCTCCTCTATCCATCCTCTATCTGCCTCCCCCTCTCTCCCTATTTATTTCAGAACCCTCTTCCCCTCCCCCATTTCTGATGAAGGGTCTAGGCCCGAAACGTCAAGCCTTCCTGCTCCTATGATGCTGCTTGGCCTGCTGTGTTCATCCAGCTCCACACCTTGTTATCTTGAATGATTTACTCGGCCTCTTCAGAGGGTATTTAAGAATCAACTAAAGATTCAATGACGTTGCTGTGGGTCTGGAAGCCATGTAGGCCAGCGTAGGTAAAGACAGCAGATTTCCTTCTCCAAAAGAGGTCAGTGAATCAGAAGTCTTACTCTGGCAGTCTCACAGTTTCATAGTTTTTTATTTCTGATTTTACTTAACTAATGGAATTTAAATTCCCTACTTACCATAGTCCCATTTGCATTTGTGCGACCAGATGATCACTTCAGGCCTTTGAATTAGAATCCAGCAATATAGTCACCATACCACAACACTCCAAATAAATATATTTTGAGGAATGAGAGAAGAAGAGAGGTGGAGAGGTTTATGGAGGGAATTCTAGAATTTGGGTCCAAGACATCTGATGGTAGAACTTTGATAAATTGTGAGGTAGAAGATGCCAGAATTGGAGGAATGCAGAGATATTGGAGGTTGTAGGGCTGCAGGAGGTAACAGATAGGGAGGAGCAGGACCAATGAAGGATTGAAGCTAAGAATTTAAAATTTGCTGCTAATTAGCTAATCTAGGTCAATGAGCGCCAGGATGAATGTCTGCCATTCCGCTTGAAAATATCCACCTATGTACAAACACACAAAATAAAAGCAGGAGTTGGTAATTTTCCCCCTCCAGCACACTCTGTGATTTAATTTGGTTAAGGCCATCTGATTGTTGCTCAATTCCATTTTCTTGCTTCTCCCTAAAACTCTTTCTGGGTCAACCTGCACTTGAGACAACCTCTGTCTCAATGTGTCTGCCACTGCCCAACTTTGCGCAACGGGTCAGGAATCCTTCAGAAGAGGGAGTAAATCCAGATTCCCAAAAAACACAACTGTGTACACTTAAGAGACCTGCAATAAAGATAGAATTTTCCAGAAATAAGGCAACTTGATCAGTATATGGAAAGAGAAAAGGCACATTCACATTTTGATTGTAGCCCCTTTATCAAAATGCCCACCACCACATGCTGAAGAGTAACTACAAATTGGCAATAAACATTGCCTTTTCAGTGACACGTGTGCGTGTGTGTGTGTGTGTGTGTATATAAAAAAATTTAAATTGTGACACAGAACTGAATTTGAGTAAGTCTTAGACTATTCTTTCATCGACAAACTTTGGAAAACACAAACTTGCTGATCTGACAGAGATCCAGTTGTCGTAACAAAATGGCCCAGGTAATGTAAGCTGAGCTAAATCTGCATATTTAAAGAGACCCCTGTTGACCTACAGACAGGTGTCCTTCCTTCGTGCAATTTAAATTTGCAGTCTGTCAGTTCAAAGAGGGAAAGAGGCTGATAAGTCATAAGCTGCTCCATTTGTTGAGTCATGCAGCATGGAAACAGACCCTTCAGTCCAACTTGTCCATGCAGACCTTTCTGCCAACAGAAGTTCATTTTCAGCATTTCAGCAGAAGCAGACTCATCTGTACAGTGCCGAAGAAATCTCACCTCTAACACTTGCATCTCCAGTGTTAGTGGCTAGCAAATTTTTCTTTGTTTTTACATGGAATGTAGATGTCAGAATTTGTTGCCTATCCCGAATTGCCCTAAACTCAGTGGTTTGGGAGACCATTTCAAGTAGCGGTTAAGAGTTGACCATAATGCTGTGGGTCTGGAATCACATGCAGGTCAGACTGCATAGGCATGGCAGATTTCCTTCCCTAAAGGACATTAGTGAACCAGATGGATTCTTACAATTGAAGACAGTTGTCAAGGTCATTATCATTCAGACTTGTTTTATGTTCCTGATTTAATTAATTAAATTTAAAATCCACTGGCTGCTGAGGTGAGATTTGGACTCGTGTTCCATAAGAGCAAAAGACAGGCTGCTGGAAATCTGAAATGAAAAGAGGAAAATGCTGGAGAAACATAGCAGGTTTAGCAACCTCTGTGGAGAGAGAAACAGAGTTAATGTTGTGAACCAGGGATGATTCTTCTTCAGCATTGAAGTTCTAGTGCTGAAGGAGAGCCAAATTGGACTGTAATGTTAACTCTGTTTCTTTCTACATAAATGCTGCCAGACCTGCTCAGTTCTTCCAGAATTTTATTCTGTTATTCCAGAATAATAAATTGTGAGTGTGACTAATTCAGTTACATCACCACTATCTTCATGTGGAGGCTGTGCACCCTGTACCTTTTCAAAATAATGTGAAGAGTGAATATCAGAAGTATTTGAAGCTGCTAACTCAAATAATTTAATAAAGGCCCACTCCTCCTCTCCCCCCCCCCCCCCCCCCCCACCCTCCCACACACACACACACACACACACACACACACACACACACACACCCCTTGACACCAGCGCGTTAGTTGTGCTTATTGGTAGTGGATGCTGGAGAGGCAGTAATAACTTAGCAACTGGTGACAAAACCATTTCTTCCTAACATAGCAGAGATCAGATGCACAACATATTATGCCCAGTACTGGGAAAACATCCTCACACACAGCACTAACTTGATCTTTCCATTCCCTGAGATTGCCAGGCAAATGCTAATTAGTGGAGCTGCGGTACAGTTTTATATTTGCTGTGCTGAGACTCTGTTGGAAATATACAGTCTCATTGAGAGAGGATACTCCCTGCTGTGTGTAGCAGCTGTCTGCTGAATTTAAAATTGCTCCCTGTACAATTTCCATTTCCTTCTACGTAGTACATTAAGTAATTGTGCTCTAACTAGAAAAACAAATCATGTCTGCATGAGTTTCATTGGCTAGTGTGCCATAGTCAGAAAAGATTAGCCAGGAGAGTTTATAATCTCTGCCTTGATATGTTCTCTCTGACCCCTGTTTGCCTGCATGTTGATGTTGACCCATGACCAGGTATATCATTGAGATCAGTTCAGTAAGTTGGGAAATAACCAGTTGCTCACTGATAGCGGGAATTATTTTGGATTTGCAAGTCAAAGTGAAGTGTTGAGGTCTGTAGTTTGGGACACGAGTTGTGTTGATACCTCCCAAAACATCTCTCAAATGGTGGATTACTCTGAAGTGCAGTTGCTGTTATGAAGGCAGATGGGACTATCATTTTGGAAACAGCAATATCCCATAAACCATAATGTGATGGGCAGTGAATAAATATTAATTCTAAATGGTGCCGACATGGCCTGGATTTCCTGCCCATTTCTTGTTCCACCAAGAAAGTGGTGGTGGGAGTTCTCTTCGTATAATTATGTAGGGGTTACAAGAGAATACTAAGAGATTGGCCCATGAAGAGGAAGGAATGATGGGCAGTATGATCTCAAGCCATAGTGAGTTGGTGGAGATCTGTTATATATTGCTTTTATTCTTCTCAGTGTTGAGCTTGGAGTACTGGGAAGTGCTGTTAAAGTAACCTTGGTGAGTAACAGCAGTGTATCCACTGTGCTGGTGCTGGTGGGAGAGGGTAGATATTGTAAACCAGTCTAGTGAAATCCTGTGTCCTGTGAGGTTGTTGAATTGCTGACTGAGCTGGCTTGTTTTTGTTCAGGTGTTTCGTCACCATGCTGGGTGACATCATCAGTGGATCCTCCGATGAAGGCTTCATTGGAGGCTCCTTGATGATGTCAACTAGCATGGTGACGAAGCATCTGAACAAAAACAAGCCAGCTTAGCAAGCAAGTCAACAGCCTCATCCACATCTTTGCCAAAATCCTGTGCCCTGTCTCAAGCTTCAGTGTCATTGACTCAGTTCTCGTTGTGATAAATGATGAGTGTTCCATCATACCGCTCTCTTGAGTCTGATATGGGTTTTGCCTCCTGCAAGATATTTCACTTGAGCAATACTTAACGTTATCCCTTGTAACATAAACTAGGTGTGGACAATGTATTGAAGAGTCCCAACAGACATTAATTACAGCTAGCCATTACATACAGACACCACGTTCACAAGCACATAAATGTCTGAGATAACATCAAGCTGTTATATTGTGACAGAACACCATTAAACAGCATGCTTCCAGTAGCGTATGATGCTTGGAGTAACTCAAATTAAGATGGAGTATATGATCTTTATAAAGACTTGGGTTACATGCTGTGGTACAGTGATGATATCATGAGCATGTCTTTTAAGGCACTCTGGTCATGAGACACACCACAATAGAACGCTGAATGTGAAGAGGCCTGTAATCATCAGGGAATGAATAATCTGCTGTGGGATACCCAATCTGTGGATCTGTTCTTGCAGCAAAGGTGTTGAGTTTAGCTTTCTTTTGATGCGTTTTTACTCTGACCACTGGAGGGCTGTCATTCCACCTTTGTTGTTTTCAGCTTTCCTAGAGTTACTTGGTGCTGTACACCATCAAACACTGCCTTGATCTTGAAGGCAACTGCTGTCACCTCTCTTAACACTTAGTGCCTCAGTTAATGCATTGATGATGTGGTACTTTGGTGAGCAGTGGGACCTGACTGAGCTCGGTAGCTTGTCCCAAGATATCTCTGTCCAGGAGCGCTGGAGAGACGGAACTAAATAGATCTGATGAAAGTAGGTTATGTGTCTCTTGAATGTGCTGGCCATTTACAGAGAGTTGTTTGACTTGGAGATTAATTACAGCTATGAAGAGAACTCACTACAAATACTTGTCATAATACAATCTCTTAAAATCTGTGACTGGGAATGAGTAATTGTGTCCTGGTGTGTTTGCATTGATTTATCCTTTAAATATTCTGTATGCCTAATTTTGGCAGTAGTGTGTACTAACAGCAGCCTAACAAGAGGAGGATGAAGTGTGGAGATGAGGCACCTGCAAAACAGCAGTAAATTTAACCAATATATGTATCCTGTAAACAGCTTCATTTAGGTACTGTGTTGAGGGATGGACTGAGGGTGCAATGGCTTGGAGATGAGCTAATTGAGCAAGAGGGATATGGGGAATGTATATAGAATAGCCAGTTTGATCACAACCATCTTCAACTGTTCTCCAAACATCAAGCAGTTTTCTGAAGCCCAGTGGCCTTCAGTTAAAGGATGTGATTTATAAGCATCCGGGTTACCCAGTAGCTGAAATGAGGATTTCTGTTGAGCTTTGCCCTCCGTACAGACGAAGGGTGAAAAGAGGCCTGGCTGTCTCACTCTTAGTGGCTTTCACCTTTAGACAATGTGTTCACTGTGTGGCTTCAGATTCATTTGCAATGGAGTTTGTCAGCTATGCTGATCTTAGTTGGGAATGTAAAATAAGGGCTCTACTTAACCCCTGTCAGAGAGGAGAAGAAATTATTTGGGGTTACCGCTCTTGATAAGTGACCTTCAGAAAGAGTGCATATATGTGATTGACCATTGCATCCAGGCAGTAATGCCTCCAGGGGCATCCAAGCCCCCATTGTCTAGGCTCTAAGGGATGGCCACATAGGCAAGTAAAGGAGGCCAGCTGTATTTCATCAAACATCAATCTCTTGGGTTTCAGATCTCCTCCTCTCCCAACGAGCATCAAAACTCTAAGGAAAGGACCTGAAGCCCAGTGAGAATCAGTATCTTTTGAAGAGAGGGTGGAAACAGTGCCCAGGAAGGCTCAAGCAGATTGCAATATACACAGCGATTCCTATTCAACAACTTCTAGCTAGCCCTCAAACAAAAGTAAAATATTGCAGATACTGGAAGTATGAAATGAACGAAGAGAATCCTGTTCAGTCTGGCAGCATCTGTGTAGAATGAAACAGAGTTAATATTTAGAGTCTGATAAGACTTACTCTGAATCATTCTATCCCAGCTTATCATGTGGTCAATGAGTAAGTGATTGTCTGAGCAAACATTCCCTGCTGATACATGTGTTTCCTGCTTATGCACTAATGACCAGAGAGGATTTAGCAGGATCCAACTTCCTTAGTGCTTCAGATTGCATTTGGAGGTCCATCCTGTCTTTGAGTGTATTTAAATATGTTTAAATGGGTTTATGTGTGTCTCTCTCCCTGTTCACAAATCTCACTTCTGACCGTTCTCTCCATTAATTGATCTATGCTAACAAGTTTCTCCTTTTTTAACATACACAGTTGAGGTGAACAATGGCATGTAATATCCACAGAGCTGCACAGTTAGCACTATTAAGGCCACAAGCTCTCCAGCTCCTGAACGTCTGTGCAGCAAACGTATTCCAGAACTCTGGCTAATTGATGCTCCACTTTAACACTCTTTGTGCAGAATTTTATGGGCGAAATGGTGACCAAAAACCTAGCGCTGTCAGCCTGCATGCCTGTCTGCCATCTCGGTTTCTGGCTCAGGTGACCTTTGTGAGGGTGGGAGGATGGTGGGTTACTGAGCCTACCTGCAACAATGATCAGGCCCGTGAACATACTTAAGGAGCTAGGCCCTGATTCTTACAACTTTGATTTGGTGCCTTTATAATACTGCCCAGTTTGAGGATGGTTAGAATAGGGTTGGCTGTTCCTTGAGACTGTTTCACAGGATAAGCCCAAAGAATGTTTACTCATTGTCATGTTCTTACCCTGTCATCTGTTCCATCTCCATTTGCCTTCGGAAATGTGAAAGGTCTTCACTTTTTTCATTTTTGCTTTTTCAAATTATAGTCAAAAGGCCCCGTTCAGAATCACTGGCTGCCAGTGTTACAACAATCCTGTCTCTCTTCCTACCACACCAACCACTCCCCAATCCCATTGATAGCTCGCCCCTGCCCAAATACAGCAAAGTATCTACTTTCTGTTCGTAGCGCGTTTGTCACCCAGAAACAAACCCAACTCCTGATTCACACCTTCGTGATTAAAATCTGACTCTTGGTGTTGGTAAATGTTGATGTAAGCTGACTGCAGACCATAATCTCTAGTAATATGTTGCTGTTGAGTCAGTATTTTGTGTTGTCTGCTGATACTCTGCCTGAGTTAGACCTCCCTGCTCTGAAGGACAGCCTCTTCCATCTCTATGACCAGGTACTTTGTGAACTGGGTGTAAGATTGAGGGAGGAAGTTGTGGATGGGGTTTGGAGAAATGGGAGTGGGACACCAGGTGGTGTGGTACCACAGCTAAACCTGAGCATTTGCCCTGGATGCACTTTCCAGGAGGGATTACTGTTCAGAAGCAGGAATCCTAATCAATTCAGTATCTCTTCTACACCCACGAGATCTGAAGTGAACTTTGTTAGTCAGTGCAACGCATGAAGTTGGACATCAACTAATTGGGCCACTGCAGGTCAAGACAGAGGGTAGAGACTTATTGTTTAAACTTTATGCTTTCTGGGGACTCTGTACTGATAGCTGTCTCTACACTGTCTCATCAAACATTCCCAAAGCACATTCAGGACAGATTGAATACATGACAAACATTCCTTTATCTTGTCATTGTCAAACATACTCAAGCTAAGTACCAAACAGCTTAGAATTAGAGCCAAGTAACTATTAAGTAGAATGCCCATATTAAACCAGATTTATGTTCTTTCTGACCATTTGATGTCGGTCTTGGGGGCACTAATTGTCAGAATTTACATATAAAATGGATTAATTTGATGAATAAAGACTCCTTTTCCTCCAAACTAAAGATGATTTGTATTCTGGGCCAGTTGTTTAATATGGCAACGGGTAAAATTCACGCGGACATTTGTACCAATAGAAAGGTTGTAGAATATCATGCAGATGAATTGGATTACGCACACTGAGAGAACAGTGCTCTAGCCCTCAGATCCTGTGAGTCAGTGTTTAACTGGCTACCTCAACTAGTCCTTTTATGGGTTTGCATATGTTTTACTTAATTGTGATCATCAACAATCTCCCTGTTACCTTACAGACCACCATCTTAGGTGTCAGCTCAGGATCCAGTTGTGTATCATGGTACAGCTAACAATTAGCAGCAAAACTCAAGACATTAGGAATTCTGAACAATGGGAAGAAGAAAGAGTTTATGGAAGTTTTTGGATATTCTAATTTACCTTGACTTTATGGATTTCTCGATTTGTGAATTTGTTCCCATTCAGAAGAAAAGTCAGTGTCCTAATTACTGCTTGTGAAATAGGCCCTGAACAACCCAGCATCAAACAAAGCTGACCCACACCAACAACCTGCTTCAGGTGCCTTAAGAAAGTGAGGTAGGGATTCTGCCCTCAATGGGTTGGTGAGGGTGGTGGTGTTGGTTGGTGGCCAGTAACATGCTATGGATCTCTATATGAAAACCCCCATTCCTTCCTGTCCTTTAACAAGTTGGGTAAATAAAAATTGTTTGATTTTTAATTTTTATTGTCACATATACCAAAATACAGTGAAACACTTTGTTTATGAGTGGTACAGGCAGAATACAGCAAGCAAAGGATTATACAGATCAAAAAGACTTTGAGACATACAGGTTACATTGCAGGTTACATTAATTGAGGCTAGAGTCCATCCAACAGTCTGATAATGGCTGGAAAGAAGCTGTTCCTGAACTTGCTCGTGCGTGTGTTCAAGCTTCTGTACCTTCTACCTGGCAGAAGAGGTTGTAGGAGATCATTATCGGGGCGTGGTGGGTCTTTGATTATGTTGGCCTCCTTTCTGTGGCAACAAGCCGTATAAGTGAGTCCATGGAAGAAAGGTTGGCTTCTGTGATGGTCTGGGCTGCGCACACTACCTTCTGCAGTTTCTTACAGTACTGGGCAGAACAGTTGCCAAACCAGGACGTTATGCACCTGGACAATATGCTTTCTGTGGTGATCTGTAGAAGTTGATTAGGGGCCTTACGGACATGCCAAATTTCCTGAGCTGCCCGAGGAAGAAGAGGCGTTGTTGTACCTTCTTGACTGTCACATTTACGTGGGAAGTCCAGGACAGGTTGTCAGTTATCATCACTCCGCGGAACTTGATGCGCTTCACTCTCTCAACCTCCGTTCCTTTGATGTAGATGGGGGCGTGTTCTCCTTTCTTTCTGAAATCAATAATCAGTTCTTTAGTTTTGCCAACATTGAGAGATAGATTGTTTTCATTGCACCACGTCACCAAGCCCTCTATCTCCCTTCTGTATTTTGACTCATCATTGTTAGATATCCGTCCCACTACGGTGGTGTTGTCAGTGAACTTGTAGTTGGTGTTTGTTCAGAATTTGGCAACGCAGTCATAGGTGTACAGGGACTGGTATGCGTCCCTGTAGGGGCTGAGGATATTTCCCCCCGTGTTGAGTCTTATTGTGGAGGAGGTGCAGTTACCTATCCTCACTGATTGCAGCCTGTGGGTCAGAAAGTTGAGGATCCAGTTGCAGAGGGCAGAACTGAGACCAAGGTCACAGAGTTTTGAGATCAGTCTGTAGGGGATAATGGTGTTGAAGGTGAAGCTATAGTCAACAAACAGGAGGCTGATATAGGTGTCTTTGTTGTCTATATGTTCTAGGATGAGTGCAGGGCTAGGGATATGGCATCTGCTGTGGACCTGTTATGTTGTTAGGCAAATTGTAGAGGATCGAGGCAGGCTGGGAGACTGGAGTTGATGTGGGCCATGACCAGCCTCTTAAAGCAATTCATGATTATTGAAGTCAGAGCCACTGGGTATTAGTCATTAAGACATGTTGCGTGTGTTTTCTTGAGTACGGGGATGATGGTGGTCTTCTTGAAGCAGGTGGGGACTTCAGCTTGTAGGAGGGAGAGGTTGAAGATGTTGGTG
Organism: Ginglymostoma cirratum; assembly: GCA_024137785.1. Lineage (NCBI taxonomy): Eukaryota > Metazoa > Chordata > Chondrichthyes > Orectolobiformes > Ginglymostomatidae > Ginglymostoma > Ginglymostoma cirratum. The sequence goes on along the minus strand of JAHRHZ010000004.1, from coordinate 16,944,789 downwards.
AATACCTCCACCAGTTGGTCCACACAGGATCTGGATGTTTGGCCGGGTACACCATCCGGGCCCGTCGCTTTCCGTGGATTGACTCCATGGAAGACTGATCTGACGTACGGAGCAGTGACAGGGGGACCACGTGTGTCCAGGCTGTCAGGGCAGGCATCGCCACGACGGTGGGATTCTGCTGAAATTGAGCTTGTCAGGGAGGGACCTTGCACTGTTTCATTTTGAATCCCGTAATATTGTTTAGGCCTTGCCATAGATGGCGGGAGTCTGTTTGGTAGGTCTGGGTCTCTAACTTGGGCCGGTACTGTCTCTTGGCCTCCCTGATGGCTTTATGGAGGTCATATCTGGATTTTTTGTATTGGTCTGGGTCACCCAACTTGAATGCTGCACGTCTAGTCTTCAGTAGTGAGTGGATTTCCTGGTTCATCCAAGGTTTAAGGTTGGGGAGCGCTCGGATTGACTTCTTTGGTATGCAGTCCTCCGTGCATTTGCTAATTTAGTCGGATACCCTTGTTGCTTCTGCAGATTGCTTCATATCTGTGCTCTCTTCCTTCTTCCTTTTGTGAGCAGGAACAGTTTCTCCCTAATTACTCCTACAAATTACTCATTTGCCCACTCCACTGACTTCTGTGCTGAGTTCTGCGCTGTTTTTCTTACAGTTTACAATTTGTCCAAGTTTAGTATCATCTGCAAACTTTGAAATTGCCCCTGCACACCAAGATCGAGATCATTCATATGTATCAGGAAAAGCAAGGGTCCCAATACTGACCCTGGGAAATTCCACTGCAAACTTTCCTCCAACTGAAAAAAAATCCACTAACCATTACTTTCTGGTTCCTATCATTCAGTCTATTTAGTACCTGTGTTGCCACTAATGCGTTGGCTGCCAATTTCCTGCCCACTTGCCTAATGTATTATGGGGACTGCATCACAGGTGGGCAGGAAGACAGTGGGATAGTTACTCACCTGCCAAAGCTACACCCAGCTGTGGTGCCCCATGCTTTGTTACTCCCAAATGCAACAATACTTTGGTTGTTAGTATCGTCTCTCCTACTGTGTCCCCGAGATCTATAAACTCATTATATATTGCAAATCAAATCTAGGACTTTCTGGACACTATGGCCCACTGCCTTTAACCACTGAGCCATTGCATTATTTGTATTGTCTCTGCTGTAAATGCAGCTGTTCTGTGTTTCAGTGGAAGATATCCAGATATAGCAAACAAACACCAAAAAAGTTATCAAAGTGGCTTATGGAATGGTGGCCTTTATCTCTAAAGGACTGAAATACAAAGTGGGGAAGTGATGCTTCGTGACCAGTGTGTTGGCCAGATCCATCCTGAAGCATTGCTTTTAAGCACCAAGCCCCAGTCACCATGCATCCTTGAGAGTAACAATGAACAACTGCAGTTCCTAAGTATGCTAAGTATTTCGATGTGCTGGAATTAGGAATCCCCTGTGGGTTTAAATAAGCAACTCCGTGGTTAATATTGCCTTTAACTTCAGGAAAAAATACAAAAGACTGTTGTATTCTGGTTACAAAAGCTCACCATGATGCACCCACATGCAAATTGTTTAAATTTTCAGTGTTATGGACTGAGAGGAGAATGCCAGAGTTTGTCCAGCCTTGGCCTTGGGCCAATCTCCTGGACTTTAGAGAGAAAAAAATTAATGTGATCTTTGCAATGTGAATAGATCTACTACAACTAATAAGTTTAACTGTCCGTTAAACTGCCAGAGGGTAGGGTTGTGGCAGTATTTATGGGGTGTGTGGAGAAGGGTGGGGCTTCGGGAGGAGGACTGAGTACGCTTTCCAGAGGAGAAAACGGTTGAAAATTGTGGAAGTTCTCAGTTGATATTTGGCATTCTATCCCAAAATTCTGGGTTCTTGCCTGAAGGCAGTGTGGTATATTTGTCTCCAGTTGCTGTGCTAGCCCAAAAGTTCAGAGATTTCAGCATTGTTTCTTTTAATTGAGCTCAATGCACGACTTCCTCTTTTTACAATGAAGCGTGCAACAGTGAGTGACAGCGAATAGATCTGTACTATCATTCACTGGAATACCAGAGGTTGTTAGTAGAAGTCTCTGTCATCTAGGCACCAAGTATGACATCAAGGAAGCCTGACCAAATTCAGTTGGCACCAATAAGAAACCCATTGGAGTGCACAAAGGAAAATGGTTTTGGTTGTTGGAGGCTAATTATCTGAGCCTCAGGCCACTGTTGCAGGAATTCCTTAAAGCAGAGTATGAGATGCATTGATCTTCAGCTGTTTCATCGATGATCTTCTATCATAAGGTCAGAACTGGGGATGTTCGCTAATGATTACAGTGTTCAATACCATTTGCAATTCCTCAGAAGCTGAAGTTATTGAGAATCTTTACAAATCACTGGTTTGGCCTCAACTGAGGTATTGTGTCCAGTTGTGTACCATGTTTTATGACTGATGTGACTGCTTTTGGAGGGGATGCTGAACGGATTTTTATGTATTGCTTTGGGTATGAAGGACCTCCCACAATGCTTTTAGGAAAGGAGTTTCAGAATTTTGACCAAACAACAGTGTGGTTTGGAGGGGAACTTGTAGGTGATGGTGTTCCTATGCATCTGCTGCCCTACTCCTTCCAGGTAGTACAGGTAGTGGATTTGAAAGGAGCTGTTGGAGAAGTCTTGGTGAGTTACTGCAGTGCATCTTGTAGATGGTGTACACTGCTGCCAATACGTGTCACTGATGAAGGAAGTGAATATTAAATGTGGTAGATGGTGTGCCAGTCAAGCAGGCTGCTTTGTCCTGGATGATTTGGAGTTGCAGTCATCTCAGCAAGTCATATTTCTGACTTGTAGATGGTGGACAGATATTGGAGAGACAAGAAGTGAGTTACTTGCCTCTGACTGTTCTTGTAGCCACAGTTTTCATATGGCTGATTCTGTTCAGTTTCTGGTCAGTGGTAACCCTCAGAAGGTCAAAAGTGGGGGTTTCAGTGATGGTAATACCGTTGACTATGAAGGAGTGATGGTGAGATTACCTTTTTGTTGGAGCTGGTCATTGCCTGGCACTTGTGTTGTGTAATGTTACTTACCACTTAGCCCAAGCCTGCATGTAGATGTGGACTGCCTCAGCCACGAATAGTGCTGAACATTGTGCAATCCTCACCAAACATCCCCACTCTGACATCATGATGGAGGGAAAGCCATTGATGAAACAGCTGAAGATGATTGGACCCAGGACACTATCCCAAGGAATTCTTGCAGTGATGTTCTGGGACTGAGATGATTGACTTCCAACAGCCAAAACTATCTTCCTTTGTTCTCAGTATGACTCCAACCGACAGAGAGATTTCCCTATGATTCCCAAGAGCTTCTTGATGTCATACTCGAGCAAATACTGCCTTGATGTCAAAGGCAATTATTCAAACTTCGTCTTGGGGGTTCAGCTTTTATGTTTATGTTTGGACCAAAGCTTTAATGAGGTCAGCAGCCAAGTGGCCCTCATGGAATCCAATTCAAGGATGAATGAACATGTTATTCCTTTGAAAGTGCTGCTTGTTAGCAATGTTGATGACCTCTTCTACCACCATCCTGGTGATCAGGAGTGACTGATAAGACAGTAATTGACTGGCTTAGAATTTTCCTGCTTTTTCTGCACAGGAAATACCTGACTAGGGGTTTGGCTAGTTCTGGAGTACAAGGCTTCAATATTGTTGCTGGAATGTTGTCAGGGTCCATAGCTTTGCAGTATCAAATGTCTTCAGCTACTCTTTGATAACACGTTGAGTGAATCATATTGTTAAGAACTGGCATTGGGATATTGGGAACCTCGGGGGAGGCTGACCTGGAATGGTCATTTGGCACTTGTGACTGATGATTAATGCAAATACTTCAAAGTCAATGTTTCTGTATTGATGTGCTAGTCTCCCCCATTGGTGGGGATGTGGATATTTGTGGAATCTTTAGTTGTTTAATTGTCCAATTGTCCTCCACCGTTTATAACTGGATGTGGCGGATCTGTGGAGTTTAGATCTGATCTGTTTATTGTGGAATTGCTTAGCCCTGTCTTCTACAGTTTTGCAAGTAAGTAGTCTTGTGTTATTTCTTCACCAGGTTGTCACCTCATTTTTTTTAGGTGTACCTGGTGTTGCTCCTGTCATGCCCTCCTGCACTTCTCATTAAACAGGGTTTATCTCCTAGCTTGATGGTAATGGTAGAATGATGGATATGCCAGGTCATGAGATTACAGATCATAGTTGAATACAAGTCTATTGCTGCTGATAGCCCACAGTGCCTCATGGATACCTAATTTTGAGTTGCTAGAGCTGTTTGAAGTCTGTCCCATTTACCATGGTGCTAGTCCCAAAGAAGATGATGGAGCTTGTCCTCATGTGAAGTCAGGCTTCATCCCCACAAGGACTGTGTGGTAGTCACTGCTACCAATTCTGTTGTGGATGGAAGCGCCTGCAGCACTTAGATTGAGAAACAAGGTCAAGTAGATATTTTCCTTGGTTCCCTCCCCACCAGCTGCAGACTCAGGCTAGCAGTTACATTCTTTGGATTCAGCCAGCTCAGTCAGTATTAGTGATACTGAGCCTCACTTGGACATTCAAGTTCCCAAGCTGGAATACATTTGTATCCTTGCCTGTACTTTATTGTACTGAGTCAACAGGAGAAGTCAGTGGGTAAGGCAATGAGCTCGACATTGTAACTTGGGTGACAGAGGACACCTCTGTATTGAGTTCTGTAGGGAGGCTCTTGTGCCTAGGCTGTGTGACATGCACAGTTTAGTACAGACTGCTGGTTTTTGAGAGATGACCTGGAGCTAATTAGTATTGTTACAGGCAAAATATCATTTCATTTGTTAGCATCAGTCTCCAACCATCAGGAAGTTGTAATTAATTGAATTAAGGTGTTGGAATTGTACATTGTAATGTTGGTGGAACAGAGGGCTAACTTTTAACAATCATTCTTGGGACTCTGGCCTGCTCTATAAATATTAAGTGTCCTGGTTAATGCTGTCATTATTTTTATTGCAGGGTCGTGAAGGAAGAAATTTCAGATGACAATGCCAAGTTACCGTGTTTCAATGGAAGAGTGGTCTCATGGGTAAGTATGCAATATGGCAGAGGGGACAATTGGATAGGGAAAGAATGATGCATTCCTGTCTTTGACTTGTTAACCCAATGGACGGTCCAGATAATATCTTGGATTCGGAATATTCCTGGACACAGGTTTTATTAATGTCAGAAACAGAAGCAGGAGTTTCTGGAAATACTCAGCAGGTCATGCATCATCAGCTGTTTAATGTCTGGGGTGTGTAGTTCCTTTGTTTGAGAGGAACAGTAATAAAAGGACACCAAAGGCTGTGAGTGAACAAAAAGACCTTGGTTTCAAATACAAAACTATGGAAAGCAAAGGTATATTTATAAAGCTAGGAAATGGATAGCACTTTAGGTACACCGCACAAGAATGGATAAATAATGATAAACTTCTATAAGCATTGATTAGACCGCAATTATAAATGATGTGCAGTTTTTGCCTCCTATTATAGAAAGTACATTAAAACCGAAGGGCAAAGTACTTGGGTCCCACCAAAGTAGTGTGTGAGGTGGGCAGATCTTGGAAATAGTGATGCTGTGGTTAGTCATTGAGTCACAGAGTCATACAGCGTGGAAACAGACCCTTCGGTCAAACCTGTCCGTGCCGAACATAATCCTAAACTCAACTGGCCCCACTTTTTTTCTCTTTATTTATTCACGGATGAGGGCCTTGCTGGCTAGGCAGCATTTATTGCCCATCCCTAATTGCCCAGAGGGCAGTTAAGAGTCAACCACATTGCTGTAGGTCTGGAGTCACATGTAAGCCAGACCAGGTAAGGATGGCAGTTTCCTTCCCTAAAGGACATTAGTGAACTAGATGGGTTTTTCCGACAATTGACAATGGATTCATTCATGGTCATTCTAAGATTGTTAATTACAGATATTCATTGAATTTAAATTCCACAATCTTCCGTGGCGGGATTCGAACCAGGGTCCCCAGAACATTAGAGATAACAAGGTGTACAGCTGGATAAACACAGCAGGCCAAGCAGCATCAGAGGAGCAGGAAGGCTGACGTTTCGGGCAGGCCTTGTTATCTCAGATCTTCCAGCATGTGCAGTTCCTACTGTCTCTCCCCAGAACATTACCTGGGTCTCTGGATTAACAGCCCAGCGATAATACCACTAGGCCACTGCCTCCCTTGGCCCATATCACTCCAAACCTTTCTTATTCATGTATCTATCCAAATGCCTTTTAAACATTGTAATTGTACCACTCCCTCAGTAAGTTTGTTCCACATGTGAACCACCCTCTGTATAAAAATGAACCATGAATAGAAGGTCACTTGTGGCAAAGTAGTAGTGTCCCTACCTTTGAGCCAGCAGGTCCAGTGTCAAGCCCCACCTGCTGTAGAGGTGTGTGATAAAACCTCTGAACAGATTGATTGATTAAAAATATATGAACCATAACAAGGCCCTTGAGGTAGTGGAACTGTTTCCACAGGAGCAGAGAAAAGTAAGAAGGTTTTCTGTAGTGAAGGATTTCAGTCGAATGTTAAACAAAAGCCTATTCTTTCAGGTTGTGTCATCAGTGACAAGGGTTCAATAATTTAGATAGCAAGGAGGGACAGGTTTACAGAAGTCTATACATGGCATTGTTGAAAGTGGGCTTTCCCCATGGTGTGATCGAGGGAGGGTCCATTGTGACTTTTAAGGGAAAATTAGTATTTGTCCAGGGAAGGATACAGGGTGATGGAGAGGAGGCAAAGTTTAGCTTTGGATTGATGTTATTGGGACAGCACTAGACAATGGGGCTGGTTCTGCATTAATACAAGGCTAGAGATGAATAGGAGTGGATAGTGGGAATAGTTTAGGATCAAGTAGCAAAGAGCAGATGTGGTGGAAAAAATAGCCTGCCAATGGCTGTAAATGTAAAATGAAAACAAATGCTGGAAATACTCAGCAAATGAGGCAGCAGCTATGGAGTGAAAAACATTTAGGACTTGAATCATTAACTCAGTTTCTGTCGACAGATACCACCTGACTTCCTGAGTCTTTTCAGTATTTACTACTTTTATTTATGGTACTGTTTTATTGGCGATTTGGCAGTACATCAGAAATCATCAAACTTGATTTCCTGTGTGTAGCAACCGGGTAAAATATTTGAGCAACTTATGTTTTCCATACCTCAAATTAGGCTGTAGACAAATGCATAAATATCTGCAGGTTCTCCACCTAGGGCCATTGTCCCCAAAGTGTGGCAGCAGGGTTACCGACTGACTTGCAAAGAGTGCCTGATTCAAGTAGTTCAGGCCCTATTGTAGGAGGCTGGCATTTTCTCGTCAGCCTCTAGGTCCCAGGAAATAAAGGGGAGCAGCGTAGCTGCCCAGAATTACCTTCTGATAGCAGAACACTCCAGATAACTTTTCAGCTCTTTCTGTTTGCTTTTTGGCTTCACCTATAGCTACAGCTTACCTTCTGGTGGAATTACCCATCCCTGCCGTTATGATGTCAACCTAGTTGCTAAAATGAATATTCTCTTTAAATTTTCAATTTCAAGGAAGTTGGAGAGAGGATAATGTCATTCCCTCACTCACCTACAAAGCTGCTTTGGAGCTGAGACCCTCTTATTGACCCTCCAACATCAAGAGCTAACTCTCTGGCCACTGGCCAATTTGGGGAAAACCACTGACAAGTGACTGTTTCCCAAACAATGCAGGCATTGTTTCCCATTGATTCCCACTTGAGCCTGACAGTGGGGTTCTGAAGCCTTGGCAAAAATCCTTCCCTTACTTTCTGGAGGGTTAAAAAGGTCTTTGAGTTGCTGTTTTTCTTTATTTTGACAGAGGCTGTTGGCTCAATAATGAAAGAGGTGGATAAGAAGGAGAGGATCATCGGTAATGAAGAATTTGTTTCAACAAAAGCATCAGGCTGTACCCCTCACAGCCGATATGCTTTTCAATCCTGCCATCCCCTCTCTGCTTCTCACCTATCCCCCGCACTGCTCAGCAAAATAAAAAGATATAGCCCTTGGATGTTAATATCGGACAGAGATTGATAGGGTACTTTAATTGCAGTGCTATTACTGTATGTTGGAAGTATGGGACTTTGTGTGAATTATATTAGCAGATTGGACGTGACTTTTGCTATTCCAAGACTTCTGAATTGTTGCAGAAATGATCCCCATATGAATGAAGTGCAGTTGGTGGGATTGGACGCAAGCCATTGTAGAATATAAATTAAGGCATTCACTATTTGGGCCAAATGATCTGTTTCTGTGCTGTGGATGCAGTGTGATTACTCTCTCAGACTAGCTTTGGCAGAAGGCATTGAGTTTCTGTTGAGTTTTATAGGAAGTCAAATGAGGAAATCTATTTCCATTTTATTATTATATAAAGAAGCATGAAATGGGAGAGAAATGAAAGATGAGCTCTTCGGGTGAATGCTGTTTTCAGAACAAACTGGTCTGAGAAAAATCCAAGGAAAAATTCTAGTTTTATCTCAGAAGTCAGCGGCAACTAGCAAAAAATCATCTGTTTTTCTTTCAGATTTCCAGCATTCACAGTACTACGCTCTTGCATTGCTTCATTAATTGAACTGGTTTATTAGTGAGACAGTGGCTTGTCACCATTTTACTTGCAAAACTGCAATGATAATTTCAGCTGATGAAGGACTGTGATTGGTAATGTATAATGCTTCACCATAGCAAATGACAGTCTAGTGGGAAAATCATTCAGCCATGAAAACTTTATTACTCCTTATGAATATAACATAAAACAAAGAATTGTGGATGCTGGAAATCTGACACAAAACTGGAAATTGCTGGAGAATCTCAACAGATCTGGCAGCATCTGTGGAGAGAAAGCAGAGTTCACGTATCAAGTCCAGTGACCCTTCTTCAGCGCTCAAGAACTGAAGAATGGTCACTGGACCTGAAACGTTAACTATGCTTTCTCTCCGCAGATGTAGCCAGACGTGCTGAGCTCTCCAGCCATTTCTGATTTTGTTTGCACTTTTTGTCCTTGCATTCTTGCACTTGACAGATTGTAGTATCCAAAATTCCGTTAAGTGTATATCAAGTAATTTGTAGAGCTAGAGAATTAACCTTCTTCCCAACATCTCCAAATGCCTTGCAACAAAAGTATACTTCTGACTATTTTAGTGCCTAGGAATGTGCATCTCTCACAGAATTAAGGATGGGCAATAAGTCACTTCCCCTTCCCCTCTCTAATTTATAACTGTCCACTGAGTTGCTCTGCAATTGCCTCTGTGTGGAAAAAGACAGTCCTCTGAGTGGAATTTTGACAAATATCACTAGTGGTGAGGTTGTACCTTATTACCAACACATTATCTGTAGTGTAATCACACAAAAAAAAAAGGTGAGTGATCATAAGAGAGCAGTTGTCTGGAATGACTAAAGTCCCACTGGGGCAACTTGCACCAATAACCTGTGCAGGCAAGCCATTTGTTCATTCTGGATTCAGACTCCCAACAATGTGTAAATTTTTGTCGATACCTGGATCAATCCACTGAATACACTGAGTATCTGATCAGGGCTCTTGTAGAGAGTGAAAATCAGGTTCAAACTGCTGATCACTGGTCTCTTGCTGAAATCGCTGATTTAGGTTGGGTAGACAGTTTTTTATGTACATTCCTTTGTTGCAGGCGTCACTGGGTAGACCAGCATTTATTGCCCATCCTTAATTGATTAAAGGGCAATTAGAAGTCAATCACACTGTTACGAGTCTGGAGTCACATTCAGACCAGACCAGCTAAGGATGGGAGATTTCCATCACTAAAGGATGTTAGTGAACCAGATGTGTTTTTACAACAACTACAGTGGTTATATGGTTGTTTTTTTGTTCAAGATTTTTCTTTAAATTAAATTTTACCAACTGCTACAGTAGGATGCAAATTACTACTCCATTAACAATACCATTATACCAGCACCTCCCCAATACAGTGATACAGAAGGTATCTCCTGTTATGTGGGACAGATTGGATAGACTGAAGGATTTCTTTTTGTCCGTCGTTGTGCATGAATTGGGTGTTGTGAGAGGAGAAGACAGGCGTGGACTCAGTTATAATAATCCTCGCAGTTGAGTAATCTGTTGAATCAAGATAAATGGCTGCTTGGGCTCAAATCATCTGGAAATTCCAATCTCAACAATTAGTAAGACAGAAGAGAGAGGGAATATCTAATGTCAGCCTATGTCCTTTCCATGTCTGAGGTCTCCACCCCTTGCTCTCCTTTACTATGGAAACAAAACTGTAAACTTATCTCAGTTGTGTTACTGTTTAGCTGTTTCACCTGATACCAGCAAAATACTAACTGGGACATCTTTTTGAGCCCCTGCCACTCGATATATCTGCATGATATCAAGCTATCCTCAGATGGATATAATGTCTCAGAGGAACATTAATACCAGATGTGCCATCTATTATACATCATACATATGTGGTATAAAATCATGAGATATAAAATGATACTTTCATTATAAAATCCAGTTGGTGACATAAAGTCCTTTGGAGGCATAAAATGAGACAGGAATTTGGTGCCAGTGGAACCGCAATGATGTCAACGGTCAAAACCTTAAGATTGCTAAGAAAAACCCCTTTCTGCAGTGGTTGTGACTGGATTTTTGTGGTCCTCTCTTTTAAGTAAGACTTGAACTTTAGCTATTAATGCAAGCACAGGAGCCTTAACTAAGGAGCTGAAGTTTGCTTGATATTCACAAACCTCCATCATGCAATGAGTGCCTGTCTAAACAAGAGTGGTGGGAGGTGCTGTGCACTCAGATTGGGGAGGGGGCAAGGTCAGCATAATGCTCAGCTCACCCATAGCCCTTCCCAACTGCCATATTATTCTTCTCAGGGCCAGGAGGCCATGTCGGCTAACGTTGCATCTGGAGACAGAGAGGTGGGCATACTAGTGGGTCTCGGAAGGGCATTGTGGTAACTGGACAGGACTGGATGATGAGGTTTTCATTTTAGAGGGATAAAACCCATGCACTTCTCTGCTCCTCTTTGTCAACCCTAACCTCCTTGAGTTCTTGATCAGTCCCAGCTGAAAGTTCTGAGAGCACCATCTTGGAGACTGTTTATGCCTGTTTTGTTGCTGCAGAATTACGTTGTGAGCTTCCTTGTATGTGCACATTCTTGGCACCACTTACAGACGGTGTTTATAGCTTTCACAACCTTAAATAGTAAGGGATAGTATGGTGAGGGGGGTTTGGCACAATTCACTGCAGCAAAAAAAACAAGCGTCCGAACAGCTATGTTGCCCGCCCACTGCCAATATTAGGGACATCTGCTCTGTATTGGAGAGGAGTTTACAGTAGCAGGAAGAGGATCCCATTGCTGCAGGACAAGGAAGGAGGTTCTATATCCTCACAATGAGGAACTAACCTCTCAATTTATTACCTGAGCCACGATCAAATTATTGTAGGGTATATAAGATGAAAGAAATAAATGCAGGTGGTGGGAATCCACCTGGGCTCATGGGATGGTGGGCTACTGCAGGAGCAGCAGGGGATGAGGCTTGCACCAGGAGTTGTGACAAGATGAAACTGCTGCGATGGAATTCTGTTCACTCCCAGCTCTATTGAGCCACCACATTGCCTTTCCTGGCACTGGCAGACCATGCTGGCTGATGCTGTTACCGTGAATGAGGAAATAGTTGCAGCACACTGAAAGGGCAGTGCAGGGATTGGAGATGGCCATTTGGTGAGCTGTTTATTTTTGAAGGCAAAACTAAGGATATTGGATCATCTTGCATGGGAGAAATGGGTTCCAGTTTGTGGGACTTGGCATTAATGTTGAAGAAAGTAGGATCTCTTGTGATAGTCTGCATCTGAATTGTGCCTGGGGCTGGTAATCTAGCAATTTCTGGGGACATAGAGAAGGTTTTAAACGAAACATGGAGCAAGGGTTCAAATTTCAGAATATGTGATAAATGAATGGTTTGGTAAAGGCATGAGAAATGGGTAATAATGTAATTTCCCAATACGGGAAATAATAAACCCCAAATGACAGGAAAGGATGGAGAGTACATTTTTAAAAGTCAATCAACAGATAAGGCTAAAGATTACAAAAATAATAACAGGACAGAATTAAAGGCTGAATAACTGAATGCATACAGCGTTCAGCACAAAACAGATGAACTGAGTGCAAATAGAAATTAGTAAGTTTGATTTGGTAACCATTACAGAGATGTGGCTATGGGATAATGTGGATTGAACCAGAATGGTGAAAGGTACAGGACGTTTAGGAAGGACAAGAAGCTAGGGAAAAAGGTGGCTCTACTAATAAATGGTGGCATTACCACATTGAAGAGGGATGATCTAAGTCTAGAACACCAGGAAATGGAAGTGTTTTGGGTTGATAAAGGCAAGAACTCACTCGCAGGAGTGATGTGCAAGGCTCGTAACAGTAACCTTGTGTTAGGATGGATTATAAAGAAAGAAGTAATGATAGCTTGTCAGAAAAGCATGCTAATAATTGTGGGAGATAATAATCTACATATAGACTGGAAGAATTAAATGGGCAAAGGTAGTATGAATGAGGAGTTCATTGAATGTTTTTGCTAGAGTTTCTTAGCACTTTTGTAGCCAGCCAGAGAGCCTAGTATAGAAATATGACTAATTAATGATCTCATCATAAAGGTACCCCTGGGTCTAGGAATCAAAATATGACTGTATTTTACATTCACTTTGAAGAAGAGAGCCGTGGCTCCAAGACTAGTATTTTAAACCTAAATAAGGCCCATTATGAGGGCTTGTAAACAGAGCTAGCTAAGCTGAATTGGCAAATTGAGTCAGTGAAGGTCGATAGAGATGCTGTGATAGACATTTCGGGGATAATTCAGAATACATAGAATAGATAGACTTCCCTTTGAAGAAAAAAATTCAAGAGAGGACCCACCATTATGGTTAATTAAAAATTTTATAAATAATATCAGACCTCTAAAAAAAAAGTTTATAATTGGACATATGATTGGCAGGTCCAAAGATTAAGAGAATATTTAAAAATTCAAAGAGTGACTAAAAGATTATAAAAATAGATAGTAAGAGTTTCTATAGATAGTTAACAAAGAAATGAGTCATCAAAGTGAGCATTGGTCCTATAGAAAGTGAGTCTGGAGAATTAATAATGACAAGTAAGGAGATTGCAGATGAATTGATGAGGTACTTTACATCAGTATTCAGTAGAGAATACGAGTAATATCCCAGAATTAGCTGGAATTCAGGAAATAGAAGGGAGGGAGGTATCGGGTGGGATGGTGGCTCAATGGTCAGCCGTGCTGCCTCACAGTGCCAGGGACCCGGCTTCTATTCCAGCCTTCGGTGACTGTCTGTGTGGAGTGTGCACATTCACCACCACAACTCCTCGTCCCCCCCCCGCATAAGCACACACACATGCACACGCACACAGGATGTGGTACTGAAGAAACTATTGGAGCTGTGCACTAATAATCCCTGGATCCTAGAATCTGATTGCCAGTCTGCTTTGACCTGGTGGGGAATTTGCTTTTAACCATCCTATAATATTGAATTGCCCACTATCCATTCACAGCATGGAAGAGGGCTTGCAGAGGCTCACCGTCAATTTGTTTAGCCATCACACTTTTCAGATCCTCCATTGCACCTGGTACTAACAGTGAGGGTAATGGGTGGCCATTCTCAGCTGTGAGGTTGTCCCGGATGGGTAGATGAAATTTTCTCCTTGGCAACAGGGCTGACAGAAGTCTCAGCTGGCACAAGTATCACCAGGGTGCCAGTAGATGCTCTGCCATGCTGCTTCTCTTCCAGGTCAACAACACTGCAAAATAGCTGCTCCGTTCTAATTGTGTAGGATTTTAATCACTTCGCCATTGGTGCCAGTCTTCCACCAAAACCCTCAGCTCTGGAATTCCCTCCCTAAACCACACTACCTCTGTTTTCTTGTCTGGGCCACTTGCTTTACTTTATTTCTTTAACCAGGCTTTTGGTTCTTTGCCTAATATCTCTTTGTGTGGCTTGGTGTTGAACTTTGATAACCACCTCTACAAGCCATTTTGAAACACTTTGTACTATTATATATTCTGAAAAACACAGTTTTATTGTCATTAGCCTTGATGCTGGGCTGCAGATATACATACACGGATACATAAGGGAACATGTGCACACAGATATACATAAATGCACCTAGTTTAAGACCATTCTGAATGGGATCTTGTATGGTAACTGTACTGTTGTAAAACTAGTGTGTGCTGGATTTTAGCAATTAAACCAGTAAAACCTTGTGAAGAATTTTATGTCTTTATGTCAATGACTAGGTGCTCTTGAACTTTTGTGATTGATGAGTAGAAATACAAAAAAATCACGAATATTGGGATATTGAATTCCATGCAGAAAGTATGCCAAATTCACAGCTCAGTGAGCAAGCAAGTGTTGTTAATTTTTAGAATTGGCTCCTTCACAGGAACAGACAGTCCTAACATTATTCCTTGAATTGACAGGCAGTGATTCTGAAATAGTGAATTTACTGCTGCTTACTAATTAATAGTGAGGTGATGCTTGATATAATCAGAAATCAGGCAGACACGTTTTAGGGACAGTTAGTAGAAGGCAATAGTTATAGTCCAGTAACATATCGCATATTTATTGTCCAATGTTATATGTAAACCAATGTGTCTGCAGCATACACTGTCAATGATAATGCAAAATCAGAGAGAAGCCAAATAAAAACAACTGAGATTCTCAATATATAATGCGCAGACAGGATGCGAGGAGAATGGTAGTTTTATGTAATAGAAGATTGGTATAATGTACAGCACCTGGAAACCAGTGATGCTGTTGATAGCAGGACAGGAATGAGTAACTTGATAAAAGAATTAGAGACTCCTATTGCTTTCAGAACAAGAGGGGTTTGAGGATTAACCTGTGTGTCTAGCACATTTCGTGTGAATTTCCTTTTACTGTTTTTCTGGAATTTGGGCATCGTTGCTAATCCAGCACCTTTTTTTGCTCATCCTTAATTGCCCTTGAACTGAGTAGCTTGTAAGTCTACTTCAGAGGGCATTTAAGAGTCAACTACATTGAAATGAATCTGGAGTCACATCTGGGCCAGACCAGGATGGCAATTTCCCCCAGATATTATAGATCCAGATATGTTTTTACAACAAACAGTGAAAATGACAGTGCCAGGGTACTGAGATTATGTTTATGTTTGAGATTTATTAACTGAATTTGAATTCCACTGGTGGGATTTGAACCTATGTCCCCAGAGCATTAGCCAGAGCGTCTGAACTATTAATCCAGTGATGTCACCATGATACCACTTCCTCCCCCATCAGCTGACTAGGCCTTGAGTACGCCCCTCCTTTAAGTTACCCTTAAAACTATCCCTTGGATAAGCATTTGGCCACCTATCTTTGTGAATCGGTGTCGAGTTTTGTTTGGTAAGCTGCTGGTGAAGTGCCTTGGTATATAAATGCAAGTTGTTGTTCTTGTGCATTAAAATGATTGTATTACTCTATTATCTATTACACGTATATTCTACATTATTTAGCAACAACTCAAGCTTGGGTGACATCTTTAAGGTAGTAAAATAGTTCTCCATGAGTGAGGATGCATAGTGATCATAAAACAAAATTCGACATTGAACCTTGTCGGAAGGTTTAAAGACCGATGTTTGCTTTTAACCATCCTATAGTATTAGAATTGCCCACTATCTACTCACAGCATGGAGGAGGGCTTGCAGGAGGTCACCATCAATTTGTGTAGCCTTCACACTTTTCAGATATTCCATTGTACCTGGTACCAACAGCGAGGGTAATGGATGACCATCCTCAGCTGTGAGGTTGACCTGAATGGGTAGATGAAATTTTCTCCTTGGCAACAGGGCTGACAGAAGTCACAGCTGGCAGAAAGGTCACCAGGGTGCCAGTAGATGGTCTGCCATGCTGCTTCTCCAGTTCAACAACACTGCAAAACAGCTGCTCTGTTTTACTTGTGTAGGAAATTTGTTAAATCCCACCAAGAAGGGTACACGGTAGATGGGAATTTTGCACAGAATGTTGAAGGATTCTGTATCTCATCTGATTGTGAACGTCTTGCCCTGATCCAACCTTTTGGCTTGTAGTAAGCAGTGAAGCTGGTGACCGCGAACTATCTCATCACAATTATCCAGGCAGGAAAATTCTGAAAGGGATGTTTTTGTTACGCTAGCCACTTTATATAGTTTTAATAGGCTTATTTGATTTCTTCTAGAAAAGAGCTAGCATGGACATGACCAGATTGACTTATTTCTGTATGTGTGCACATGTAACACTGATTTGGTGAATCATTAAATTCCCATCATTGTGCCTCTGAAATAGCCTCCGTTCCTGTTCCCTCAAGTCATTGTACTTTCCCTACAAGCCAAACACAAGTTGCTTCTGGTTTCATACAGGAAGGTTCCTGAAATAGCAGTGAGGTGAATGATCATTTCATTTGCTTTTTGCTGTTTTCAATGAGGGAAAGTAATGGCCAGGACACTGAACACCTCGTCTATTCCTCTTCATTTATCTCCATTAACCTGAGAAGGCAGATGGGATTCATCTTAACACCCACAGAGGCCGAGGGCATTGCCTATTGTGAAACTGTGCTGAGTTAGCTTATCCTACTTGGGATGGTGATGGGCCACAGATGTCAAATATAGTTCCTAAGGTGGAGGTGGAAGAAATTAGTCAGGGTTCCTTCTCCTGATAATTGTCTCTTTAATATCTGTTGGACCATATGGTCTGTGACAATGTGATGCAGTCAGGATCTAGGTCAGGGTGCCTGCCCAGTGACTATAGGGATAAAATTACAGTTTCTTGATTTCTTGCTTCTGCTTTTGCACTAAATCCTGAATCTTTAGGCGCAAGCTGCAGAGTCCAAAGTCAAATCAGTACTGCTCCACAGAGACGCTGATAAGCCAAAGGAAGCTTATTATCCGATCGTGCTATAAAATGAGTTATGGATAGCAGCAATATTCAGAAAGATGGAATAAAAGATTTCAAAGTTCACATTTCATTACTCAACTATTCCAGGACAAATCTTGGTTCACAGCTGTTCTTAATCTCTCTCTCTCCCCACACCCACCTCCACCCAATCTCCTGTGGGATAGAATCTAGATTACACAAAATATCAAAAGGACTTTTTGAGACACACATTCTGTCCTGGTGTTTAGGATCCACACAAATCTCCTCCCATATACTTCCTACCAGTCTTCCAGCATATTGTTCTGTCCCTTTTATAACCTGTGCTTGTCTATTTTTCTGTTGAAAGTATCTAAACTATGAACTTCAACCACTTCCTGTGGTAATGTGTTCTACATTCTAACTACTCCGAGAAATGAAATTCTTCCTGATTCCTTGAATTCGTTAGTAACTGATTTGTATCTTAGATGCTAGGTGCAGATTTCTTTTTGTTTTAAATGCAATCTTCTGGTCACACCTTTACCTGGATTACAATCTGACATTTGGTCACTGATGCAAGAAGGCATTCAAACTCCCTGAAACTGATGCAAAGAAGAGCCACGAGATAGATGCATAAAATCAGAGGGTCTGAGTTATGAAGAAAGATGACAGAACATGCAGTCTGAATTCTCCCACTGAGGGGAATGGCGATTAGAACTTTTTTTTGATCCCAAACCTGTATCGGTGGGAAATGAATAAAGTTGAGATTTTTTTCATGGGAGAGCATCCTATCCAATTAAGCGTGACACATGGGTTGGAGGGGGTAATCAGAGGCTTTCCATCTTCAGAGAAACACCCTACTGCAGTTTAAGGTAAGTAACAGGAAGTACAGTTCAACAGGAAAGTCCACACTAGGCCACTTTTAAAGCATTTTTAAATAAAACGAGAAAAAGTAGCCAGACAGCCACCTTGGAGGGGACCAAACACTCTACAGTAATCATTGGTGGTATCACCACCCAAGCAGTCAGGAAAGGACTGTAGGCTGTTCAGGGCACAGTCACCCCTGCTTGCTACTGCATGCTTACCTCCAGGTAGCTGATCTTCGCCCATTCTTTTACACCTGGAAACCTGAGGCTGACCAGAAAATCCCACTCAGCCTCCTTCACTTTAACAAGACTCTTAATGAACATAATTGTCTTTCTGCCTTATTGGGGCAGGCAGATTCCCTGGGCCGTCAAACTGATATCCAGAACTGGGGATCAGAAAGCCAACATGTCAGCTAAGCATTCGAATTTTCAGACTCTGTCTGCTTCCAGTCCCAATATTGGTGGGCTTGAAAATTCAACTAGGAGCTTTTCAATTTTAAAATGTGGCAACTGAGTGGGATCTATTAGAATATGTAATATGTAGAAATGCTATGTCCTGAATACTACACCTTCACAAGGACAATGGCCATATTCCAGGCACCAGAATGTCATGAATTTTATTTGTCAGTTATCACCTGAGGCCTGAATGTTGTTCAGGACTTACTGCACGTGAACATGGATTCGTATTGTACCTGAGGAGTTGCAGATGGTGCCGAACATTGTGCAATCATCAGTAAACATCCTAATTTTTGACCTTTGTCATGATCCAAGGTGACTGGACAAGTCTGATCGCAGAATGAAAGCTGGTTGTAGATCATATATTTAATTGTTCCATTTAGTTAGTTGTTAATAAGGTGATTGGTCACTTAAAAATATTCACATGAGACATCATATTCGCATGAACATCGTTGCAAAGTGCCAATCTCTTGCTTTCTCCCCATGCTCTTGCATTATTTCTATCCACATAATCATCCAATACCCTCTTGAATACCTTAATCAAACTGTCCTTCATCGCACTTCCAGGTAGTGCATTCCATACCCTAACTAATCGCTGTGTGAAAAAGATTTTTCTTACCTTGCATCATCTTTTTTGCAAATCACTTTAAATCTGGATATAAATGTATATGTTACCGTTAGAAAGATCTTAACACAAACATTAAATCACAGGTTCAACCTGTTTTCCAATGCTATCCATAAACAAGTCCAGTGAAATTATACGTCTATCTCAACTGTTCAAGTTTCTACTTAACTGACTCCTGGTTTTTCTTCCTTGGAACTGTTCAAACAATTGTACAATTCCACCCTGAATCTGATGGCAGAAACCTTTCACAAATCTAGTAGCCTAAACTTTCAGCAGTTCTAATAACCTGAAGGTGCTGGTGAGGCCACACCTGGAGTACTGCATAAAGTTTTGGTCTCCTTACTTAAGAAAGAATGTATTGGCACTGGAAGGGGTGCAGATGAGATTCACAAGGTTGTTTCCAGAGTTGAGATGGTTGTTTTATGAGGAGAGATTGAGTAGACTGGGATTATATTCATTGCAATTTAGAAGAATGTGGGGTGATCTTAAAGAAACATATAACATTATGACTGGAATAGATAAGATAGAAGCAAGGAGAATATTTCCACTGGTGGGGGAAACTAGAACAAGAGGGCATAGCCTTAAAATTAGATGAAAGCCGATTTAGGACTGAATTGAGGAGGAACTTCCCCAAATGGTTGTGAATCTGTGGAATTCACTGCCCAGTGAAGTAGCTGAGGCTTCCTCGTTGAATGTTTTTAAAGCTAAGATAGATAACTTTTTGAACAGTAAAGGAATTAAGGATTATGCTGAGAGGGTGAGTAAATGGAGCTGAGGCCATGAAAAGATAAGCCATGATCTTATTGAATGGTGGAGTGGGCTCGAAGGTGGCTTACTCCTGCTCCTGATACATATGTTCTTATTTCATCTCCTTGCATGGAGACCAAATCTACTAGAGAAACAAACACTGCTGTTGTAATAGAGATAAAAGGTACTGCAGATGCTGGAGAATCCGAGATAACAAGCAAGCATGGATTTTCTGATGAAGGGTTTAGGCCCGAAACGTCAAGTTTTCCTGCTCCTATGATGCTGCTTGACCTGCTGTGTTCATCCAGCCCCATGCTTGTTATCACTGCTGTTGTAATGACTGGTTTTCACTGAACTGAACTAAAACCTGCTTTTGAACTCAACTCTTGATTTCTTAAAAATAAAACTGCGCTTTTCTGAACTGAACTGAAAATAAAATAAATGATGATGTATTCACACTGCTTTTCATAAAGCCAATGGTATAACCATTTAACGACCCACTGGCTGAAGAAATTCCTTCTCGTTTCAGTTCTAAAGCATGGTCCCTTTACTCTGAGGCTGTGCCCTCAGGTCCTAGTCTGTCTTACTGATGGAAACATCCCCACAAGTAACTGTGAGAGATATCGTAGACATCCACCAAAATTGTTGCTACTTCTTAGATCTTTAATACTTTATGCTAAATAAGTCTTACGGTTACTCGTTTCTGAAATCTTCCAGAATCATGATTTCCCCAATGTTCTCAAACATTTTTTCTAGCTTCCGTGATCAAAACAACTGATCCCGCAGCATTTAATTTTTCTTTTGAAAATTCTACAAATATCTGACTAGGTTTCTT
This sequence comes from Ginglymostoma cirratum, assembly GCA_024137785.1. NCBI lineage: Eukaryota > Metazoa > Chordata > Chondrichthyes > Orectolobiformes > Ginglymostomatidae > Ginglymostoma > Ginglymostoma cirratum. The sequence goes on along the minus strand of JAHRHZ010000004.1, from coordinate 16,924,315 downwards.
TCTTGTAGTCCCACATTTTAATTCATGACCATTGGTGACAAGTTCATAAGCGTAAGTATTGCTTCTGAACAGTTTCTCTTCTGACAAACTGGTGTACAGATTTAGAGCTGTACCAGTCAAAAAGGATAGGCCTTGTATAAAAGTTAAGGTTCGAAATTGGAATAAGGCCAATTCTGACAATATGAACTTTCAAAAGTTGATTGGGGTAGACTGTTCGCAGGTAAAGAGATGACTGGCAAGTGAGAGGCTTTCAAAAGTGAGATAATGAGAGTTCACAGGCATTATGTTCCTGTTGGCTGATAGGAGTAGAGAACAATAGATGAATAAAGATATCGAGGCTCTGGTCAAGAATAAAAAGGAGGCATATGTTAGGTATAAACACCTGGGATCCAATGAATCTCTTGAAGAGTATAAGGGGAGTGGGGACATTCTTAGGATGAAAATCAGGAGGGCACAAAGTGGACGTGAGAAAGCCTTGGCAGATAAGGTGAGGAATAATCCAAAGAGATTCTAAAAGTATTTTAAGGGAAAAGGAGCAACTACGGAGAGAATGGGGCCCCTTAAAGATCAACGAGGTTGTCTGTGTGTGGAACCACCAGAGATGGGAGAGATACCAAACGAATATTTTGCGTCAGTTTTTACTGTGGAGAAAGATGTGGAACCTAGGGAACTCTGGGAAATAAATATTGACGTCTTGAAAACAGTCCAAATTCCAGAAGAGGAAATGCTGGAAGTCTTAAGAAGCATAAAAGTACATAAATCTCCAGGACCTGATCAAGTGTATCCTAGGACATTGTGGGAAGCTAGGGAAGAAATTGCATGGCACCTACGGAGATATTTGTATCGTCTAGAGCCGCGGGTGAGGTGCTGGAACAGTGGCTAATGTTGTGCCTTATTTAAGAATGTCTGCAAGGAGAAGCCTGGGAACTGCAGACTGGTGAGTCTGATGTCGGTGGTAGGTATGTTGTTGGAGGGGATTCTGAAAGACAGGGTTTACATGTATTTGAAGAGGCAAAAACTGATTAGGGATAGTCAGCTTGGCTTTGTATGTGGGAAATAGTGTCTCACAAACAGATGAGGGCAGTGTGGTAGACGTTGTCTACGTGGACTTTAGTAAGGCCTTTGACAAGGTTCCACATGGTAGACTGGTAATAATGTTAGATCACATGGGATTCAGGGAGTGCTTGCCAATTGGATGCAAAATTGGCTTGACCGTCGAAGGAAGAGGATGGTGATAGAAGGTTGTTTTTTGGACTAGAGGCATGTGATCAGCAGTGTTCCGCAGGAAGCGGTGCTGGGTCCACTGTTCTTGTCATTTATACAAAAAATTTGGATGAGAATATAGGAAGCATGGCTAGTAAATTTGCGGATGGCTCCAAAATTGGTGATATAGTGGATGGTGAGAAAGGTTATCTAAGATCACAAAGGGGACTTGATCAATTTGGCCAATGGGCTGAGGAGTGGCCGTTGGAGTTTAATTTAGCTAAATGTGAGGTATTGCATTTTGGTAGTAAGAACAAGGGCAAGACTTGCAAAGTTAATGGTAGGGCCCTGGGGAGCATTGCAGAACAGAGAGACTTTGGGGTTCAGATTCATAGTTCAGTGAAAGTTGCATCATAGGCAGACAGAGTTGTAAAGATGATGTTTGGCACGCTTGCCTTCATTTCTCAGACCATTTAGTATAGGAGTTGGGACGTCATGTTGAGGTTGTACTTCATGTTGAGGTTGTACTTGATGTTGATGAGGACAGTTTTGGGCGACTGTGTACAATTCTAGTTGTCCTGTATAGGAAGGATGTTTTAAATTAGAGAGGGTGCAGAAAAGATTTACAAGGACGTTACCGGGACTAGAGGGTTTGAGTTACAAAGAGAGGCTGGATAAGCTGAGACTTTTTCCACTGGAACATAGGATGTTGAGGGGTGACCTTTTTAGAGGTTTACACAATCATGAGGGGCATAGATAAGGTGAGTAGCAAAGGTCTTTTCCCTAGGGTTGGGGAGTCCAAAACTAGAGGGCATTGGTTTAAGGTGAGCGAAGGGAGATTTAAAAGGGACCTAAGGGGCAACTTTTTCACACACAGGGTGGTTTGTATGTGGAATGAGCTGCCAGATGAATTTGTAGATGCAGGTACAGTTACATCATTTAAAAAACATTTGGGCAGGTACATGAATAGGAAAGGTTTAGAGGGATATGGGCCAATGTGGGCAAATGGGACTAGTTTAGTTTGGGCATTTTGGTTGGCATGGACAAGTTGGACCGAAGGGTCTGTTTCCGTCCTGTATGACTCTATATAACCCTATAACCCTATAAAACACCCAGTAACATTAAAGTCTAAACATCTTTTGGCCACTTTGCCAATTATACATTATGATGGAGGGAAAGTCATTGTTGTAATGGAAGATATTTGTCTGAAGAGCTCTTCCAGTGATCTCCTTGGAATGAGATGATTGGTCTCCAATAACCGTAGCCATCCTTTTTTGTACCAGGTATGTTTGTAACCAGCGCAGTTTTCACCAATTCCCAATGACTTCAATATTGCCAGAGCCATTTTCATGCCTCATTCGAATGTCACAATCTGTTCTAGCAAAGTTGAACTCCAGAAAAAGTACTAAAAACTTTGGAAAATCTCTTATAGTGCTATTTCCAAGAGAGCTATGGAACTCTCTCCAGTGCCCTGAGCCAACATTTATCCCTTAAGCAACATTGCTAAAAAAGACCAATCATCATGTCACTCATTCCACAGCTGTCCACAGGCTCTATCTGCTTGCAAATTTGTTACTACATTTCCTGTTCCAGTAGATTATTCAACATTATGAGCCCATTCATTTTCCCTTTAATCAAGGCTGCTGAGATTAATTTACCTTCTCCAGCCTTGTCTGTGGTCGGTTGACTCAGCACAATATAAGAGGAGGACCCAGGACTGCCCTGTGTGCCTTATTACTATACAGGGCAGCGTATTTGACCACTGAACCACAATGAGATGTAGAAGGTCCTTGTATATGCTTCTAGCAACTCGGCGATGGTGAAGAACCTAACTCGTGCTGTCTAGGGATTTATTTGCCTGAGCTCTGTGATAACTCTCACGACAGAAACTATTTCTGTTCAAGTTAACTCCAAGGACTGAGTCTGTAAACCAGGCTTAGTGCAGCACCTAGGGAACTTTGCAATGTTGGAGGTGCCATCTTTTGACTGGAACATGAAACTCAGATCCTGCCTGCCCTGTCAGTTCGATTTAAAAGATCCCATGGCACAGTTTGAAGAAGACTAGTCGAGTATGACTAATGTTTATTCCTTAACCTACATCAGGAAAACATGTGATCTGACCATTACCACTTCTGTGTTTGTTGGAGCTTGCCATGTGCAAATTGACTTCTGCATTTCCTACATTCCAACAGTGCTTAAAAATTTCTTCCTCGGCTAACAATGCTTTGGGCCATCCTGAAGTAATGAAAGTATAATTGACTTTTCTTACCAACTTTTTATTCTCTTTCTTTCAGTCTTGCTGGATATTTCTTACGTTTACACTATCTCTGTTACCTCTCACTTGCTTTCCTCTGTCTTTCCTTTTCCTTCTCACTCTTTCTTTTATTTATTTCCTTTCCCCTGTCTGTTTTTAACTGAGACTCATCTTCATTCTATTTCAGAGAACGGCTAATTTTATACTTAGACAACCCTCACTACTTTTGAAAAGAAATTGTAAGAGAATAAACAGGATATATTATTCAAAAAAGTACCTGGTGACACTGGGGCGCAGAAGGAAATGTGTGCTGTGCCCTTGGTAACACTGGCTAGTCAGCTAATAATGGAGCGGAAAGTGATACTGATCAACTTGACTGCCTTCATGAGGAGTTACAGGCAGACCACATCAATAAATGGAATTTAAATTACCCTGCGCACAGAAATGGCATGGGGATAAAGCAAGGGAACAATAATAAGTTTGCAAGTACCTATTCTCTCTTCTCACCACAGCAGTTTAGAAGTTCATTGTTGTTAAGGTAATTCTTGTTCAAACTCTTGGCTGATTGTATGGCGACAACTTATAAAACAAGATTCAGAATGTTAAAGTGGCTTATTTGGTGCTGTCCTTATCCAATCTGTCTCAGCCACCATTTCCTCACCACAGTCATTCCCTTGCTCCCTCCTCACCACCACCACTATCATCACCTCTCCCCCCCCCCCCAACCCCACCCCCACCTTCCTCTGTCACTCTGCCCTGGCAATAGTTTAACTTCCCGTCCTGTTTCCACTCCTTCCTCCACCTATTTCCCCCCACCCCCGACTTAAGTGTACCCTGTGTGCAGCTTCCTCCCTGCCCACTCAACCTCTGCCTTTATCTTTCTTCACAGCTGGTCCTGGCTGAAGGCTCAGCATCTGATGGCGGCTCACAGTGTGCAGACAGTATGTCAGAATTACCACCCCCCATTGAGAGGACTGGCGGCATCGGCGACTCCAGGCCACCATCCTTCCAGTAAGAACCTCGCTTTGCCAAGTTCTAGAGAAAAGCTTCGTTGAATAAAGAGACATGTTTAGCAGTGCCTGTCCTGACTGGGCTTCAATCCTTGTTTCTGTCCAAGGAAATGATGGTTATGGGGTGGGAAGCTGTGTAACAGAGACCTCTATCCACTGTAATCCTTTCCTCACTGCTGTTGGTGTCCTAGGTGTCGTTCCTCACTTCCCAAAAGATGAGTGGCTTGCAGTCAGATTTTTGCCTATTTCATAATCTTCCTCACTTGCCCCACTGAAGATGCCGACTTTCACCTGAGGTAGAGATCTGTTTACCCTCCCCCCAAATAGGCTGCTGATTACCACTAGGGTACAGCTCCACCTCCTCTCCTGAAAGTGCTGACTGTCCCTGGGGTATAGCTCCCTCTCCTCTTCTGAAGGTGCTGACTCTCCCTGGGGTTCAGCTCTTTTTCTGTCATGAAGACACTGATGTAATTCGTTGGGATGAATTCTTAGCATTGTCCAGCAGCAATATCTCAATTTTAGTGGGTACTAGATTTTTGTGTGATTCATGTCTTACAGTGCATAAGAATAAAACCCTTAATAAAAGCTGGGGGCCTCCTGTCACCTCCACTGTTTAGCCTGCAGTTTTCACTGTTCAGGCTGATATCTGTTCAAAGGGAGGAGAGCTCACTGAAGACCTCTGCTGACGAATGTTCCCTCCCCACTGTTCTGTCCATCATGTTCACCACTTGTTAGCCTGCTCCAGTGAGACCTTGGTATTGGCTGAAGAAGGGTCCAGACCCGAAACATCAGCTTTCCTGCTCCTCTGATGCTGCTTGGCCCACTGTGTTCATCCAGCTCTACACCTTGTTATCTCAGATTCTCCAGCATCGGCGGTTCCTACTATCTCTCTCGATTGCTAAACACCTTTGTTGGGACTTGTGGCAGTCACAGCAGTGGCTGTTTGTCTTGGTGGCTGCCCTGAAGGAAGGACTTGCATCCCAGCTGCAGGCAGAAGGGTTGCCTCTCAAGCCAGTTCACAGCCTGATGGTCATTAATTGGCTCTGAGGCAAACAGGGGCAGGTTCATTCCTGCCCTCTACTCCAGGGTCAGAACCCAGCCCGTCTCCATAAACTCCATGCACAATGCTTTGCTGTTACACTTCTGTAGTGTAAGAATCAAAACTAATAAAAACTGTAGCTCTCTTATATCATTAACTGTGAGGGTCTAGTTTTTTTAAACTTTTCATATTTTGAGGTAATTTCTGTTCCGTGCTTGTGAACAGGAAATGGTTGGAAGAATGTGATTTGATGTAACCCAACCCTGATCAAGATCTTTAGAAGGATTGGGTTGAAGTTCTTGTATTCCTGTGTAGTAAACTCCATCCTATTTCTGTTATTGAATTTTTCCCTATGCCCGCATTTTGCAGACTACCTGTTGCCTCTTCCTCTGACTATCTGCAAAAGAAAGACTTGCACTTACATAGTGATTTTCAATACTTCAGTTTGCTTCATGTTCCTTTCCTGTTTCTGTCTGTGTTTGAAATGTTTTTATTTTGTTTCTTACAAAATCTTAACACTGGTAGTGTGGTAAAGGTGTGTGTGATGGGAGATCAGCGTGGGAGTGTTCAGTGAACTGTATTTCATTTATTGAAAGATCCAGGTTAAGGCTGAGGCACAAAGCCAAGGTTACAAAGAAAAGGGGAGCAGATTAATTGAAGCAGGAGATGCCAAGCTTAACAGTAAAGGAATTAAGGGTTATGGTGAGTGGGCGGGTAAGTGGAGCTGAGTCCACAAAAAGATCAGCTATGATCTTATTGAATGGCAGAGCAGGCTCGACAAGCCAGATGGCCTACTCTTGCTCCTATTTCTCATGCTAAGCTTGGGTTTCTGTGATGCAGGAGAATGGAAAGATGCGGGAAATGGGTCCACAACTTGGAAATTCTGAGACAGTACATTAATATTGGAGACACTGCTGCTCAGGATTTGGAATGTGCACGTGGAGAGGAGTGACCAAGAATCAGCGTATAGCTTACTGCAACCAGGTGTTTCTGCTCTTTGCCCATTCATCCATAAAACTTTAGCAGCAACGGCCACTAGAGCAGGAGAATGAACAGCCCGGGAAGATGACTGACCAGTAGGTTGATGGAGGGACAAAAATGGGTTCAATTGTGATTTCCAATCCTCCACCCCAACACTGACATAACCGTCAGAGGTCACGTGAAGGGCATCAGGTACTGTGGAATTGAGCCCAGGGACAGTCAGTAGGTTTGGGATGAGGTGGCGATGCAGCCTGGATTGAGACAAAAGTAAATTGTTCTGTTTGTCTTGTTAGTTCCAGCCCCTCCCTTTTGAAGGGGTTACATTTGGACTGAGCCTGGAGGCAAGTTCTGAAGAACGGTCCCCGGACCTGAAACATTCACTCTGCTTTCTCTCCACAGATGCTGCCAGACTTGCTGAGATTTTCCAGCAATTTCTGTTCCTTGTTTCTGATTTCCAGCATCCACAGTTCTTTGTTTTTTCTGTTTTGCGGCAGCCCTTGCTTGTTGTCATTCCTTTCACTGCACTTGATGAAGAGGCAGCGCTCCATAAGTTTGTGATTTCAAACAAACCTGTTAGACTATTACCTAGTGTCATGTGCTTTTTGACTTTGTCCACCCCAGTCCAACACCAGCACCTCTACATCATCCCTTTGTGTTCTGGATACAGGCTGGGCTACTGGCTCCCTCCACTGTCCCTTTGTAGGAATTGCAGCAAACTGCAAGAACAGGAACCATGTACCTCTGCATTGTCAACAGAAAGCCAATCAATTTTATCAAATCCGGCATTACTCACTCTCATGCTCATTCACCAGTCACGTCTGTAATTACTGACCTACATTAATCCCAGTCACTCAACTTTTTGATTTTAAAATTCAATTATTATTTTTAATTTCCTGCATGACCATTCCTCTCCGCTACCTTTGCACTTTTCTCCAGAATTACAGGCCCTCCATGAACTGTGGATGACTCCTGTTCTTACCTCTTGCATGTCACTAATTTCCTTCACTCCATAAACTGCATTGCTCCTTAAAACGTACCTATCCTTTTTGCTTGAGAATCACCTTAGTATTTATTAAAGATGTTATAAAATGCAAGTTGTTGTTGTTGTTCTGGTAGCTACCCTCTACAGCCTTTAACTTGTTTTATGCTTTTAATCTTAACTCTCAACTGGACTCACCTAATTTTTATGGAGCTAAATCCTTTGGATATGCAGAGAATCTTTAATGTGAATTGGATATTTGTAGCTGCAAATTTCAGGTAACGTGTCTATTCTTGGTAAAAGGTACCTTTGAACCACCTTGATTCTTTCTTCCTGTTACATTTATTTTTGTCCTTTATAAAGTGTGTGTCGTGGACAGTGCAGCATCATTGCAGTTTATATGTGTTACAAGACCTGAATGTTTGAATTGTATTGCACAGTTTACATCATCAGTTGTCTGCAAGTAATCTGTGGTTTGCAAATTGCTAAAGGTACCTTCTTCCGTTGCATTTACACTACAACAGACCATCTTCTCTGTGGTTGACCTCCTGGGTCTTAATTCCTCATCAGCTCCTGGTCTTCTGGCTGTCTAGCATTTTAAGAAGATAGTCTGTTAATCATTCCTTTCCCTGTTTCTCCTTTCATTACAGTTCAGAGATTTTGATATGGAACAAAAGGAGGCTGTTCAGCCATAATGTCTTTGAAAGGGGTATTAAATTAATACCCCTTCTGCTCTTTCCCTAAGGTGCTGCAAATTTTCACTTTCTTGATGAAAGATGTATGTTTTTTTCCCCCTCAAGCTGCTGCCTCTCATTGGGGTACAGATATGAGGTGCAAGCCAGTTCCTTCCCACATGCTTTGAGTATGAGCCCAGGCAGACTGGATCAATAATGGAGTGCATTTATAAAACAGTTGCTTCACAGAGGGTAAGAAAGATCAGTATTGTGTGAAGAGTGAGAGATTAGAACCGGCACATGGGCATTTGGTGAAAAAGCTGGAATTCAAGATTTTTAAGATTGCAAGAGACAGGTGACAAGATGCAGGTTTTATAAAGGAAACTCTAGCTTTAAAGGGGCCAGTGTGGACCTTGATGGAATGAAGGATAGAGGTCTGGTCAAGCTAGTATTTAGAGAAGCTGGAGGATGGGAGGCTATTTGACCAGGGAGTGTTGATGCCCAGATCTAAAGAGAGGAATAGTTGCAGGCTTTAGTAATGGCTTAGTATTGGTGACATGTGCTTGTTTGGCATTGGATGTTTTGGGCTCTCTGCTGATGGATTCACTGCCCATTATTTGCCATCCTGGAAGCTTCACAGTATGTTTTCAGTTGTGTGTTTTCCAGCAGAAACAGAAGATGTAACATCTGAGCAGAAGAGCTCTAAACTTTTGACAGATTATAAACAATGTACTGAGCCCCAGGCTTTTTGCTAGTGTGATCAGCTGGGCTGAGAGATGCTTCCGTTATTGCTTTATAAGTCCTCACCACTGCACTCTCAATTTCTCTTTCCTTTCATTCTGGGTTGCTATAGCAACTTGTTGGAGGACTGATTCGTGTACTGAAAGCCTGGCTTTGAAATTCATTACTGCTGTAGCACCCACTGAACGCTATCACATTCGTGTAACTGAAGGCACATTCATACCATACTAGTCCACTACGTGGAACCCTGGAAACTGTCGCAGCCATGTTCCCAATTTAGTAACCTCTTACTCTCTCTGGGAATCCAACGGATCAAGTTTTCATCAGTTACTTCACCTCAAGGTGACCATTACAAAAAACAAACGTGAAATATAGTGTTGAGCTCTTTTCAAAATAGTGCCCCTGACCTTCCTGTTCAGAGAATGAACGTAACCATGTCTCATGAATAATTCCTACTGATTGATTGCCATGTGCAGTTGGTGTTAGAGTCTCCATTTCAGGGAATCAGCTTCGTTATCTATTGGCTTAAGGTGCCTAGTTTCCAGAAGGTTACATTGACCTGCACTGCATGGCCCTTCTCTATCCAGCTGCTGGTCTCAGCTTCCTGAGTTGTCACATCTCTTTGTAGAAACTTCGAGATAGTAGGAACTGCCGATGCTGAAGTCTGAGATAACAAGGTGTGGAGCTGGATGAACACAGCAGGCCAGGCAGCATCAGAGGAGCAGGAAAGCTGACGTTTCGGGTTTGGACCCTTAGAAATGGGGGAGGGGAAGGGGGCTCTGAAATAAATGGGGGGTGGGGCGCGGTGATAGAACGTGGATAGTGGCGCAGATAGGTGGAGAGAAGACAGCCAGGTCAAGGAGGCGGGAATGAAGCTAGTAAAGGTGAGTGTAGGTAGGGAGTTGGGATGGGGATTGGTCAGTGAGGAGGGAGGGGCGGGTAGGTGGGAGGGAAGACAGACAGGTTAAGGAGGCGGGGATGAAGCTAGTATGTGAGTATAGGTAGGAAGTGGGGGTGGGGGTTGGTCAGTCAGATGAGAGGAGCGGATAGGTGGGAGAGAAGCCGGACAGGTCAAGGAGGTGAGGATGAGAACGGGGGCTGGTTTTAGGATGATGTCGGGGGTGGGGAGATTTTGAAGCTCATAAGGTAAACATTGAGACCGTTGAGTTGTAGCGTTCCAAGGTGGAATATGACGTACTGTTACTTCAGTTTTTGGGTGGCATCGTTGTGACACTGGAAGAGGCCCAGGATGGACATTTCGTCCAGGGAGTGGGAGAGGTAGTTGAAGTGGTTCACGACTGGGAGGTGTTGTCATTTGTTGTGAACCGAGCATAGGTCCTCCACAAAGCGATCTCCGAGGCTCCGCATGGTCTCCCCGATGTTTCCGCTGTTCCCGATGTGGCCTCCTCTACATCCTCCCCCTCTCTCTATTTATTTCAGAGCCCCCTTCCCCTCCCCCATTTCTAAAGAAGGGTCCAGACCCGAAACGTCAGCTTTCCTGCTCCTCTGATGCTGCCTGGCCAGCTGTGTTCATCCAGCTCCACACTGTGTTATCTTTGTAGAAACTTGTTGTGTACAATAATGCTCCAAGTATCGGAGATTCTTCCTTCAAGACAACATATGTTGCTTCACCTGAGCTTTGCACTAATTCACTCACTGCTTCCTTGAAGATTTAATCAGTTTATTGTAAAGTACAGTGTCGTAGACCTCCACCTGTTTGCAAGGTACAGAACAAAACAGCTAGATACAGTTCAAACATAAGCTATATCACAAATCACTGGTACCATGACGTTCGAACAAAATCTGTGGTTTTGTTTTCAGCCTGAAATTCCCATGATGGTCTGTGAAGGGGTCTCCAGAATGTTTTGGCCAAGTCTATTGACCTAACTTGTAGTGATTGTAACAAGGTCCGCCGGGTGGACCTCATAGAATGAGTTCCCTGATTGGACTAGATTAACAGCCCCAATCAGGGAGCCCTAGCTGACAGAAATAAACAGTGTCAGAGGTCCTGTCCACTCAGAGCTGGCTCTCAGGAAGCCGAACCGGTGTCGAGTACTATGCACACGTAAATAAAGGGTGACTTGGTGATGGGATACTGGCCTCTGGAGTTATTTCACAACTCAACTCTATCATTAAGAATAACTGAATCTGTGGTTTGGTAACATTTGCCTTTCAGGAGTTAAGATCACAGATTCTCCAGGAGTCTGTCTGTGTTTAGATGTCCTTCCAGTGGAGTATGACATTACTCGATTTCCTAGGGGCGCATAGGCATTTGACAGAGTGCTGGGAGTGTGTCTGTTTCTATGAGAGATCCCATGAGTGTCTCAGTATTTTCACGGTTGGACCTGGGATGTGTCTGTACTTAAATGGGATTTCCTGGTGTGTGTCAGTGTAGTGTTGACTGGTTCCATTGATAACACGCTCATCTCTGAGCAGGAAGGTTGTGGATTCAAGTGCGTTGACACTGCACTGCTGCACTATTGGTGGTGCTGTCTTTCACATGGAACATTAAATCGAGATCCTATTTGTGCTCTCAGGTAGATGTAAAAGATTCTATGGCACTATATGAAGAACAGGGGAGTTCTCCCAAGTGCCTTGGCCAATATTCGTCCCTCAAACATACCTTAAAACAATGCATAATCTGACCAATTTTTTGTTACTATTGTTATATCTTGCTTTGTGAAGGTCGGCACCATGTTTTTTACAGTACAACAGTGACTATCCTTCCAAAGTACTTCATTGGCTTGGAGCAGCACTCGGAGACACAGTGAGCTTGTGAAAGAAGCAGGACTTTCTTTCTAGTGCAGTGCTAAAGACTGGGTAACATTAAAGTGTCAAACTTTGTAGAGTTTGGTGTATGTATAGGGAAACCAACAACCGAATTGGGGTGGCACAGTGGCTCAGTGGTTAGCACTGCGGCCTCACAGCACCAGGAGCCTGGGTTCGATTCCACCCTCGGGCAACTGTCTGTGTAGAGTTTGCACATTGTCCCTGTCTCTGCGTGGGTTTCCTCCGGGTGCTCCGGTTTCTTCCCACAGTCAAAAGATGTGCAGGCTAGGTGGATTGGCCATGCTAAATTGCCCACAGTGTTCAGGAATGTGTAGATTAGGTGGGTCATGAGGGATGGGTCTGGGTGGGATGCTGTGAGGGGTGGTGTGGACTTGTTCAGCCGAAGAGCCTGTTGCCACACTGTAGGGACTCTGTGATGATCTACGAATTGTCAATTAGACAAACAGGAGGCTGGAAGAACGCAGCAAGCCAGGCAGCATCTGGGGGAAAAGAGCAGTCAACATTTTGGGTATTACCGTTCTTCAGTTCTGAATACCTGAAACGTTGACTGCTCCTTTCCTCCAGATACTGCCTGGCTTGCTGTGCTCTTCCATGTTCCTGGTTGTCTACCTGGATTCCAGCATCTGAAGTTTTTTTTGTCTCTAACTTAATTGCCTATCACATAAGTTGTACCCACAAACGTTGCTTTGCAAGATACCAGAGAAAGCCCTTTTCATTTTTGTCAGAATCTTCCATTGTACAAATGCTACAAATGTTGTATAATGGATACAACGGCAACGTGCGTTATAATAAATGTGTGCACAGTCCAGGCCATCTGGCCCTGACTACTCGGCTTTTCAGTTACTGTGTGTGGTTAGTGCAAACTGAGCAGAATGAAAGTTTTAGATGAGGCCATTGGAGGGCGATGTAATGCAACACATTCCATGGATCCATACTAAAGGACGTCAATTGAATTGCCCACTGCCTGATCTGTTGAGTATTGTCAGCAATTCTGCTTTTATTTTTTTCGGGGCATGTTTTGAGATTTTTACTGGAAATACAATAGCAATGCTTCTTGTAGGTCTTTGTACTTTTTACAAAAATCCTGCTGGTGGGAAATCAATTACTGGACAGTGAAGGATGACTTGTTTATGTGTGGCATCCCATCACCTCTCTCAAATATATCTCAAAGTGCATCACACTCAATGAATCAGTTCAAATTCATTTACTTGAACACAACTGTACACTGCATTTGCACAATTACTACATGCACTCAAACATAGGCAGGCTGACAGTGCACTGGTGCGGCATAGAAAACCTTGTCAATCACTAATTTCAAAACTCATGAAGGGAGAATTTGTTTCTCGTTAAGTGCCCTCAGAAAGTCCAGCTTGTGACCCCTCACAGTGCAGAAGTCTCAGCAGCAACACTGGTTACTGTCATGCAAAGTATTGATAATGGGCCAGTTACTGTCCTGCCAGGTGTCCTGGTTGCAGTGCATTTGAGGTGTGTGACAGATGATAAGGAGTTAGTGTTGTACTATCAAATTTCCACTTGAGCAGCTCTGGTATCCTCCTCGCTCAACAGGATCTGGAAATAGAAATGTTGGCTACTTCAGGAGCAATGTTGGGGGTCACAGAGATGCTGTCAGCAGCTGGAGAGGCCTGAAGATGGTGGAAAGGAGGGTGAACATAATTTTATGCCATCTTCCTCCTTGTGTCTTAAGATTATTCCTTAGATTCGTCCTCAATCTGTCCTGGACTTCCCATGTAGATGCTACCGTCCAGAAGGCACAACACTGCCTCTTCTTCCTCAAGCTGCTCAGAAAATTTGGTATATCCATAAGGACCCTCACCAACTTTTACAGATGCACCATTGAAAGCACACTGCCTGGGTGCATGATAGCCTGGTATGGCAATTGCTCTGCCCAGGACCGTAAGAAACTACAGAAGTTGTTGTGCACAGCCCAGACCATCACAGAAGTCAACCTTCCATCAATGGACTCCATTTACATGGCTCACTGCTGCGGAAAGGCTGCCAACATCAGCAAAGACCCATTGCACCCTGGTAATGCTCTCCTACAACCTCTTCTATCAGGCAGAAGATACAGCAGCTTGAACACACATACCAGCAGGTTCAGGAACAGTTTCTTTCCTGCTGTTATTAGACTGAGGAATGGACTGTCTAACTTCAAAAAAATGCTGATTTTGCCAATGTTGATCTTGCCTAGTGCACGCCCTGTGCAACGTAACCTCTATGCCTCTAAGTTTTTTTTTTCACCTTATGATCTGCATGTCCTTGCTTTCTATGATTGTCTGTACTGCTCGTAAATAAAGCTTTGCACTGTACATAGGTACATGTGACAATAAATAAATAAATCAAACCATGCCGACCGATGGCACCTCTTGAAGACTGCATTTTGCTCCGTGGAGATTCTCTGCCATCGCCACTGTGTTTTCCATAGACCTACCTGGTTACACTAAGAATGCACTCACTACAGCCTCAGACCTCCTGTTGCCCACTGGCAGAATCTCCAGAATTCTGAGACCATGGCAGTGGATTGTGGATGGTGGATGGTGGGAAGGGCTACAGAGGGACACCTGCAAAAGCTCTGCACCCCATTTTCATCTTTGCTGTGGAGTAATAAAGGCAGGAAGAGGACATTTGACATAAGAACATGATGAACAGAAGCAGGAGTAGACCATTTGGTCTTGAGCATGATCCAACATTCAGTTAGATCATGGCTAACTGAGTGTGATCTTCCCTTCATATTGCTGTCTGCCTCCCTAATAATAATCTGGTATTATCTAAGCATAACACAGATGAGGTATGCGGATTCCATTTAATTGAAGATCTTTGTGGGTTTACTCTCAGGTAAACAGTATAGAGTAATCTCCAGCCACAGTCTGTGCCTCATGGTACAGTACAGACACACTCTGCTCACGTAACAACATCTGAGCATTTGGCTCATTCACATACTTGATCTGTTAAAGCAATATCACTCTAAAAGTGATAACACAATATTCCCCCCTTTTCCCCTAAAGATAGCTCTTGTATGCTGCAGTTGAAAATATGTTGTACAGACATAGGTACCAGAAAATGTACAGGTACAGAACTCTAGGAATCCAATCACAGCACAATCAAAAATTGCTGGAAGAGCTCAGCCAGTCTGGCAGCATCTGTGGGGAGAAATCAAAGTTAATGTTTTGGATCGAGTAACCCTTCCTCAGAACTGAGGAAGAATCCATTCATTGTTTTGGTGGTTTGATGACTGGAATCGTCCAGATCTTGTAATGGAGTAACCTTTTAGAAATGTGAGTTTTTGTCCTTGGTTTACCTTCTGTTGTTTTACAGATTTGTCACCAATATGTTGATTTATTGCCCTGTTGTCCCATTACACTGTTGTTGCCTTGGTGTGTTATTTCATTTTCCCTACACGCAATTGATGCATTGTACCCTTGCTTTAGCTCAAATCTGTTCCTTCTCAGCACTGGCTTCATTAGGTGTCATGGCTTTATAAGACCTGGGCTCACTTCACACTTTCGGAACACTGCAGTTAACCATGTTCTCATTGTGGAATTTGTGACTCTGAACTTTGTCCTGTGTTTATTTGACATAGTCCTGTACAAGGATGCTAGTCTTGAACCATCTTCATCCTCCCTTGTTTGTCAAGAAGTGTGATGTATCTCGGAGAATTTGGATGAGTGATGGCTTGGCAATGTGATTCTCATTTGCTTTCCAAACATGATATATGCTGGTGATGGTGACCTCATATCAATAGGTGTAGCTATGTAGTGTAATGTGGCAACATGAAAGTCTTGTTTCGTTGTCCTACGCTTCAAATGAGTGATTTAAAGTGCCAAGTTTTCACTCAGGTGGACTGTTGGGTTTAAGATAATGTGATGAGAATGTCACTGGGCTCAGACCCCATTTGGTGCACATCTCTGAAAGCTCTCTGCCTGGGTACTGCGGCCCATTTCAGAAATTCAGGTGCGCAGAATGGACTGAAGATGGTTCTCAATATTTCTGCCACAGACATGCTTGAAGTGTTCTCCACCTATATGACAATTGGAAATAATCAGTAACTAAAGTCATAGCCATTCAAGATAGGGAGATCAATGGTGATTTTAGACTGATGGAATCTTATGTATTTGTAGAGGTTCTGTCTGTTGCTGTGGCCTGTGGCTCGAGCATGCCTCACACTCTCACTAACTTTTCAATCTCAGTAGTAATCCCTGGCCAATATACCGTATCGAGTGCTAGTTATCTCATCTTTCTATGCTGATGTGTCCTTGCTGCACAATCTCCTGGCAGAAAGCTTTAGGCACAACTCCTTGTTTTTGTTTGAAGATAATGCCTCTGGAAATACTGAGTTTACCTTGATAGGCCAAAAGCATGTGAAAGTGTTTGACACCTCTTTTATTGTATCAGGCCACCCGTCACTCAATCCCATCACACCCTCTCAGACAATTATATATTTCAGTAAAATTATCTCTCATTCTTCCAAAAATTAAACCTGCCTTATTACACATTAATAAATCCAAAGTAGTCTGTTCCTTGGTGGATCCATAACATATTGTTCCAGAAAGCTGTCCAAATATACTCAATAAGCTCCTCCCAGTGGCTAATTCTGCCTAATTTGATGTTCCCAATCTACATGAAGATTAAGGTCACCTATGATTAGTGTGCTGCCTTTTCTCCATTACCTCATTATGTTATTTTCTTCTCTGTCCTACAGAACAGCTACAGTTAGGAGGTATATAGACTATTCCCATTAGTGTTATCTGCAGCTTGTTAATGACTATCTTCCCCATATGGATTCTATATCATGTGATCCAAGATAATTTCTTGCTATCGTAATTATTCCATTTCCTATGAACAAAGCTACCCACCACCCTTTCCTTCCTGTCTATCCTATTCACAAGTCATAAAACTCTGAATATTTTGTTTCCAGTTTTGATCACCTTATACCCATGTCTCCATTGTGGCTGTGAGACCATACATATCAACATTTGTTTGTGCCATTAGTTGAATTTTTTTCCCGCAGATACTATGCACGTTTAAATAAAGAGTCATTAATCTTAACAACAAATGAACAACTGAAAATGCTGGAAATCTGAAACAGAAGCTGAAATTGGTGGAGAGACTCAGCAGGTCTGGCAGCATCTGTGGACAGAAAGCAGAGTCAACATTTTGGTTCCAGTGACTCTTCTTCAGAATTGATTGTCTTCAGCATACACCCAGCTTTCTTCTAGCTACAGTGGGTGGATGGAGGGGGAAGTAAATGAAAGGTGGAGATGGAGCCTAGAGAGAGAGAACAGGGATTGGACAGACAAAAGAATGGAGAGTAGTGAGCCAGGGAGAAAGAAAAGCTTTGAATGGGAACCATTGGTGGATGAAAATGCATAGGTTGCGATTAGACCAACCAATGTAATGACACAGCTTGGGGTGCGGGGTTAAGTAAAGGACATGAAAGAAGATGGTCAGGCCCTAAAATTGTTGAAGTCAATATTGAGTTCTGATGGCTGCAGAGTTCTCAAGTGGAAAATGAGATGCTGTTCTTCCAACTTGTGCTGAGCCTTGCTGAAGCACTGCAGCAAGCCCAAGACAGAGGTGTTAGCTAGGAAACATAATGGTCTGTTAATGTGGCAGGCAACTGGATGCTTGGGGTCATTTTAGCAGACAGAATAAAAGTGCTCTGCAAAACGGTCGTCCAGTCTGCATTTTGTCTTCCCCGTGTAGAGGAGATGACATTGTCAGCAGTGAATACAGTAGGCTAGATTGAGTGAAGTGCAGGTAAGTTGCTGCTTCACCTGGAAGGTGTGTCTGGGGTCTTAGGTCGTTTGGAGAGAGGATGTAAAAGGGCAGGTGTTACATGTTCTGCCATTGCATGGGAAGGTGCCATTGGATGTGGGGAAGTGTTGGGAGCAGAGGAGGAATGGACCAGTCATTAATCTTGCCTTTTTACCATATCTTCCTTCTTTGAACCTGCTTGCTCTGTTTTTTTTCCCTTTTTGTACACTCTGTGTATCGTTACCAAAGTAGTTACGCTGCAAATGCTGCTATATTCTTTTGCTTTGTAAGTGTACATATTCTGTCCTCATTCTACAAACCTGCCTCAACCCCCATTAGTTTAAACTTTAAAGCCTTCTTTGTTGTGTACTCACTTATAAGTGGAAACAGAACCCTTGGAGTCCAGGTATCATTCTGTGCTGCACTGCAATAAATCTTTGCTAAGGTGCTGTGCCCAGACTGCCCACAATACACCATTATATAGCTTTACAATGAGCTCTAGCCTTTTGTATTTTGGCCCTGAGATGCAAAAGCCAGCATTCTTTTAGCCATTTGATTATTCTTGTACCTCTCTGTGAAATCTGAATGGTCTATGTACATCAATCTTTAGGTGTCTGGACTGCCAGCATTTCTAGCTCGCCAATTATAAAGAACAGTTATAAAAACATAATTCTTTTGGGTCCAAAATATATGATATCACATATGCCTATTTGAAATCTAATCACTACAGCTTTGCCCATCCATATGTTTGTTAGTACATCATTGTAATTATATGCTTCTTAATTATGTTTCTTTAGGTCATTGGCAAACTTGGATATGTTCCTTTTTATCCCATTAACTGAGCTGCTGGCGAAGAAATTGAATAGTTGAGGCCCAAACTTGGGCTCTGATCTTTGAGACATCACTAGTTATGTTTTGCCAATGAGAGAATTTACTGCCATTGCTACTTTGACTACTACCACCCAGCCATTCTCAACATCAATTGTATTAGCTTAAACTTTAACTTAAATCTTATTGAAGACCTTCTGGAGGGTAATCTAATTAACATCTAAAGTCTGCTACTGTAGTCATCTCTTCAAAGAACTTAAGCAGATTTGTCAAGTATGACCTGCTTTTACAAACTCATGATGAAAACACAAAATGCTGGAAAATCTCAGCAGATTTAGCAGCATCTGAAGTATAATATTTCAAATCTGTGACCTTTTATTGGAACGGTTTACAAGTTCATGTTGGCTGTCTCTGATGAGCTTATAATTTTTAACTCTATCCTTTCAGACAGATGCGAAAGGTCCCATGGCACAATTACAAAGAAGAACAGGGTATTCCCAGTGTCCTGGGAATATTTATTCATCAACCAGCAGCATTGAAAACAACTTTTTGATTCTTATCATAGTCCTGTTCTTGGGACCCTGCTGTCATAATTTGTTGCTACTTTTCCTACATTTCAAAAGATCTTCATTGGCTGTAAAGTTCTTTGGGGTGTCATGAGGTAATGAAAGGTTGTATATAATGCACTGTTTCTTTTAGATGTTCATAAAAGTCTGTTGAACCAGTGTTTATCTTTTTTTCCCTATACTCCCTGCCTCTTCAGTAAACAATAACTCATTGGTAAGATGCTGGTCAGCCAGTACCTGTGACCTCTGGTATCTTGCCAAAGTGCTCATCAGACAACATCATTTTGTGCCTGGGGGGAAGCTGTAATCTCACTGAGGGATTAAATTATAGTAATTAATATTTCATGATGAAAAGCCCCTGATCAGGTTCTAGCCTCTAACTCATTTCTAGTACTTGTTATTCTATATACATCTCAAAATAAGCTCCTCGCCATGATTTGTGCAATGTGGGTCTTCCTCATTACGTCCAGTCTGTTAGTTTCTTATGGTTGACGTTTGGTATTTTGTGTTTATTGCAGTGCTAACACTGCTGGTAGTCGGGATGGACTGGACAATGAAACAGGGGCAGAATCAATCTTGAGCATCAGGCGGGAGCGGGATCGACATCGGCGAAGGAACAGAGAACGTGAGGTGCATGACGATGGTGAGTTAAGCCTAATCGTTTGACCAGAAACTGGAGCAACTGAAACTTTACAGCAGAGAACGCTCTACAAAAGGATCGTAATTAAATTAGGAGCATTGAAATGAATTGCTCTTTATGGCGTTGGCAGTGCAGCTTCTGCAGCTGATGATGAACTATCTTGGTGTTGGTGTAGAGGTGAGATGCAACACTTGTATAGCCACTCTGTAAGAAGCAATTACACATTGATGGTTGGTGATTCTGTCTTCTGACCTGAATCTGTTTTAGCATTGCAGCATTCATCTGTCAGGAATTCTTCTCTCTGTGGTTGATTGCATGCCTGTGATATTCCCTCAGATAGGTAGACTTTTCGCAGCTCTTCTCTGGGGAATTACTTTGCACTTTCTAATCAGACAGCTACGGCTCAGTGAAGATTCCACCTGGTGAAAAGTCCATGCAGTTGGTGGAATGGGGGTCCACATGATGTGCACGCAAATCAAAGATATTGATACTCAACAGGGCAGAGATTGAACTGGGAGTCTTCCTATCCGATCCAGCTTATTACTGCACACGGTGGGCATTTTCTTTCTGAGCCTGAGCAGTAGCCTGGAATTCTTGCATCATTGATAGCAGTAGTAAATCCATCTCATTCTCGACATTCCAAGAATGATACATTGGAGGATGTGCTGATACTGCTATCAGACTGCTATTTTCACTCTGTTGTTTGTGAAACTCAATTGCCATATCATAACCTGTGAACGTTTGGAATCCTGAATGGATTCATTTTTTATTTTCTTATCTGATTAGAGATCATTCATTGTGGTGCAGTATGAGGATCCTGGCAGCATTAATCAGTGAGCAAGCAGACAGGAGCTGTCAGTAACTGTAGCAGCCTGCAGCTGTTATTACTGTTTATGATGTCTACTTAATTGATTCTCAACAAGAAACCTGATTGACCTAATGAAAGATGTGCAACTTACATATTATAATAAGTCGATAAGGAATGTGAATAGACTTATTTCCCCACTTAATCATACAAGTCCCAGCCTAGTTGGAGGATGGTGCCATGCTCGCATGTCTGTATTGCTAGCTGTATAATTACAAGTTCTGTGTCTGACACATTTCTGCAGCTTCACACATCCAAGGCAAAAACATTGATTGGTAACTCAGTTATGTGATTACTTGAACCTGTTGAATGTCTGATTTGTCTAAACATGAATGAGTCAAAATATTAGGTAACACCCATTAGCTAGAAATAACC
This sequence comes from Ginglymostoma cirratum, assembly GCA_024137785.1. NCBI lineage: Eukaryota > Metazoa > Chordata > Chondrichthyes > Orectolobiformes > Ginglymostomatidae > Ginglymostoma > Ginglymostoma cirratum. The sequence goes on along the minus strand of JAHRHZ010000004.1, from coordinate 16,903,598 downwards.
AGCAAATACAAAGTCATCTAACATTTCTCTGATCTCATGTCTATGCATCCATGGATGCTACACAACTGGCCTAACAAACTGATGTAACAATCTCTTCATATCATTTCTGTATCATTATTCCTGTCTTGCTTGTTTAGAAATTGTGACAGTCCAGGCTGATGTATGAGATTGGGCCTTGGTTGAAGTATCACTCTCATACAGCCCATGAAACTGTATTCAGAAACATCTCAGCCATATCCACGAGTCCCAAATAACTGAATAGCTGGAGCTAACCCCTGTGAGTGACACCTTACCATAGTTAGATTTAAAAGCAAGCAAAACAAAAATACATCACACCACAGGTGACAAGTATAAACTTGGACTACTAGTGTTGTCTTAGGGCAGCAGCTTTTGGTATGTTGCACTTTCTCAATACTTTAGTTCCCAGTATTCTTGAGAGTGCAGAGGCTGGATTGAATGCATTAAAAAAAGATAAGTTATTTATTAAGTCTTTTTTGGCCTTTTTGGATCATTACAGTGTATATGAAGAGATCCTAGCCTCTTGTAATCAGTACACCATGTTTGGACAGACACACTGACCTCTGGATTATCAGTTCTTTGACAGGGACCCTTGGTCTTGACCTCTCTGGACCATTGCTGTATGTTTGTGAGCTGCTCACAGCATGTTCAGGGAATGTTCTGGGAAAGTAACAGAACGAGTTTGACAGCCACCATCTGTGCTGTTACAAAAAATCTCATTGGTGAGAAGAGATGCTTTCTCTGAAGAAACTTTAATGTTGTCAGTAAGATAGAGAGAGAATTGCAGTTTTACTAAATACCCTGTTACACTTTCCTCCATCTCTGTGAACCCTTGGGATCGCCCATATCTATGCTATTCTCTAAATTGTGTGACCTCAAGAGTTGCTGACGCTAACCCCTAGAACAGGCTTCCAACTCAGTGTTTGCAGCCCAGTTCCTTTAGTATAAGGCTGCAGGCACTATACCTTTGCATGTTTCCCTTTAAAACAGGATAAAAGTAGGAGCCACAAAGAATGTACCATACATGCATAATATTTATATGATCAGGATGGCCTAGAATGGTATTTTACAGTTGTGGTAAGAGGACCATACAGGATAGTGTGTCACCTGAAAGTGTTCAGAAGGACAATGCATTAAACCAGGGAAAGGGATCACTCAGGACAGTGGAGGAGTTCACTCTGCACGGTATCAAGCACGATGTATACTGTCCATTTTCACCTACTTTGTGTGCCCGCTCTGCACTCTCTTACCTGGCATGCCCACTCTGCATGCTCCAGTCTAGCGTACCCACTCCGTGCTCACCCACCTCATGTCAACTAACTTTAGCCCATGCCGTTGATAACTCCTAGTCACAAACTTTCATTAATTCTGAGACTGGCTGAGTGTAGAACATTTCGAATTTCACAATAGCTTACTGCCAAAACAGAAATATTTTCAGAGACAGCTGTTTGGGTACAGACAATCCACTGCTCACCGTTGGAGTTTATGTAGCACCATAAATGAACAGATGGCTGTCAAACTCATTCTGTTCCACTCCCTGTCCCTGCGGCAGGCTGTGAGCAACTCTCAGACACAGTGTAAAGATCCTTAAGAGGTCAGGAACTCTCTCCAAACTTGGTTTATCATAATTTGAAAACAAACTTGAAAACTTGAAATGGAAGAGGCTGGTATTGATGATATATGCAAACAATATCTGGCTCATGACTAGGTCATGACTAGGTAATCCTCAGTTATGGTTATTGTTTAACTCTCAGTTGCAGACTATAATTTAGTTCTTACTGACGGGCTGTAGTTTAACTTTCCCCTTCCTGTCAACGCCATTCCAGAGTTTAACCTTCTTTTCTGTTGTAGGCTGTATTTAAACTATTGTGTTTCTCCTCCCCACACCTCAACTACAGGCTGTAGTTTAATTCCCAGTTGCAGATTGTAGTTTAACTCTTAGTTATAAGTTGTCATTCAACAATGCTTGTTGGCACTGTCTCCTTTGAGCTGGAGTTTCCAGTTTCAATCCCACTCTAGAATTTCAAAACAAAAATCAAGGCTGATATTTAACACAGTTTTGAGTAGAAGCTGCACTGTTAGAGGTGCACATTTTTGGATGCGATGTTAATTAAGGCCATGTTGTTATGATCCATCTGATGGTGAATCAGAATCCGACCTGGTTTGATAGACTATAAGTTTTATTTTGCTACTTGGTTATCTTGGTGGTCAGTCTCTGAACATATTCCTGAGGGACTGCCAATGTGCTTTCAAGAAAAGAACAGAAGTTCAGTTAGCAAAAGAAAATAAATAGAACTATATTAAAATGTTTTATGATGTAAGACAATTTGGAACTATTTGAAAGTATCCTATTATAAACAGCAAAAAGAAGGATTCAACCCTTTGACTCAGACACTCGCTCAACTTTAATTTCTTACTCAACGAGGTTGTAAATCTTTCCTTTCGGCGACTTTCTTCACATTCACCAATTGTGATTGTATCTATCTCTTCCCAAGATACACAGAGACAGTCTAACTCACTGACTTTTCTCACTCTCCACTAAAGAAAATCTTAGGCTTTTTCTCCATTACTTTGACTACTTTGAGGCTGCTAAACAGCACATCTGCTGGCATGGATCTTTTGTTCTGAATTGAATTTGCCTCTGGTCTCTCTTTTTCTAGGTCCTGAAAGCATAACTTTGTAAATACCCCAGCAGTTATACCTTGACTAGTCATTTAGCTTAAATCACATGATTTCTTAGAAATGCTGTCTTAATCCACAGCTAAAAATTAAGCTTCTGACCTTTTTTAAAAAAGTCACTTTCACAGAGCTGAAAACCAAAAACACATTTATCCCTACTTTAGAACTCAGATCCCCATAAAAAGTAATACATAAAAAGTAAACCATCTTCACAATGTCTTTTCTCTGAGGTAGGTGTAAAAGATCCCATGACCCTGTTTTAAGCAAAAATGGGCAAGTTATCCACAGTATCTTGGTCATTTTTCATCCCTCAGTCAATAAAATTGTCATATTTCTGTTTGTGGGAGCTTGCAGTGTTCAAAAATGCTGCCCTGTTTCCTGCATTGCAACAGTGATTACATTTCAAAAAATATTTCATTGGCTGTAAAGTAATTTGAGATGTCCAAGAGTGGGGAATGGTGCTCTATTAATGCAAGTCTTGTTTTTATAACCCTGGCTTACAATCTGTAGTTTAAACAACAGTAAAAGGAATAAATAAAAATAATATGGAATACTGGTCCATAATTGCAATGTGTGTGCACTTTTTTGTTGTCTGTGTATCTGTGTGTCTAAGGTATGGGTTTCAGTTTAACTTTAACTGCAAGACTTAAGTCAATTACATCGAGAGACTGAGTTGAGAATGCAAATCTAAATGTATACTAGTCCTTACAGGATCATTCCAGGCGCACACATGCTTTCACAAGTTTCACAGGATTTGTTAAATTTATAGTGATATCTACAAAAAGTGATACTCAATAAAAACAGCGGATTCAGTTGACTCACATGGAATACCAGCTTGCTATTTCTGGCCGGCTGCACACGTCTCTTGTTCTGTTCTGTTGACTATTATTTTCCTTCTGTCTTCAGTCTTATTATTGTGCACCAAATGACCGAAAGGCGCTGCCTATTGACCCTTGCAAGCCACTAGTCCCTGTGCATAATCAGAGGCGTCCTGAATTCTGATTGACTTGCCAATGCATGAACAGTACATGACCAATCTCCGATTGGTCAGTGTGTGTGCAATTCCTGATTTGGTTTCTTTAAAAATGATGACCATGTTACTGGTGTTATTTCCTACAATTTTCTGATTTGTTACTTGAAATGCTGGCCCTTGTATATCACTCCTTTTATCACCACTTGTACCCCTCAGTTTTTTAAATTTTTAAATCTATACCAAGAAAGTTAGTCAGCAGTAGAACAATTTGTGCACTTGTTCCAAGAATATGTAGTGCTATCCCTAGTGATATCCTGGAAAATTCCAATGCCTATCAATATTTTTTGGCGAAAAAACCATGTGTGGCTCCACAATAACTGTTAAAGACTGAAATAAGTTCATTGAATTTACTTTCAGATGACCATACTGGGTTCTTTTGTTCTCCAACAAAAAAAGGAGTCACATTAGCAGAAATTAGACTTTATTACTATACTGAGGTAATTTTGCCAGATGCAGCAAAATACATAAATTACCAGCAAACTATTACAGCTCAAAATAGCCATATGTAATTAATATATATAGGCTTGTTACATACAAAACTTAGTCATTTTAAAACATAGCCAGTCCTAGAGTAAAGCTTTTTATCTCAAAGCACTTTCATTTTTTTGGCCTGAGTTTACATTAGATTGGGCTTGGCACAGCCAGAGTCTGGGCCAATTTTGATGGTGTCTCTGAGCAGAATCTGTAGTTGGGAGGAAGGTGTCAAGTGTGAAAGACAGTGAGGCATATTTTGAGACTCCTGTATGTCCTCAGACAGGTGATTCCAGCCTTTCACTCACTTTCCTGGTGTAGCTCGTCTAAATGTTCCCCTGGTTAATGGCGCTTACTGCTGTTTTTGTATGAATGAAACAGCAGTCATCAGGAGAGGAGCAAATGTGCAGTTAGGTACCGATATTGGATCTCAAAGTTGCTGTCCAAATTGTACCACTCTATTTACTTTGTCAAAAACAGCATCTTTTTGTCTACTTCACTGTTAATGTGCTCTCAATTTCATGAAGTTGCTATATTTATGCAGTAGATACAAGCTGAACTTCTGCAGGTACTTGGAGCTTGTCATGGAAAGCATAAGCATTCTTTCAATGACTTGATTTAATGACACGATGCTGATGACAGCCAGTTCTATCTTCCTACCATGTCTCTCGACTTTTCACTATATCTAAATTGTTCAACTGCTTGTCTGGCTTCTAGAACTGGATGAGCAGAAATTCCAAACTCTGTCCCTAGGGACTCTATTCCTCTTTCCGGTAACTTTTTTGTAACAGGCTGAAAAACATTGTTCATGATCTAGGTTCCATGTTTGACCTGAAATGAGTTTCCAGATTGATGTTATCACAAAGACTGCCTACTTCTACCTCTAGAACATCGCTTGATTCCACCCCTACTCAAATTCATTTGCTGCTCTTCTGGGCTTTTATTATGTCTAGACTTAACTATTCCAAAGCATTTCTGGATAGCCTCCTGTATTGTACCTTCTGTAAGTCTGAAGTTGTCCAAAGCTGTGCTGCCCCCGCCCAATTCACCCCAATTCTTGTTCATTTATCACCCCTACGCTCACTGATCTACATTGCCTAATGATTAGGTAGTGCTTTAATTTTAAAACTCTCATTTTTGTTTTTTATTCCTCCATGATCATACATCTGCATCTCCACTTCCACAATCTGAAACCATGGAATGCTTGCTCTGCTCTAGCTCTCGTCTCTCGAGCATCCCTAATTTCAATTTTTCCATTGTAGCTGGGACCTTAACTCTGGATTTTCCTCCCTAAACTTCACTGCCTCTTTAAGAAGCTTCTTAACGCTTGCTTCCTTAAGCAACCTTTTTGGCCATCTGCTCCAATATATCATTGAGTGGCTTGGTAACAAATTTTGGTTTATAATATATCTGTGGGGACCTTAGAGCATAGTATTGCATTAAAGGCACCATTTAAATATGAGTTGCTACAGTTGAAATTGTAATAAATGTTAATGACTACCAATCATTGCTTCTGGTACTGAAAATAAATTATTATAATTCTGGAGCTTCATTCCTTCGGGTCTAGAATTGTTTTAGGAAATTCTAAAAAAAGTCATATTTTACATTTTAATTTTTCATACCTTTCCTTTCTGTCTGTCTCTTTCTGTCACTTAATCCAATGTATCTTTTGCTCTTCTTATTTCTTCTTTTGTCACTCTTCTTAGACATTGAATTCACTTACTTTAATTTGTCCTCCTCAGTAGTTCCACTGTTTATTTCCAAGTCCTTAAACATCACTGGTTAAAGTCTTGTACTGTTAGTTTCATATTTAGTCAGGTTCCAGGCTCCCTTGCTGAAGTAAAATCTGATCTGATATTCTGCGGTTTCAAAAGTTGTAATGTGCATCTTTGACTTTCAATATATTCCATTTAAATGTGTTTATTTTTCTTTCTCACTCTTTCTCAAAGATAGTTACTTGTTGATAGTTGCCACATTAAAATATTCTAACATATTATCACAGTAATTGTATGTGTGCTGTATTTCCCCTCAGTCTCCCTCTCTCATGCACTGATATTTTACACAATATTTTAGCATGCAGTCACACTGTTACTGAGATCCTGTCAAGTTAATTGCATGTCTCTTTCCACATTTGTGTGTGTGTGTGCGCGCCTCACTTAGCAATTGACATCACGTAAAGCAGGAATTGATATTAGAATACTTTATCTGACCTTGTTTTTGCTCCTTTATGCAGCACCCTCCCAGTGGCCTTGGAACAGTTTTTTTTTCTGTCTAATAGCTGTTCCTGATCTTGCTTTATAGATTGTGCTTGTCCTGAAACCAGCCATTTTGGGCCAGCAGTGGTCATAGAATGGCTGGAGACTAATTATTCAAAATCCGGGCACAGAGGTTAGACACGAGGGAACTGAGGAGCAACATTACTGTCCGAAGAGGAATTGAGTTATGGGATAAAGACCATGAGTAGCCAGCGTAAATGGTGCTAAGGGTAGTGAGGTGGCTTTTCGAAATAGACTGTACCAAGGGCCGTGGAAAGGCGGAATTAAGAGACATGTTGAGAGAAGAAGAACAGAAAGCTCTTGTATGGTACTTTTAATATACCACAAGGTCCCATGATGAGTATTATCGGTTAATAAAAGACATGTTTCACAACGAACCACAGGAGGCAATATCAGGACATTTGTCCAAAAGTTTGACCAAAACATTAGATTTGTATGAATATCTTTAAGGAGGAGAGAAAGGTAAAGAAGTAAATACATCAGGGAGGTAATGAAAAGATGGAAATCAAGGAAGCTCGTGAGACAAGAATCGGAAGAGCACAGTGATTGGGAAGGACATAAAGAAATGAGTTTGATTAATGGCCATGTGTTCCTGGTTTCCCCCTCCTTTTGCTGTAAATGACTGAATATTCCTAATTTTTTCAGATTAGCTATTGATAATGTGTAACAATTTACCTTTAGACCTGCAGTCTGATTCATGAATACTGTGGTGTTGTGCAGAGCAAGGAGCTGAGAATTGCTTCAGGAGCCAAGTGAGATGATTTAGTCAGCTGCTGTTCTCTCAGTGCACTGCAGAGACCTGCTGTCCTATCCTCTCAATATTCTTTTGCAAAGCAAATGCTTAAAATGGTCACAAATTTTCATCCTTTATCAGATGTCTTCCAGATAGCCATTGCTGACTGCTATGATAGTGCTTGATAACATGTCTGACTCAGTTGTTTAATTTTTCTCACAGAACAGTTTGAAGTTAGTTTTCATGCCTCTGTCAATGTTGAACTGGGGCTGGAGAAATTTGAAAATGGTAGGTGGGATTCAGCTCCGCGTTTCCATGTGTAGGATTTTTATGGCTCCAGGATAAGAGTATAGGTAGCAAGTCCATACAAGTCCTACTCCACTATTGGAGTTGATATTTCAGACATTATTTTTATAGAATCAGGCCCATTTTGTTAGAAAACATTGCTTGTAGCATCTCAAAGGAGTTATGAATCTTGGAAGACTGTGGAGGATCTGGGAACTTATTGACAGGTAAGTTAAGTGGTCTAGCTAACATCAGCTGGATGTATGTGTGTTACAGTTCATTTGGTGCCCAAATTGCTGTACCAGAGTGCGCTTTTACATGAACATTGTAGTCTGGAGCTTTGAATAGTAAAGATGGAGCCTCGCACTTTAATTCTATTACATGGCTGACCGTGAATTGATCCACTCTTAGCATCTGCCATTGGCCTGCATTGGAAGGATTTGAGGTTGATACTCAATCTGTGTGGCTGCATAATGAACACACTTTCCTTGAACATCGTGTTTTTAACTGAAACTCCATCTGGAGCTTCTGGCCCAGATTCAGGGATTCTACTCATTTTGCCATGAGACCTCTTTAATTGGATGGTCTATGATAAGTTAGATGTGTTTCTTAATGCAGTGATTGATTATTACACTCACTCTTAAAAATAGTAAGTGACCATTAAATTGAACAGAATTCTGTAAACATGCTTTGGATTATTGCAAGATATTAATAAAGTTCTCATCTGCATACAACAGTATTAAGGATCTGAATGTACTGTGCCACTTTGATACTGCACTTTCTTCTTTTCAAGTCCTGTGCTCTAGGGAACCTTTTGAGACCCTCTTCCAGTATCCACCATGGCAGAAGTCATGGCCTTATAATAAAGCTGGGAAGTATTTGAAATGCTCATGAAACAGTCAGGATAAATGAAACAGTGATTCAAACTCCAGTCACAAAGAAGCTTTTTACATGCCCATAAAACTATCAAAATAAACTGTCACTCACCATCCGATTCAAAGTTATGCAGGTCTCTCAACAGCTCATAAAATGTTAAGTCTACCTAAACACACAGTCTCTTTCACAGTTCTGTGAAGACCGCTACAGAACTGAAGTCATCAGAAGTTTTGGAGCTCAGCCTTGCATTCCTAATAAGATTCCATCTCTCAGCTGTACAAACAAAAGGTCTAGAGCTGAATACATTGAAACTTCTGAAACAGGCTGAACAGATGGCCGTCTAGTTCAACAGATGGCTGACTACTTTGACAGATTAACACATGAGTTCTGCCTATAATGGATACTGGATGAATGGAGATGGAGGAGAAATGGGGTTGTGGAGGTAGCATGAGGGCATAGTGGGGATGTGAGAGGAGCATGGATGAGTAAGGTGCATAGGGGAAATGAGAAGCATGGTGGGGACTTGGGAGATAGGGGTAAAACATGGCATGGTGGTGAGTGGAGGGTGAGCATAGGGATACCTAACAACCATTTGTAGAACTGGACTGATGTCCCAATGAATGGAGGTGAGTATTCTAATATAACTGCTTTGGCATTGGCCCTTTTGTGCTCCGGCCTCAAAGCTGATTCCAGCTCATCCACTCATGATGAGCAGGCTGTCTCTCCTCAGCAGGAGGTGGGGTCATAAATTTGGGAAAATGTTGCACAGCTTTGGGCTTAACCACATAGGATGGTTGCTCAGGCTACACTGGGATGCTACCAACTGTACGGAAATATGAATGCAAAAAATTAAGTGGAAAATGGGGCTGGTGCTTGAAATTTTGATTGGCAGAAAAGCAAAGTTTGAACACTGCGTGCTAGTGGAATGCATGTCTGCACCTTCGGTGTGAAGAGGTGGATGTTCAGGGAAGGAAAAGCTGAGAAACAGTTTCCAAACAGCACTAAGGAATTGAGTCTCAAGAAAATGTAGAATTAAAGCCAAAAGTGGGGAGAGTAAAACTGGCTGCTGGCTGAGACTGAAAACCTTTAGGAAACATTAAAAATGTATTGGAAAGATTTGCCTTAAGAATTTTAAGAGATGGGGCTTTTGATTTGGAATGTTATGCTTGGATCAGGGATTCTGTTTAATGAGGGTGACTGGGATGTGGTTTGGTCACTAGACGTCTACTGGGATTGGGTGTGTAGAAATTTTGAGCAGACTGTGCCTATTCATGAAGCCTGTTTTTTTTAAGAACATATTTGTTTGCAATTCTCTGTCCTCACAGGGCAAAGGAGAAGGTGTATAGTCAGTTTGATCTCTGCTAAGTGTTGTAAAGGTGAGGTTTGAGGGGCTAGGGGTTCTTGCTGATTAATTCTGTTCCTCTGTTCTCAATCTTATTGCTCACTAAGGTATTAAAACCAAACACAAATTTCAAATGTTTCATGTCACCTCATTCTAATTAACAGCTTGTAGGCAAAAAAGCAAGTTTTTTATTTCCAGCTAGTGTTTAATTAAATCAAATTAACCAAGTGCAGTGAGATTGTACTAAATGTCTTTGTTCCATTATTAATCGATCAACTCTTCACAAAAAAGCAATGAAATTGTATTGGTGAGGGAAGGCTGATCAACCTGATAATTAAATGGCGGAGAGAGCACTACCACCCTCAAATCCGGATGGGACTGGGTGGCAGAAAGAAAAGAAACGGTGACAAAATTATTGACCCAGTTTCCAGCAAAGTGCCTCTTCAATGCTGTGATGAATACTGGCTTCCACACCAGTGTCATATGTTGTATACCCTTGATCTGACCATCTGCTGACTGAAGTGAAACATTACATTTTTCTCACCAAGAAGCCGTGTAATTCATACTATTGATCAGCCGGTGATTGCAGTGAGCATACTGTCGGTGACGTACCGTGTATGTGTGTATAAAAGTCTGGATTCGAAGACTGATTTTATAGCCAAAAAACAGAAGTTCACCTTTTACGTGAGTTATATTTTAAAGGGTTGAAATCTACCTTCTCCCGCTGTCTCACAATCACAGACCTGTTAGGTTGGAGACTGTTCCTGCCAACCCTGCTCCCAAATGTGGTACAAAAGAAACCGAAAAGTATTTTTATTAGCAAATTTCAATGTATAATAACTATCAGGGAGACATACATTAATTTGCGTACTCTGAATTTATTAAAACAAAGGCCACATATATAAATTTCTACACCTTAATTCCATTTATTTCAAAGTATGGAGAATACTACTTATACTAAACATGTACTGAATGTCTAGGAAAATTCATAAAAATTACCCTCTTCCTTGCCTTTAGAATCAAGTAACGCCTCCTAATTTGCTGCTTGAATTGAACCACTGAATTGATCATCAGCGTCATCTTCAGCGATCATGTTATCATAAGTCATATTCTGTAATATCATTCAAAAATTGTCTTTTGTGCCATGAAATGCATTGAATATCCCACATCTCATGAATGATTTCCATTCTGATTTCATCCCAGACCATGCTACAGCCCATTCACACACGGTTGCACACTGTTTTCCTTGATGAATATCTTCTGCAGTCGTCAGGTAATTCCACTTCCTTCTGACGATACCCTTGAAGGATGTTCAATGATAGAGATTCATTATAGAGCTATCCAATGGTTGAACAAGACTTTTAGCCTACTGCATCTCACTGTTTTGTTATCTGACTTCAATAATATTATCGTTGAGGAATTATCGTTGAGGAAATACATCTCAGATAAGAGGACGTTTTTTCTTCATTTCCTCGTCAGAAACATCACACTTTCCTCAGCTGTATATTTAAGACACCTTTGTCCATCCACCTATCTATTATTGTGAATGTGGATGACTGCTTACTTTGGGAATTGCTGTTTTGGCATAGTTTTCTCTGGAATGTCTTGATTGTGTCATGTTTTACCCCATTGGACGTACACAACAGCACAATGGCAAATGTACTGTCTTCGTGGCAGTTATCTTCTCCAACATTGTTTTCCCACTGACTTTGCTCACCAGTTGACTGGCTGGGTATGCAAGCAATCGTAAGTAGAGCATATGTGATCTCTGAGTCAGCTGTTGATCTCATTGGGGTACATGGTCAGTTGAGTGTGAATATGTGATGTTCTGCATATAGTCATACACAAAAGATCCAGTCAATTACCCAACACAGTGTGGAACAAGTTTCTGGCTGCACAGAGGGTGAGGTTTTTGTTGATACATCATGTGTTTATATGAAAGGAGGTCTCTGTGCAATTGGGTTCCCTATGGATTTGGGCTTCCTGTCAGATGGGGTCTATATAGAGAAAACTTCTCACTGGCTTTGAGTTCCCATGCCCCTGTAGTCATGATGAGTACAGATTGTCATGTGTTGGTTGATATGTATTAAAGCCTAAGCTGTCTACATGTCATGTGATGTAATGAGTAGTTACAGCTATTTGTAAGTTGTGAAGTGCATAATTACATGACCTGAGTAAGAAACAATAGTATTTGTGTTGAGTGACTAAGTGAGGCTGGTTTGACCCCAAGTCTACCATTGTCCCATAATTTCAAACAAAAGTTGTTTGATTACAATTTTTTGAAGTGTTCCATCCCCTTTGGTCAGTGACCTTTTCCAGTGTTGGTGAAAGTGGAGGACTTCTGTTCTGTCTGATAACATGCCTTTCCCAGCTGTGTGTGTCCTGAGGGGCTCTTTGTGAAGCAAGTAACTAAGGATTGTCGGAGTTGACTTCTCTGCTGACCCTAAACAAAGCCCCAGGGGCTTATCATCGGTTGCTCCTGATCAGATGCTGAAATGGGTGACTTTGGGGAGTTGTTTTTAAATATTTATGGACAAGAATGATCAGGTTACAAACAATAGAAGGAACCACTTGTCTTATTTGGCCCCTTGGTTTGGGTGTGGGACTCCTGGTATTCCAAAAGTCAGAAATTGTACCTTTTTGTGGTTGGATATCCTCTGGCAATTCCTTATAATAGTTGCCTTCAACTTAAAAGTTGCTAGATGTTTTGAGCAGTGCACTGCTAAATGCAGCATTCCCTCAACCCCCCCCCCCCCCCGCCCCGCTCTCTCTCTCTCTCTCTCTCTGTTTGTCTCTTTCCACCGCCACCCACTTCTGGAGGAATCACCTCCAAGGTTCAGGCAGTGTGTGTCCTTCCCTTGCTCTATAATTAGGAGCACACTTGATATAGTGCTGCTGTCAGTGTTACAGAGATAAAATGGATAGTTTTATTTGGAGGCAATTTATTCATGAGGATGATCAAGGTCAGCTTTACTTACAGACAGGTATTAGATTGAGGAGAATCCAAGAGATGTTGTTTACAAACTAAAGCAGCGTCACTGGGTAGAGAGGGAGCTGGGACCAATTGTCCTTTCTTACTCCTTAACTGATTGGTCCCATGTGTAAATGTGCCCATATCAGGAGCTGTACTACCCGTGGCCACTGTCTGATCATTTGTGATAAAGCACCTGGACACCCAGATTAAAGAAGGAACAGTTTTTAATAGAAAGTCAGAATGCAATTGTTTTTATCTGCACATAATCACTTAAAGGCATGTTCTATCAAACCTGTGAACTCTTTAAAATCGAAATTGCTGGAGAAACTCAGCAGATCTGGCAGCATCTATGAAGAGAAAGCAGAATTAATGTTTTTAGTCCAATGACCCTTCTTCAGAACTGTGAATTCTTTGCTATTCTTCAATCCACAGGTATTAAACAACAACTTGCATTTATATGGTCTGTTTAATATAAGAAAATATTCCAAAGTAATTTGCAAAAACAAATAAAACAAAATTTGACATCAGACTACATAAATTATTTGGGCAATTAACAAAAAAGCTTGCATAATGACTTGGTTTTTAAAAAGCAACCTAACAGAGGCAAGAACATTTGGCTGAGATCAGGTATAAAACCAGGATTGATCCCAGAACCATCCAAGCCAGTAGGATGCACTGAGTTGAGTGTTTACTCCTTCAACTGTTGGGCAAAAGACTAAGCAGTGCACACCCGTTCTCGGGTTGGAAAGGATGTTCTACTGTGAAGGACAATATACCACGGAACTGAGAAATTGTTGGCAGGAATTTAGTGCAATGTTTAATTACGGGAAATCATTGAAAAAGGAAGTGCTTATGCTGAGGGTGCATCCTTGGGAGGCTGCAGTATCGAGTATTATTGTGGAGGAGGTGCAGTTACCTATCCTCACTGATTGTGGCCTGTGGATCAGAAAGCTGAGGATCCATTTACAGAGGGCAGAGCCAAGATCAAGGTCACAGAGTTTTGAGATCAGTCTGGATGGGATAATGGTGTTGAAGGGAGAGCTGTAGTTGATGAGCAGGAGTCTGACGTAGGTGTCTTTGTGTCATCCAGATGTTCCAGGGATAGTGCAGGACTAGGGATATGGCATCCTCTGTGGACCTGTTACATCGGTTGGCAAATTGTAGAGGATCGAGGCAGGTTGGGAGACTGGAGTTGATGTGAGCTATGACTAGCCTCTCGAAGCACTTCATGATTATTGAAGTCGGAGCCACTGGGCGTTAGTCATTAAGGCACATTGCATGTGCTTTCTTAGGTACAGGGATGATGGTGGTCTTCTTGAAACCGGTGGGGACTTCAGCTGGTAGGAGGGAGAGGTTGAAGATGTTGGTGAATACCTCCACCAGTTGGTCCACACAGGATCTGGATGTTTGGCCGGGGACACCGTCTAGGCCCATCGCTTTCCTTGGGTTGACTCCCAGGAAGACCAGTCTGACATTTAGAACAGTGACGGAGGAACAGGTATGTCTGGGCTGTCAGGGCAGACATCACTGCGCAGTTGGCAGTTTGCTCAAACTAAGCATAGAAAGCATAGAGTGCGTGAGGGAGGAATGTGCCTTTTGTCCAGTATCTTGCTTTGCTTCATTTGAATCCCATAATGTGGTTTAGGCCTCGCCAAAGGCTGCGGGAGTCTGTTCGGCAGTTTTGAGCCTCTAGCTTGATCCAGTACTGCCTCTTGGCTTTGCAGAGGTCATGTGCCTGGATTTCTTGTATTGCTCTTGGTCATCTGACTTGAATGCTGCCCATCTGGTCTTCAGTAGGGAGTGGATTTCCTGGTTCATCCAAAGTTTACGGTTGGGAAACACTTGGATTGACTTCTTTGGTGCTCAGTCCTCCACACATTTGTTAACAAAGTCCATGATGGTGGTAGCATACTCATCGAGGTTTGCCACTGAGCACTTGAACATGGACCAGTCCACCGATTCCAAGCAGTCTCCGAGACGGTCTTCCACAGCCTTGGACGAGCACTGTACTTCCTTCTGTGAAGGATTCTCTAGTTTCAGCTCCTGCTTGTAAGCTGGGAGGAGGAACACAGCACTGTGATCTGATTTTCTGAAGTGTGGGCAGGGGATGGAGCAGTAGGCATCTTACTTGGTTGTGTGGCAGTGGTCCTGAATGTTCTATCCTTTGGTGGGGCAGCAGATGTGTTGGTGCTACTTTGGCAGCACCCTCTGGAGGTCGGCTTGGTTGAAGTTGCCGGCCGCAATGATTAGGGCTTCAGAGAATTTTATCTCCAGAGTGTTTGTGGCGGTGTAAATCATGTCTAGGGCATTCTTCACATCCGCATGGGGTTGTACGTAGACTGCTGTCAGAATGGCAGAGGTGAACTCTCGTGGTAGGTAGTAGGGATAGCATTTTACTGTAAGGTATTCTAGATCTGGGGAGCAGTGGCTTGCCAGGGTGACTACATCCGAGCACCAGGAAGTGTTGTTCAGGAAGCATACCCCACCACCCTTTGCCTTATCAATGGACGCTATGTGGTCCATGCGGTGTATGGAGAATCCGTCGGCTTGTAGGGTGCAGTCGGGAATGGCAGGGGGTGGGCCAAGACTCCATGAAGCAGAGCACACAACAGTCTCTCGGTTCCCTCTGGTAGGTAAGACTAGATTTGAGCCCTCGTATCAGCCAAATTGATCCTGCAGCAGTTAGAAGGAGGGGAAAATTCCTGCCTTACAGTTTAACAATCATTTCCTTCATCAACTTAAATCTCAATCCTTAATTTTTCAGCCATGGTCAGTGTGTCTTGAATGAGACTCTGCATCACCTCTTATTTTTCCTAGTTCCTGGAATTCATTTTCTGGCACTATTTTTCAGATGAGCCTGCGATACAGATGAAATCTTCTTGCATATGCTTAGTTCATTTAGATATAGTGCCTTACATTTCATTTTATTTGCTACTACTGCATGCCAGGTCCTTACTCACTGATGCAGTTACTGTCAAAAGACGAGTGTGACAGGAGGAGGTGCTGTTAAATAAGGTGTGTAATTTGTTGGCTTTATTGAAATCACATGGTTCCCATGATTTCAGTGCAAAACAAATCCCCGTGTGTTAATTTTACTGTGCTAGTTATTATCAAGTTAATGTTATCCAAATCAGGACCTGTTATTCTCGCTGCAAATGCTGCCAGACAAGCTGAGTTTCTGCAGCACTCTCTGTTTTTGTTTCAGATTTCCAGTAGCCTATGGTTAGTTAGGGTGATTTAAATATTGATCTGTTTAATACTCGTTATTAAATTAAAGCCTGTAGCTTATTATTATGCTAATGCATCACCAGTTAATACCAATTATTATCCATTTCTAATCATATACAATTTCATGCTAGTTATTATCCAGTTATGTGATTCTCAGTTTTGTAGTTATCATGTGGAAAATGACACCCTATGTGACTGTAACAAAGGTCCCTCCTCTTCTCCATCTATCAGCAGGCTTTAACAAAGTTGACCACAACCTGCTCCTCCAGAGACTGTCGACTGATATTTGATTGAGTGGGACTGCTCTCATTTTGTTCCACTTTCATCTATTTAACCAGAGCCGGAGTATGACTTGTAATGACTTCTCTCTTGCTGCTGCACTGTTACATCTGGTAACACCCAAAAGATCCATCCTCGACCCCTATCTATTTTTTTCGTGTACGTGCTACTGTCTTGGTTATAAATAACATTGTTATTGTCACAGATGACACCCAGCTCTATCACAACACCATCTTTTTTCGGTTCCTGTACTGTTGCTAGCCTAATGGACTACTCATTTCATATCCAGTATCAGATAAAAAGACATTCAAATTAAATATTGGGAAGACTTGAACCCATTGTTGTTGGTCTCTGCTCCAATCCCAAATTACTGACTCTGTCTCCTTTTCTGGCACCAGTCTGGGATTTAGCCAGTCTGTTTGCAACCTTAGTGTGATATATGATGCAAGATGAATTTTCATTCACATATTGTGCCATAACTATAACCTCTTATTTCTGCCTCTGTATTGTGCACTGACTTCACACTTGTATCAGCTTATCTCCTGCAGAAGCTCTTATTCATGATTTTGTCACCTCCAGATAACTATTTCAACGTACTCTCTGCTTATCTCCCTGCATAAACTTAAGATCATTCAAAATCCTGCTGCTTTTGTCTTGTCTTGCATCATGTTGTGTTCACCTATCACCTCTGCTTACCAGTCTACGTTGGCTCCTGTTCAAATAGCATCTTGGTTTTAAAACTCTTATTCTTGTTTTTAGGTCTCTATGGCCTCATCTTCCATATCCCTGTAATCTCCTGCAGCCTCGCAACCTTCTGAGATAGCTGTGCTGCTCTAATCTTACCATTTGATCATCCCTGACTTTAAATACTCCAACGTTGCCTTCAGTGCCTGAGTGCTGGGTGCTGAGGGCTGAAATACTCTCCCTATCTTTGTCTACCTCTCTATTGTTGTCCTTCTTTAAGACACTCCTTCAACTATTCTCTATGACCAAGCTTCTGGTCATCTGACCTAACATCTCCTTTTGTGCCTCAATATAATAAATTCTGGTTTATAATATTTCTGTGAAGTACAGAGTGATTTTCTATTACATTAAAGGCATTGTATTGATGTAAGTTATTTGTACCTTTCGATATTTTGAATATTTATACTTTCAGAAATCTCCTGTCACAGTTCTGTGATGTATTTCTATAAAATGAGAGAGTTTGAAGGTCACACACAAGGATTAATCTGTGTCCATCAGCAGTGATCAAACACTAGCAATTCTTTGGCATCTGAGGAAGTGCTTTCTCTCTCATATATACATGCAGACACATACTCTGCTCGAGGCCACGTTCAGTGCTCTTAATGAAAGCATTTTACTTTCACCTTTTCTCTTTATTGGGTTCGTGGGGGGAGAGATTGATGGGAATGCAGATGGTTAATCTGTCTATCAAAGAACTTTTGTTTGTAGTAAATATGCTGAGAAGTACGAAGTCTGTAATTAAGCAGTGTTGTAACGGCTTGCAGAAATCTGGTGCTGGGGTGGGAATTGATGAGAAAGTGGTTCAGAATGGATGGTGGGAAATTGATGGAGGGGAAAATCAGCTGCCTGTTTTACACTCACCCAGTTTTTCTTTTCCATTAAATTTGGTACCCAGGATTAATTTCAAGTCCCAAATGTTCAGCGTATCAATGAGATTTGATGCAAATTAATATGTAGGTTAAAATTGGATTCTTGAGTGCTGTTAATGTAAATCAGATTTACGAACTGAAACTATGCGAAATGTCATTTTTATCCACATGGGTTTGAAAGGAGGTGTTCACGCTTCAGATTCTTCTTTCGTGTGAGGAATGTAACAGGAGGTATTTTAGCATTAAATATTTAAAACGCTGAAAGAAATTCTATAAAACCAAGGAAAAGAGGCAGAAACCGAAATAAAGGAACTCATGTATTTAAGGTGAATCAAAGTCTGGATGGGAGATTAATTAAGCGTACTGTTCCTTTATCAAGAGCAGTTTATGCAATTCATCTTTCATCTTTCAAGGAATGTGGGTATCACCACCAATGCCAGCAATTATTGCCATCAACAAATGGCGGTGAGCTGCCAGCTTGAAATGCTGTGGTCCTTGTGGTGAGGCACACCTGCATTGCTATGAGGAAGGGACTTCCAAGATAGCAGTGAAGAAATAGCAGTGCTTTTTCGCGTCAGGCTAGCTTGTGAATGGAAGGGACCCTGGAGGTGATAGTGATCATTTTTGTGCCAGATACCTTTGTTCTTCTAAATGTTAGGAGTTATGGGTTTGAAAGGTACAGTCCTAGCAGTTTTGCTGCGGTGTATCTTATAGATGGTACACATGACTGCAAATGATGATAGCAGTGGAGGATGTGAATGTTTCAGCTTGCTGACTGCAACCAACTAATTTTCCAAGCACTGATTACACTAAGAAATGTGGCGCAATTTAGCCTGGAATGATGCATCTGGTGAGCTGCAACCAGGCTGAGGAAGGGCTGCTGTCTAAAATTAATCAAAGCAGTGCCATGCGCTGCCCTCTTCTTGAGTGATGTGATAATCCAGGAATAGCCTGGTCTCTTTAATATTCATGCAGATATTCACAATGCCAACTCAGTTGAGAAAGGTAGTATTACACAAACGTTGCACTGTCACAGCGGGGAGTATTTAAGGGAGTCAGAGGTGCCTTATTTTGGATAAAGTATTAAACAGAGGCTCTATCTGTGTTGTTGGGTTGACATTAAAAATCCAAATGTGTATTCTGAGCAGTACAGAGCAGGTAGGTCACAGGAACAAAAACAGAAGTTGCTGGAAGCTCAGCAGGTCTGGCAGTATCTGTGAAAAATAAAATCAGAGTTAATGTTTCGGGTCTGGTGACCTTTCCGCAGAAAAGTCCCAGGTTCAGTTCCTCATCTGTACTGAATTGGATAATTGAAGCTGGGACTCCTACTCCTACAGTTAGCCACCTTACCCTTGTGTGACAGAGGAGAAAGTCACTCTGGATTTCATCTGCTCGTTGGCAATTTTGTGCAGTAAAATGTATTGATGCAGGGATTGGTTAAGGAGAGGATCAAACTTCAGTATGATGGCTTGATATTTGAATAGACTGCCTGTTCTCACCTTCTGGCCTCACACAGAAAAGTGTGCTATTGATGAGAGTTAGCTCCATCAGGAAAGGAGGGAGTCTGAACCAAGTAAACTGATTTCCATGTGAAAGTCAGCACTTCAGGAAAGAAGTAGAAAAAAGTTGAGCAATAAAGAAGTCAAATTTTGAAATCAAAACAACATGAATTGGAATGTGACCTTGGAATAAACAAAAATTAGGCTGTGGCAGGGAGGGGGTTAACTCCAAAGCTGGGCAAAACAGTACCTGTTGATACAAAATGGTGCTTTACTTTTGGTTGGCGCTTATTCAGTCCTTCATAATAATAAGGTGCCTGAGGTAGGCATTGACGGTCCACAGGAGTGGTGGGGGGCAGAGAGAGAGAGAGAGAGAGTGAGAGAAAGAGGCGGGTAGGGAAGGGGGGGAATAATTTGCATGTGCTCTTGCTATTGGATTCTCATTGACTGTTGCGACTACTCCTCACTGCCTGAGGAACAGATGATCTCTGTCAGTGGAATATTCTCATTGTATTACAGGTACATAAGCTGTGCAGGCACAGCCAGTTCTGAGGACTTTGTGTAAAATTAGTATGCTTACCTCTCGCTTTCCTCTCTGGGAAGTTGCTCTGCTTCTTTACAGTAAGTAATTTATAATGTACATGATAGAGAATGTAGAGTAGTCTAGGCTGTTTCAATCACTGTTCCAACTCAGATTTTCTGTATTAATATTGATTAACTATTGAAGTGTACTGGTCAGTGGGTATTTTGTTGCCAGGCTCTGTACCTGTGCCCAGCTAGCCTTTATGGCCGTATGGCGATATGTAAACTTGATATCTCGTTAAACAGATCCATTGCTCCCAAAATTTGTGATTTTTCAGGCATAACATAAGCAGAACTTAAGCAGTTAAGCTGTCGTTGTTTATTGATTCACCATATCACTGCTGTTCCTGGGATTTAGTTGAGTGCATTTAGAGTAAATTATCTGCATCCGGCTGTTGATGTGGGACAGTTATTTAAAGTGAATTACTAGGTTACAAATTTAAAATTCTTCAATGAGGTTCTGACTAACTCTGACACTCTGCTGCTGTGCCAGCCATTGCCTCTGGCTGACGATACATCAAGTGGATGTCTAAGAACTTCAAGATTGCTTCAGTGGCAGGATATGATGATGGCCAATGTGTTAATTTATTCTGATAATGTAGCTTTTACAAACAGTCCCTTTAAAACAAAAATCAGAGGGGAAAGCAGGAGGAAATCACTGAATGATCACAGAAACTGAGCAGAATGCAATACTGAATCATATTTTATACAACAAAGAAGTAGGGTTACCACATATTTGCACATTTATTGGATAATCACCAACTCCCTATTTACCTGAAATCTCATCACTCAGTATTACCTGTACCACCACTGTTATCTCTCTGTAGTAATACAGGATAACTTAAAGTAATGTTAAATAGGTTAGCTGCAAGTATGTAAAATAAAACTTCTGTGATGATAAAACTCAGTAATTCTTTTTTCTGAAGAGAAATGTGTTCTGTCCCCCAGAAGTCGGGTTTTAACAGCAAACTGGATGCTCTCACGCAATGGCACAGTGTGATTTGCATGCCTCCTCCATATCTGTGAGCGCCAGTTATCAGGAGAAGGTATCAGGGCACCTGGCCTATCATTTCCTTTACATCTTCAGCCCCCATTACTTGGCTGATTTTGAGTTTGCTGTTGATGTGGGGTTGACCTCCATCTGACCCAAATCCTAAATTGTTTTCAGTTTCATTCTTGTGGATAGTTTGATATTGTATGTTAGGTAGCTTTCCTGGCATTGTGCAACATCTGCTGTTCGAACTGCATCCCAATGACTGGGTTCATTATCTCATCACATAAAAAGATACTGTGTCACACAGACCAGCAAGGCTCCAGCTGTCATTCCAACAGTCCTAGTACCTCAACTAGAGGAATCCATTGATGCTACAATTGATCTCCGTGTCCCTGGATTAGACAAGGGTAAATCAGCTAAGATTGCTGCTCTCAAATACACCCCAATCAGTGAGCATGTCTTTGCGTAAGAGGGACAAGTTCCAATTCAGGGATGTAGTTGAGGTGAATTGTAGTGGCAGAGAATGGAAATAATGATGTAACTTTCTCACAGATTGTGGCTGTCACCATTCAAGGGCTAGCATACAGCTACGGCGTGGCAAATGATGCCCAACAGAATCTTTGGAAGGAACAGCGGATTTACCACTTTTCCCTGAAGTAGTCTTGGAGCTGCCGTGGATCTGTTTTGCCTTCTGTACCAGTAAAATATTTCTGTATTGTGCGTAGGGGATTACAGTTGACCTATCCCTTCAGGGATTAAGCCACACTTGAAACAGGAGACGGACTATAGCTCCCTCATATGCTTGGTACAAGGATGTGTTGTGATACCTGCGATGGTTACGTCTAGGTTCTGGCAGTGCTTTGGAAGAAACAGGCAGAGACTGGGGTCCACACAATGCTCATCTCAACTGAATCGAGGCCTCCAATCTGGCCGTTCCCTGTTGAAACCACTACAGCCAGTGCGATGCTTTCCTGAGCTGCCACCCCAGGCTTACCAGTGTAGGTATAAAATGGCTAAAGAAAGATATGGCATCAACCATGACACTGTAGAGAGGATCCTGTCCCAAAGTGTACTAGAATGAGCCAGCTATTGGCAGGATCAACTGGCACAAGGGAGGATGGATTGGCCCATTGCTGTCCTGGTTGTATTCCTTTATTTTTCAGTTACTGCAAAACAAACAAAGCTGTATTTAGATTTGAACAATTTTTGTCTGTCCAATGTCTAAAAATGAAGATTATGAAATACCTCACAAGGTGACATTTCCAACTCTTCCCTGATCCACACACTTAGCTTAACTCCCTACCTCTACTCTTCTCTCAGTCTGGCTTCATCCCAGCCTCGCCCCACTCTCATCACTTTAATCCTATTACCATCAATCTTATTTTACCCCATCCACATCTGAAATTAATGTAACCAAGCCTCCCTCCTTGTCACTAAGTCACCTGGTTTCTGCAAGCTGACTTGTATTTTCTGTTCCACTCCCTGCTCTGATCTCCTGTCTAACGGACACCGACTTATTGAGTACAACTTCACAGGCTTCACCTGCTTTACGATCCGTGTCAACTTCACACATGCCTATCTATGTAGTGAAGTACTAGCAGACTATTAAGTGATCATAACTGACTCATGTACTTTCTTCAAATGTACTGTTCCTGGCTTATTTCTCTCTCCTCCCTAACCACATGGTGCTGAGGTCAATTATTACCCTGACTATCACTCTGTGTGGAACCAATTTATTCCACTCAAAGTGGATATGGAGCCTAATACTTTGTGACCTGTCAGTCTCCACTACAAAGTTATCAGAGAGCTGAGAAAACTGTGAATTTACCAATGCTTGACTCTAGCGTCAGTACACAATGCACACTGGAGCCCTTTTATCTGTTCGATATTCAAGTATTTCATAAAGAAAGGAAACTGCAGTGCAGTCATCACTGGTCAGTTTTAATTAGGTGGCAGCACAGTCATAAATATTTCATATGAGGAATCAGTGCGAGTTGCAGCAGGAGTGGCTACAGAGAGTCATTCAGTCATAGCCACTGGGGTTTATTCTCACCACCTGTCTAAATTGGAGTGGGCAGACAGTGGGATACTTAAGAATGTTTGCTCTGTTGATGAAAAAATAACCGCTCAGGTCTTAGGATTGACAGGTTAGTTCTATGTTAAGGAGACAGCTTTTTTTGATATTAATATTGAGTCATTATTTTGCTCCGTATCTGTCCCACTGGCGATTTAGCTCTGAATCTGCAGTAGACTGACGCGAATGTGGAACATGCTATCACAGGGAGTACAGACAAATAGCATTTTGCATTCAAAGGAAATGTAAATAAATGCATGATGGAGGAAGAAACAGAAGGATATGCTGATTGGGTTAGACATAGAGAGGTAGGAGGAGATTGATGTGGAGCATGATCGCTAGCGTCAGCAGGCTAAATGAATAATCTTTCTCAGTTTGGAAACATAGTGTGATAGATTATTGTTTTTCGAGTATCATGAGGCAGAAATGTGATCAGCGATTTATGTTCTCAGGCAATCATCTTAACAGCCCCTTTGCACACACGAACTGATGGATTCATGCCTAGGTATACCTGGAGTGATGCCTGTGAGGGTGTTACGTTCTGGTGTGTGTACACTGTACATGATAACTGGTGCCAGGGATAACATGATCCTCTTTAGTGGTTCTGCCCTGCCTGGTGAAATACTGAGCCTAGCAGTACTGACAGAATGGGTAACACAGGAAATTTGTACAGTTTCTCAACAGCCTTCTGTCACACAGTTTGCAAAAGCAAAATCCAGCAAGAGTGAAAATGATTGCCAAAGAATCAAAGAGCCTTTCATTCTTTGCCTAAGTGCTGGCATTAGAGAGGTAAGAAAACCAAGCTGTTGTGCTTTCTAAAATTTCATCAAGTTGTTTTGAGGAAGTGTCCCAAGTCCCAAATTTCCCAGGTCTTCATTCACAAAAGCCACCCCCTTCTAATGAGTACAAGAGATTTTTGGGACCTCATTCTCCATCCTTTCCAATACGATATTGGGTCCTTTTGCAGCAAAGTATGTGATCGTGCTTCCAGCAGTTTTTGAGACCAGGTCCCAAAACAGTCCAGCCAGAGTGAGAATCTGCTGGCACTCATAGTGTAAAAGGGCATATCATGTGACCATCACAATGGGAAATGTTGACGCCAGGTGTTAAGTGACAACTGTGAGCAGAAATCCTGGTTAAAAAGAGAAGCAGGATCTGAGGTGTTTGTTGCTGACACATTACTTCTCCCTATGATGCTGCTCTTCAGTACAACTTCCCAGTTACTCTCCTTTTCTCTTTCTTTGCTGCTTTTCTTATCCCTGTTCCCGTTCTCCCTCTCACTGCTCAAACGTTTATTCAGAGTGCACTTGAACCTTTATAACTATCTGAAATGGCACTTCATGAGCTTTTGTCAGTCTTTGGAAGATGCAACAGCATGTGAACTGCTTTTTAGACAAATAGAAATGAAGGTGAGCAGTTGCGTTTTTTCTAGAAAGGAGAAGTCTGAAGTGTGATGAGAGAAGCCTTCAAGATTATGAGAGTGTTTGATAGGTGCACAGATGATGTTTGCACTTGGAGGTATGATCAGATTTAGGAGCCATCCCTATAAGATCATCTTAATAGGGAACTCAAGGAAAATTTCTTTGCCTAAAGAATTATTCAAATGTTGAACTCTGAATCACAGAAAAAAACCGTTAAGGCTGTCATTTCTGTGTCAGCTCTCCAAATGAGCAATTCACCAGTGCTATTCTCCTATCTTAATAATCCAATGGCATCCTGAATTACTTAGTTATACCTACCTATATCACACTGTCAGGCAGCATATTCCACAAAGGATTGGTTCTGGTTAATAGCATACATGCATGTGTGCGGAATCTAGGGTTAAGACTATAAGACCGTAAGACATAGGAGTGGAAGTAAGGCCATTCGGCCCATCGAGTCCACTCCGCCATTTAATCATGGCTGATGGGCATTTCAACTCCACTTACCCGCACTCTCCCCGTAGCCCTTAATTCCTTGCGAGATCAAGAATTTATAAATCTCTGCCTTGAAGACATTTAATGTCCCAGCCTCCACTGCGCTCCGTGGCAATGAATTCCACAGGCCCACCACTCTCTGGCTGAAGAAATGTCTCCTCATTTCTGTTCTAAATTGACCCCCTCTAATTCTAAGGCTGTGCCCATGGGTCCTAGTCTCCCCGCCTAATGGAAACAACTTCCCAGCGTCCACCCTTTCTAAGCCATACATTATCTTGTAAGTTTCTATTAGATCTCCCCTCAACCTTCTAAACTCTAATGAATACAATCCCAGGATCCTCAGCCGTTCATCGTATGTTAGGCCTACAATTCCAGGGATCATCCGTGTGAATCTCCGCTGGACACGCTCCAGTGCCAGTATGTCCTTCCTGAGGTGTGGGGCCCAAAATTGGACACAGTATTCTAAATGGGGCCTAACTAGAGCTTTATAAAGTCTCAGAAGCACATCGCTGCTTTTGTATTCCAACCCTCTTGAGATAAATGACAACATTACATTCGCTTTCTTAATCACGGACTCAACCTGCAAGTTAACCTTTAGAGAATCCTGGACCAGCACTCCCCGATGAGGGACAATGTATTGGAAGGATGTGTTGAGCAAAGCTAGATGAAAAAGCATGAGAAGAGGCTTATGAGGAGCATAAATGTTGTATGGACTTTTGTATTCATGCTGTACGTAGAAAGGATATATGTAGATATATAGACTGTATAACACTGTTTAATGTAAGCATCCTTTTTTCTGTAAGGGTGTAATGAACCAGACTAAACACCCTCAAAATATATTAAGAAGGTAGTCTACGTTGTAACTTCCTCTTATTTTACAAGTAAGTCTAAGGTGTTGTATTCCGGATGCAATTTGATTGATCAAACTACCAGGCTTGAAATAAAACACGCTTTATTCATTGACTATAATTAAAATACAGATAAAAAGACAAAAGAATTGGCTTAACTGTAACTATTGAAATGCATAACAAGATAGTATATATTAACTATTAGTGTTAACTGTTCAAATATAGTAACATCTCATAAACACACCCTTGGTAAAGCCAAATTCAGAAAAATAGATCAACTCACATGCAATTCTAGGAGCAGGAAGAGAACCCCAGCTTTTAGCTGTAACAAAGAGGGGAATCAGAGCTTCCACATCCAGCTTCAAGATCCCAACAACTGCGACTGAAGGCAAAAGCTAAAAAAAATCCTGGTTCTTTGGGAGTTTGACCGCCACCACCACCACCGCACCACCTCCCCACCACCACCACCCCCCCACCCCCCCCACTCCAGCCCCTAAGGCCTCACAAGCTGTTTACTGGCTTTGGAGCAGACTGCTTGTTGCCTCTGTCTCAATCTTCTTTACTTAAAAAAAAAGACAAAATACAACTGTTAAAGCCAGACTATCGTCACAAGGGGTGCAACACTTCTAAGGCTTTTGAGCATCTCTGATGAACTCATTTAGTCAATAGGTGGCAATGGGTAATGTACTCAATACTGATTAGGAGTCTGTAGAGCTGGATGAACACAGCAGGCCAAGCAGCACCAGAGGAGCAGGAAGGCTGACATTTCGGGCCTAGACCCTTCTTCAGTTTCTGAAGAAGGTCTAGGCCTGAAACGTCGGCCTTCCTGCTCCTCTGGTACTGCTTGCCCTGCTGTGTTCATCCAGCTCTACACCTTTTTGTCTCAGATTCTCCAGCATCTGCAGTTCCTACTATCTTTGATTAGGAGTTTTCTCCTTTTGTTGGACTTTTTGGATGTTATTTCACTGAAATACTTGAATCTCTCTTAGAATAAGTGGAAATTAATCATGAATTATAATTCTCCTAACATTATAGCACTTGTCCCACAGTTCCACGAGTAAATGGACACACTAAAACAGATCGGCATCGGAATGCAGGTGGCTATGAGAGTGCTTCCACAGTGATGAGCAGCGAGCTGGACTCGAGCAGCTTCATTGACTCAGATGATGACAACACTAGCAGGTAGGAGCAAAGGTGATGCGGGTACATGTAATAGAACAAACAAGATATGTTATCATACATCAGCTATACAAGCAATGCATCATACACCTAAGAGGACAGATGATGTATTTATTATAGGTAGGACAAAGGTGATGCATTGTACTTTGGAATGAAAGGTTATGCAATTTGCTGGGAGGAAACTGGATGATCTATCGCCTGACAGCCTTGCCATTCTGATGAGGACAGAATGAAGGTGATCACTTCTATTCATATCTGGGATGCTGTGCTCCATGTCATGCTGTCTCCAGTTAGATTGGTTATTGGCCTCTGGTTTTACAGATCAACCTTTTTGTATCGTACAGAAATTCAATTGCAGACGCACTGTTATTTAGTGACAAGAAGTATTTGTTTTATTGCAGACAGTGAGGTTACCCTGGTTACTTCAATAACCTCCTTGAACATGACTGTAACTATTGATAAATTATTCATCCATGACCTTGCTGGAATCATTGACTTGTTCACATATCCTTGCCTATCATTTGTCCTTGATTGTGTTGCAGTCTGAAACCACTCGTAACTCTTCTCTTACCTCACTGATTGTATCCTCTTACCAAAGTTTATTCCATGTTTCTTATATAACCTCCAGGATCTCCCAACAATCCCTGCTCTTCTTCATGTACCTGCTCCCCATTGGCAGTATCATTTTCAGATATGTCAGTTTCCGTATGTACGTTAACAACAATCGCCACCTCCTCGCCACAAACCTTTCCTGATGTCTTCCTGTCACTTATTTTCAATCTGCTTCTACCACACCCAGTTCTGTTACCCAGCCTGCGGAACAACAAACCAGCTCAGCGAGCCAACCAACCACAACATCCACAACCCGAGCTACAAATCTACTCTAAAACCTTACAGTTTTGAATTAATCATAAGTTGTTATTTTAAATATTGGAAAGATTGAAGCCATTGATTTTAGCCTGACTATAAACTCTGTAACCCATTTCCAACTGCAGTTCCTTTCTTAACATGTATTTAAGTTTGTTTGCAACCTCGAATTCTACATGATCCTGAACTTCTGTCACTGTATCCTCACAGTCATCCACCTACTTCCACCTCTGTAATGTCACCGATCTCCATCTCTACCTCAGCCTGTCTGCTATAAAAATGCTCAGCCAGGCATTTGTCGCCTCCACACTCCTCTATTCCATTGCCATCTTGTCCAACCTCCTATACATAATCCTCAATAAACTTCAGCTCATCCTAAACTCTTGTTACCGGTGTCCTATCCTGTACTAAATCCCATGTGC
The DNA here is from genome assembly GCA_024137785.1 of Ginglymostoma cirratum. Lineage (NCBI taxonomy): Eukaryota > Metazoa > Chordata > Chondrichthyes > Orectolobiformes > Ginglymostomatidae > Ginglymostoma > Ginglymostoma cirratum. Next base: position 16,875,410 of record JAHRHZ010000004.1, on the reverse strand, counting down.
TCATCTCTGCTAGGGACACTCAGGCCCACTGGCTCCTGCTCCCCAATTGACTTCCATTTAAAACTTTCATATTTGGGTTAAATCCTTTCATTGTCCCCATCATTCCTATCTTTGTAATCTCTTCTGGCTCAAAAACCACCTCCCCCTTCACCTCTTCCTCCGTTACATTGATGACTGCATTGGCGCCGCCTCGTGCTCCCACGAGGAGCTCGAACAGTTCATCCAATTCACCAACACTTTCCACCCCAACCTGAAGTTCACCTGGACCATCTC
>JAHRHZ010000004.1:16864049-16874737 GCA_024137785.1 Ginglymostoma cirratum | reverse complement strand
TTTAGGCCCGAAACGTCAAGTTTTCCTGCTCCTATGATGCTGCCTGACCTGCTGTGTTCATCCAGCCCCATGCTTGTTATCCCCCTTTATTTTGGTTCTCTAACTCTGCTTGTGTATTTCTCTGTGTGCTGTCACCCAAAGGAGAGGTGGTGACATAGCGGTAATGTCACTGGACATTACCTAGATCCCAGGCTAATGTTCTGGGGACATGGGCTTGAATCCTACCATGGCAGGTGGTAAAATTTGAATTCAATGAAATCCAGAATAAAGAACTGGCTAGTGGTGACATGAACCATTGCTGCTTATTGTAAAATTTCATCTGATTAATTTTATTTTGTCTGGCCTACATGTGACTCCAGGCCCACAGCAATGTGTTTGATGTCAGCAGGTCTGGCAGCGTCTCTGAAGAAAAGTCAGAGTTAACGTTTTGGGTCCAGTGACCCTTCCAGCAACTTCTGTTTGTGTTCCTGATTTACTGCATCTGCAGTTCTTTCGGTTTTTATTTAGTGTTTAATGCTTAACTGCCTGCTGTGCAATAAATGCCATTCTGGTCAACAATGCTCAGATGTAATGAATGAATAATAAAAAAAAAGCCCACATTCTTCAACTCCACATCCCTTTCCTTTATTAAGATCCTCTGTGAACCCAGCTGTTTGACCAAGCTTCAGTTTTATTTTATATTATCTATGCAATGTCTTGGCCATTTTGTTAAGGACAATCTATAGTTGTATCATTGCTGCTGTAAAAACACCTTGCTATTGACGGAGAAACTGCAAATTGTATTGAGAAAGATCAATGATATTTACTTTGGAAGAATTAAAATTAACCATGAGTTAACATGATTAACATGGATGAAGCAATATTCCATGTTCATCCGTTAAAACTTTACTTCAGTGTCTTTTAATGGTATTGTGAAGGGATTCCCTTTGTGCTTATTAGGTCACTGGGTCACTTCCTGTCAGATTCTGCCTGATTATGTTGAGTTGCATTCTTTCATCTCTTCACTTTGTTGAATGTTTCCTCCCCTTCTCTGGTGGAGATGTTCACTTGAACTCGGGGCCTGGTGATAATGGGCTTGTCCACTGATCAGAAAGTCAAAGGCAGCCCTGCCCTGTTATTGGGTTGATCTGATTTTACATGTGGGCAATTAGCTGCCTGTTGTTGGGGCCCTGACGTTTTTAAGAGGATGGTAGGATGTCATGACTGGTGTACCACTGGGATTAGTGCTGAAACTTCAACTCTTTTCAATTGATAGAAATGATTTGGATATAGGGATCCAAGGTATGGCAGCTGAATTTGCTGATGATGCAAAGATAAGTAGGAAAGTGATGGTCGGAACTGCCGATGCTGGAGAATCTGAGATAACAAGGTGTAGAGCTGGATGAACACAGCAGGCCAAGCAGCATCGGAGGAGCAGGAAAGCTGACGTTTCGGGTCTGGACCCTTCTTCAGAAATGGGGGAGGGGAAAGGGATTCTGAAATAAATAGGGAGAGAGGGGGAGGCGGATAGAAGATGGATAAAGAAGAAGATAGGTGGAGAAGAGACAGACAGGTCAAAGAGGTGGGGTTGGAGCTAGTAAAGGTGAGTGTATATGGGGAGTTAGGGAGGGGATAGGTCAGTCCAGGGGGGACGGACAGGTCAAGTAGGTGGCATGAGGCTATTGGGTGGGGGATGGAGGTGGGGCTTGAGGTGGGAAGAGTGGATAGGTGGGAGGAAGGACAGGTTAGGGAGGCGGGAACAAGCTGGACTGGTTTTGGGTTGCAGTCAGGGGAGGGGAGATGTTGAAGCTTGTGAAGTCCACATTGAGACCATTGGGCTGCAGGGTTCCCATGCTAAATATGAGATGCCGTTCCTGCAACCTTCGGGTGGCATCGTTGTGGCACTGCAGGAGGCCCGGGATGGACATGTCGTCCAAGGAGTGGGAGGGGGAGTTGAAATGGTTCGCGACTGGGAGGTGCAGTCATTTGTTGCGAACTGAGTGTAGGTGTTCCGCAAAGTGGTCCCCAAGCCTCCGCTTGGTTTCCCTGATGTGGAGGAGGCCACATCGGGAACAGCGAAAGCGGTATACCACATTAGCAGATGTACAGGTGAACATCTGTTTGATGTGGAAGGTCTTCTTGGGGCCTGGGATGGGGGGTGAGGGGGGAGCTTTCAGGGCAGGTGTAGCACTTCCTGCGGTTGCAGGGAAAAGTGCCAGGGGTGGTGGAGCTGGTGGGGAGTGTGGAGTGGACAAGGGAATCTTCAAATATTAGGCGATGGTCAGCAGCCTTCTAGAACTGCTGCAGTCCATTTGATCAAGAGTAGACTGATGGCATGCAGCACACTCTGGGCAGAAGTCTTTAATACTGTTTCCGGAATGTTTCTAGGGCCCATAGCCTTTACATATGCAGTGCCTCCAGCCATTTCTTGATATCAGGTGGATTGAATGGAGTTGGCTGAAGACGAGGATCCATAATGCTGGGAACCTCTGGAGGAGGTGCTTGACAAGATGGTAGTGAGCTGACTTGTGAATTGCTGCGACTCTTGGAGTAGGGGCACCTACAGTGTTGTCAGAAAGTGCATTCCAGGATGTCAACCCAGCAACAGTGAAGAAGCAACAATATAGTTCCAAGTCAGGATAGTATGTGGCTTGGAGGAGAACTTGCAGATATTGATGCTCCCATATATTTAGTGTTCTCGTCCTTCTAGGTGGACGAAGTCATGGGTTTGAAAGATGCTGTCTACGGTTCCTAGGTGTCTTGTTGCAGTGCATCTTGTAGATGGTACACAGTGTAGTCACAGGGTGTCAGGGCTGCAGGCAGCGAATGTTGAAGGTGTTAGATGGGCTTCCAGCAAGCACGCTGTTTTGTCCTGGATGATGTCAAGCTGCTTGAGTGCTGTTGGAATTGCACTTGAATGTTCCATTCTGCTCCTGAACCTGTGCCTTCTAGATGGCAGTCAGGCTTTGAGGTTGCAGGAGGTGAGATAGTCGCTGCAGAATTCCTAGCCTCTAATCTGCTCTTAAAGCCACAGTATTATATGGCTAATCCAGTTAAATTTCTTGTCAATTGTAGCTCCTAGAATTTTGATAATGGTGGATTCAATGATGATATTATGCCACTGAATGGCAAGGAGAGATGATTTGAATCTCCTCTGTTGGAGAAGGTAGTTGCTTTGCACTTGTGTTATACCTGTTATTAATCAGCCCAAGCAGAATGTTCTCTAGACCTTGCTGCATTTGTGCACAGACTGCTTCATTGCCTGCAGAGGTGTGAATGGTGCTGAATATTGTGCTTTAAGCATTTACTATCCTATCCTCTGACGTTATGAAGAAAGGAACGTCATCGCTAAAGCAGGTGAAGATTGTTTGGCCTAGGACTCTACCCTGAGGAATTCCTGCAGTAACATTCTGTGGCTGAGATGATTGATCCCCAACAACCACAACCATTGTTTTTACTCCAACAACTGGAGAGGTTTCTTCCATAGACTTCAGTTTTTCTCGGGCTCCTTGATTGCATACTCTGTCAAATGCTTTGATGCCAAAGGCAGTCACCCTGTCTGCCTCTCTTGAGTTCAGCGTTTGTCTATTTTTAAACCAAGGTGGCAATGAGGTCAGGAGTGAAATAGATCTCACAGAACCCAAACTGAGTGTCAGTGAACAGGTTATTGTTGAGTAAGTGCTGCTTGATAGTACTGTTGACAACACCTTCCATCACTTTGCTATTGATTGAGCATAGACTGATGGTGTGGTAATTCTCCAGGTTGGATTGTCCTGCTTTTTGTTAGAAATACTGGATATATCTGGATAATTTTTTGACACTACTGAGCAAATATCAGTGTTGCAACTGCATTGGAACAGTGTGACTTATTCTAGAGCAGACTCTTGGGTACTATTACCAGAAAGTTGTCATGGCCTAAAGTCTTTACAATATTCACTGAGGCTAACCATTCTTGATATCATGTGGAGTTAATTGAGTGACGATTGGCATCTATGATACGAGGAACCTCAGGAGGATCCTGAGATGGATTGTCCACTTGGCACTTCTGGCTGAAGATGCTTGCAGATGCTTCAACCTTGTCTCTTGTACTGACCTGCTGGACTCACACATCATTGACGATGGGAATATTTCTGGAACCCCCTCCTCCAGTGAGTTGCTTAATTGTTTGCCACCATTCACAATCGGATGTGGCAGGACTACATAGCTTAGATCTGATGTGCTGCTTATGGAATCGCTTGGCATTGTCTATCAGTTGCTGCTTCCTGTTTTGCATCTTCACCAGGTTGACACCTCTTTAGGTGCGCCTAGTGCTGCCAGTGCAGTTTTGTTTGATCGAGTGTTGATCTGCTGGCATGGTGTAAATGGTAGAATGTGGTATGTGTCAATCTATGAAGTTACAGATTGTGTTTGAGTACAGTTGATGGTGGCTCACAGTGCACCACACAAGCCCAGCCTTGAGCTGCTAGATAAAATCTCTACCTCATTCAACACAATGGGAGGTATCCTCGATGTGAAAGTGAGACCCAGTTTCCACAAAGACTGAGCAGTGATGCTTCTACTCATAAACGCAGCTAAACAGGTGAAGACAAGCTCATATACCCTTCTTGTATCCCACAGAGTGCGATCCAATCTAACAGCAGTGTCCTTTAGTTTTGGTGCTACTGAGCCATTCGTGGTGATGGACATTAAAGTTCCCTATCCAGAGTACATTATATGCCCTTGCCACTGACCAGTAAAAGTAGTTTTTCCCGATCAGCTTTACAAAAACCTACTATAATCCTGAACATCTTGAAAAGAGCTCCAGTTTCTTTTGCTTCATTTCTATGACCAGTCCTCCTGTTTCACGCCAATGAATCTCCTGCATCTTTTTCCTGGGTCAATACCACACCAGACAGTTCTAGAGTTTTAATGGCTAAGACAAACATTTTGGAGGAGGGTGTGAGGTATTTAGTGTTTGCTGGCAGCAGAACACAAACTTTGCTGTAATTCCTTCTAACCCAGCTGGCTGTTATCCGAGGAAAGGGACAATAGTGAACAGTGTCCTGAATACTCACCTTCACTTTGCCATCGAAAACAAACCTGTTTGGACTGAGGCCCTTTGGAAGGTGATTAATTGACCAATTGCTTCAGTTCTGGAGACTTCAGAAACCTCGCTGTTTAGACTGACATAGATCCAGCAGTTTAAGCTCAAACCAGAAATTTGAGCTGATCATACGTGTCAAGTGGCAAGTTTGTTAAAGTATAAGCTGAAAAATGTAAGTCATGCAATTTAGGGGAAAGGACCAGAAAGTAGACATGAGGAATGTCAGATCAGCTGTGATCTAATTGAATGGTGGAGCAGGCTCGAGGAAACTGGCCTACACCTATTTCTATTTTTTTTATTGTCTTCTGTTACAAGAAAGGAAGCCTTATTAAAACATCCCTTCACCAAACACTGTGCAGAATCTGAGCAAAGTACAGTAGGGAGACAATCCTCCCTAGGTGCCGAACTTTATTGATAGAATTTTCATTCTGAGTCAGATGACTGAGAATCTGAGCCCTGCTACAGGACTTGATCCTCTAATCTAGATGGAAACTCCAGGGTAAAGAATGTTGCATTGTCAGAGGGCTGATCTTTCAGATGAATATTTAAGCTGAGGTGGATGTGAAAAGAGCTCAGTCACCTTTGGGTGAAGAGCAGGGATTAGTGCACCGATCAACACTACCAGAAACTGATTAACTGAGCATTTATCAACTTTCTGTTTGTGGAAATTTGCTATGACTACACTTGAAGAGTAGTTCATTGACTGTGAAGTATTATGGGTTTCCTGAGGAAGAGAGGCTGTTTAGAAATTTTGAGTCTTCCTTCCTTGTTGCACAGAATCCAAACCAAATTGTACAATAGAATTCTGTAAAACATACTCGGAGCAGGGCATGAGCTTCATTTACCGCATGAAGTGCTCATCTTATATTGAGAGTTGGGGATCAGTTAGTCATCTGACTGGATGAGTGGTTTGCGATGGAGAGTAGCACCAACAGTATGGTTCAATTCCCAGACTGGCTGAGGTTACCATGAAGTACTTTCTCAACTTTGCCCAAATCTGAGGCATGATCACCTTCGGATTAAACTCACCACCAGGCATCTGTCTAATGAGAGAGCAGGCCTATAGTCCTCTGTGACAATAGCGACTTTACCCTGTGTTATGTTCCTTAACATCAAACTAACACACACGTACTTAATTGGGGAGTAGCATAGGTTCAATTTACTTGAAATCTGAAGTAGGTTTATTTAACACTCACAGATAACTTGTCAGTACACAGCAACTTTTGTAGACATTGTCAGTCTAGTATGCTGCTGCTTCAACTTCTCATGTCTTCTAGTCATGTGGTGTCATCTTGGTCCTTAGCTTATTAGCATACTGAAAGCAATAATATAACACTGAGGTGGTCTGTATTATCTATCCCCCTCACTGCAGTTTTGCATTTTGATTTGTGTGTCAAATTATCTATTTGTGCTAACCCATCTGAAGATGCAATTCATTTAGTGCCACACCGCAACCTTTTCTCCATAGCTGTAAAAATCTTACTCCGATTGTTCTCCTCCTCTCCTGAAGGTGCTGAATTTCACTGGGGTTCAGCTCTCCCTCCTCTTCTAAGGTGATGACTGTAACTGATATTCAGCTCCCCTCGCCTCCTAAAGCCACTGTTTTCTTTTCTGGGTCTGTAATTGAGAATAATCAAATGATACAACACAAAGAAAGACTGTTCAGCCTACCTGTTCCTGGTCTGTTATAGAGCTTTCCAACTCTTGCCATGACTCTGGCTTCTCCGTACAGTTCTGAAAATGTTTCGCCTTTAAATATTTGTAGAATTCCTGTTGATAGATAATTCTGTATCTTCTTCCCTCAGCTTTTATAATAGTACCTTTCAGCCTTCCTCAGAGGAAGGGTCACTGGACCCGAAACGTTAACTCTGTTTTCTCCTCCACAGATGCTGCCAGACCTGCTGAGCTTTTCCAGCGACTTTGTTTTTGTTCCTGATTTACAGCATCCGCAGTTCTTTTGGTTTTTAATTATTCTAGAGAAGCTGAGTGAAAAAGATTTACCAAGTATTCCTCTAAGCAATTAGAGGCCTTTGAAGAGAAGCACTCAACCAGCTGGCAAGAATAGTGGAATTGAACCACTGTCACTATTGAGAGACAGTAGGATTGGAGAGATGGAGAATTCCAAATGCACATGTAAGAAACTATACACACGTGTAAATGTGGTGGCCTCAGTCCTGATGCAGAGTGGAGAGTTTGACAGATATCCTGGACTAGGTTATGAGTATCGGTTGCAGTCCCAATTCTGATCCTGTACAAAGTGAGAAATATATGATCCTGATACCGTTCTGCAGCTGGAGGTTGGTCTTGTGAAGCACGTGATAATGATATGATCTGGGTTTAACTCAGTCCAATGCAGAATGCTGACTGGGCTTTCTTTATTTCTTCAGGTTAAGTAGCTCAGTGGAGCAGAGTGCTTCCTCTCAGCTCATGAGGAGACACAAACGAAGGAGGCGGCGACATCGTATGAAACAGATGGACAGGGTAAGATTGTAATTAGCAGCTGCCACATTAGAAGGAAGATCAGAATCAGGGCACCATCAACAGCCTAAAACACACATATACTAACAGGGTTGCAAATTTAGCCATTTATTTCCTTTTTTTCTCGTTCACTATTTCAAGCTTTTCAGCAAGGTTATAAAGAAGACAAACTTGTCAAAGGTGCAGATACTTTACAACAATTATTATATGAAGAATTTTCCTTTTGATTTGGCTAACTGACAGCCAGGCCCTCAGAGAGCATAATGGAGCTTGAGGCTATCAAAACATTTAAATGTAAGAAAAGACCATTGCCAACCACAACTTGCGTTTATAGCATCCTTAAAGTAGGAAAGCATCCCAAGGCATTTCATTGAAATGTTAACAGAAAAAATTGACACTAAATCACATCAGGAGTTATTTGGATAGGTAACCAAAGGTTTTGTCAAATAAGTAGGTTTTAAGAAGCATCATAAAGCAAGACAAAATGGAAGTAGAGATATTTGAGGAGGAAATTTCAGAGCTTTAAGCTTAGTCAAATAAGGTGCAAAAAAAGAGAGGGAATGGATAGTGTTGCATTTTGACTTGCTGTGTTGTTCCCAAAAGAAATCTGGGATGGGAAAGAGGTCAGAATTACAGGTAGCCCTTTTGTAAGAGAGAACAACTCCACCTCTCAGCCTGTGCCCCAAGCTCATCACCTCATCATATTGTGAAACCTCACCTACCCACCTATTGCTCAAACTTATCACTCATCAAATCACCCAACCCTGCCACCTCATCATATTCCCCCACCTCATCGACCCCTTTTCTCCCTGTCAGCCTTACCAATTTTTAGCCTTCAGCTAATGCAACAAAGTAGATAATCAAGAAATTAGTCACGCACCTGCATCTGGGAGCTGCTTATTTGAAAATTTGGCTGTCTCGCTTCCTACATTCCAGCAGTTATTTCACTTTAAAAATACTTAATTGGCCATGAAGTAGCATCCTGAGGTTGTGAAATCCATTATGTAAATGTGAGGCTTAATTTCTTAGAAATATTTGAATATTTAAAAATATTTAAGTAGTTCTAAGAAATAAATATTTCTTAGAAAAGTGTGAAGAGACCAATCAAATCAAAATGTTGTACTTCGTTTCTTTTATACAACCCAACAAATGTTTTATTTCATACAGTCCTCATCGTTGAGCAGCATCACAGATTCCACTATGTCCCTCAATATTATCACTGTGACACTCAACATGGGTGAGTGACTCTTATCCTTTACCAATGTGTAGGTGAAGGTGAACATTATGTGTTATGGTTGTGTGAAGGCAGGTGTGTTCTGGGAATATGAATGTAATGAGCAGATCAGGAGGCAGAATGGGGTCTATTACCAATTAGCCATAGTGAGGTTATGATGTTTGTGGGGTTCAGCCGTGGGAGCATTTTTGGGTGTCAGTATGGGGACGGTTAATTGGGGATTTGTTGGAATATGCTTTGAGCACTGGGTGAAGTTGATTGTTGCGTTTATGTGTACAGTGGTAGAAACAAATGAACTTCTCTGAAATTATGTATTACTAAATGTGCGTTAATTAAATTCAAGGAAGTAAATCTTTATTGATTGAAATTTAGAAACTTATTCTGTTAGTATCCTAACCTGGGAATGGACAGGCAATTTGGTATACCCCTTCGATAGCCTTGTATATATGTAGACATAAAGTATTCTAAGAAGACTAGCAATCAAAAGCACACGCCCAATGTTAGCTTTGTTTATAAATGTGTGTAAAATAGTTTTTTTTTGCAACAAGGTGAAACAGTTTAATTATCTCTGAATGACCTCTGAATCTGTCATTTGAGAACTGTAACGTATAGTGTACTGGCATTTCCAGACAAGTGATGACTGCTTGCTTTAATTTCCTGTTTTATTCATTGTTTACCCTGCCATGTAGTTGAAGACTGTTACCTGCTCCATTAAGTCAGGATCTTTATTACTGTCACAAGCTTAATTGTAATTTATTTTCCTCCTCCTGTTCAGAGAAATACAATTTCTTGGGGATCAGTATCGTGGGTCAAAGTAATGATCGGGGAGATGGTGGGATATATATCGGGTCAATAATGAAGGGAGGAGCAGTGGCAGCTGATGGCAGAATTGAGCCTGGTGACATGCTTCTACAGGTCAGTGTCCGAACCTTCTCTTCATTCCAAATAAAACTTTTAACTAAGAATGAATTAACTCAAGCTGAAGTACACAAGTTGCAGCCCTTGGAGCCAGGTTAAATACTACTGTAGCCGTGGAAACCATGTCGGTTCATCTGTCAGTAGAGTATTAGTTCCAGATGATATGCAAGTTTTATTCTGTATCCTGTAGAAATTCTGAGAGTAATCCTGTTGTTTGATGGTGGAATTCTGCGGGTCACAAAATGTGTGAAGAATTAGGTCCTGACAGAGGCCACAGTTTTCATGGACAGGACCTACCGGGGGATAGTTATTAAACAAAAACTTTTATGTTAACAAAATAAAACTTTCCCTGCCCAATATCCAGATGCTTCCCTCCTACACTCTGGGCTTGGGACCTTGTTGACTCTTCCGTTTATGCTGTTGTTTCCTTGGAACATATCTCTCTCTTGGTGTCCCACACCCTGAACATCATCCTTCCTCTCTTAGTGTCTTGGACTTGATTTGACTCTCCACTGGTCAAGTCCTGGCCTTGACCCTTACCCTGTAGTTATACCTTTTGACACTTTCCTGTAGACTCCTGCATTTGAACTTCCATCATTATTTGTTAATTTAAATAAATGAAATTAAAGCTTTTGATGGTGAAATTTCTATGGTATGTGTATCTACTTTTTTTTAGCTTTGAGGTATTTCTTGATTCAGTGTTTCAGGCCACTTCAATGTCCAAGCCCTTGCTCCCTTTAAACAAGACTGTGCTTTTGCCTTGTCAATATCTAGAAAAATTGAAATGAATCCAGAGGTTGAATAGGGGACTCATATTATCATATTTTATTTGGCAGGTACAACATGTGCCATTGCATGGCCTTTCTCAGCTTTGAAGTTGTTAGGATAAACACTTCACCAGACTGTTTACCTTGATTGGTAAACAGGTTTAATATCAATACAGTGTGGAGCTGGAGGAAGACAGCAGGTCAGGCAGCATCAGAGGAGCAGGAAAGT
>JAHRHZ010000004.1:16816484-16863649 GCA_024137785.1 Ginglymostoma cirratum | reverse complement strand
TGTAAACCTGAAACGTCGACTTTCCTGCTCCTCTGATGCTGCCTGACCTGCTGTCTTCCTCCAGCTCCACACTGTATTGACTCTGACTCCAGCATCTGCAGTTCTTGCTATCTCTGAGTGACTGAAAATAGGTTTAATAGCCTGGTAATGGAAACAGTGCATTGCTTTGCAGTAGTTACAGGTTTAACTATCGCCCCTCTGAATGAGGGGCAATATTAGTCACATCTGCAGATAGTGTAATCTGATCTGGACCTTACCTGGCTTTTTATTGCTTACCTGAGTTTCTCAGGTTTATCTGATTTTTTTCTTACTGGTCGACTCAATTGAAAGGCAAGCTGAGACGTGTGTTTAAAAAATTTGACTGTGACAAAATACAAAATTTATATCTCACATTTATCGCTTTATATGTCAAATACCAGAAATATCAGTGATTTTTTAATTGCTTTGCAAGAGGAATGAGCTAACCTCTGTTTATTAGTATCTTCTTGTTGATATTCAACTAGAGGTGACATTCAAAACATATCGTAGGCAAAAGTACAAAATGGTGTTAAATATCCAGCATATGGTGATTTCGCCTGCTTCCTGTGGATCATGTCACCCAATAAACTTGCAATGATGATGGCTGAGTCACTCATTCTTGGTCTTTCCCTTGGCACATCAGTGACATACTTAAAAATTCCCTGTCTTTTTGCCCATCACCGCATCAGATTTGAATTATATTTAACATGTGAGAAGCAACTTTGAGGCATTGATTGTATCTCAAGATTCAGTTGGTTTAATTTAAAACAATTTCTGATTTTACCTGAAAGCTGTCACCCCCAGGATTATGCCATTGTCTCCCTTTGCTGAGTGCTAGAGTTTAAACAGCCCCTTGATCTGAACTTTTTTCTTCTTGTTCTATGGTTTAGGTCAATGATGTCAATTTCGAAAACATGAGCAATGACGATGCTGTGAGAATTCTTCGGGATATTGTCTCGAAACCGGGGTAAGTGACATGTTTCACTAACTTCCATCATGTGGGATTAAGAAACGTTCAGTGAAGAATGGGAGATGGCTCAAAGTCACCCCTAAGAAATAGCAATAAGCAATGAACTATTGCGTGGAGGGTGATGGCGTAGCAGTGAACTCCTCTCCCAGGATGTGGCGGTGCCGATGTTGGACTGGGGTGGACAAAGTTAAAAGTCACGCAACACCAGGTTATAGACCAACAGGTTTACTTGAAATCACAAGCTTTTGGAGCACTTGCTCCTTCATCAATGAAGTCACCTAATGAAAGAACAGTGCTCCGAAAGCTTGTGATTTCAAATTAACCTGTTGGACTATAACCTGGTGCCGTGTGATTTCTAACTTTGTCCTCTTTTAGGGAGAGAGGTCTAAAATCTTTTTTCACCTTATATTCAGGGTTTGTTCTCCTAATGCAGCACGCCCTGGAGTTACTTAGGGTAGAGCAACCGTTCTACCTTGGAGCTAGAAATCCCACCTTGTGTCTGCGTGCAGAGCTATTAACCCAGGAAAATTAGATGAGTGGTACTGCAGGATCACAGCACCATTTTTAGTCGAACATGTGTTATCTACCTATTCTAATGTAACAGGCACCTCAACTGAATCCTATACTTACCAGTTTCATGCAGATGCCTGAGATCAGACTGGCCTGTGCACACAGTTCTTCTACTTCCTGAACCATAAGGGCCTTCAGTTTCCTTTTTTCTTGATTCCCGGACAAATGTTTCAGATCCTCTGTTTGTGTAATCTTTGCAGTAGCTGATAACTGTTCCACTACGTTTGCTTCTCCAGACCCATCAGTTTAACAGTAGCCAAGTGTTGGGACCCCACCCCGAGGAGCTATTTTACCATCCCCAGGAGTAAGTAACACTTTCATCATTTTAAACATAGTAGTTTATAAGGAATAAATGTTGACTTGGCTGATATTTTTGGTTCTGTGTCTGATAGCTAGATTTCATTCCAGCTTCTCTGTACCTGTGAAGATCACAGCTGCAGCGTGTGCTGAGCTTCCAATTTCTCTTTTTATTAATAATAATATCACAGTTTAGTGTTTTAACTCTACAGAAATTCTAGTTTTTCTTTAATTAGAAGTTCTACAGGGCTTTATTTAACATTTATTTCTGTCCCTCTGGCTTTCTTTTCCTCTGTACTCCTTTTCAATATTGTGTGTGTGTCTCTGTCTCTCCCTCTGTCTCTGCCCTCCTCCCCCTTAATTGTGCCTTGCCATTTGCCTTTCCCTCCATTTCTCCCTCTCAGTCTCTAACTTTGTGCCTGTGCTTTATGGAGAAAGTTAAGAAAAACAGTGGATTGCCTACAACACCAGCCACAACTTGCCTTTCATTCCAGCATTCCAAGGAACTTAACAGGCGTGTTATTAAACAACATTTAGACTGGTTTACCCAGAGCCTGTTATTTTAATCTGGGCTGTGTTGTTACAGTATGTAAACCATTGAAGAAGTAGTGCAAGCTCTATTTAAGTAAATTGTCCATCTCTGATGAACTTCTTTAACTGCTGCTCTCTGGAGGTGATGCTGCAGTTGTAGTTTTACCTGCAGCATAATGCTGGGGTCTGATTTTTCTCTCAGCTGCTGATGAACTTGTTGTAAATGTACAATTTTGTTGCTCTTCTCATTCTCTTCTGTTTGAACTGAGTTCAGCTGTTCATCTAACTTTCCTTCTGTCGTTTTGTATTGTAGCAGAACCAGTGAGACCCATCGACCCAGTGGCCTGGATATCTCATACCACTGCTATGACAGGAACATTTCCCCGCTATGGTATGAGCCCTACCACCAGTGCCATCACTTCCACCAGCTCTTCACTAACCAGCTCTGTCCCAGATTCAGAAAGTAAGTAACATTTCTGTTTCCGGATCCCCTGTGCTTGAGTGTGTTGGAGATGGACTGCTTGAAGGGTTCAAGTTTACATTGGTGTGAGGTCATGAGGCCCTCTAGCCTTGTGTCTCTGAATGTAATGTATTAGCCTTATTTTTAACTTGAGGAATGCCCTCGGGACACGGGGGTTATTCCCTCAGGATGCTCACCATGGGCCAATTTTAATCTAAGGTCTGCTGTCAACTGCCTGATGCTGACAGGATTGAAGTAGCATTCCGTCCATGAAAACCCCAGCGAACAGTCCCAATCCTAATGGTCTTGACTGGAAGTGGAAGCTCGTGATAGAAACTCAGTGGTACTGGAGGGCCTGAGGCTTTTGATGATGTCTGTCCAGAGGATCTTCTGGTCCAGAGGATCTTCTGGCCCAGAAGAAATCCTCTCAAAACTTTAGATAATAAACTTTACCTTGACCTCTGCCTCCAACTGGTTTGGCTTCATGGGACCTACCCTGAATCTCATGCTGAACTGGGACAGTGGCGTTAATGATATCATTAGCTCATAACATTTCCATGTATAGTATCTCTTCCAAAGTCAGTTAAAGTAAGAACCAACATGAACTGGTAGGTGGTGTTTTATACAAATCAGCTTTGATTTAATTGAAGGGTGAAAAAAGCTTTAAGGTTAAATTGATGTCACCCTGTTTGGTGGCACATACTAGCTTTGACTTTCCAACTAGCTTTGACTTTCCAATAATCCCTTTACCACTCTAACTGGTCTGATGGAATATGCAGTTTTGGGATAGATTCTTTAATATTTTGATGAATCTGTGAGGGTCGGATCCTTTATTTTTTGTGTTCATTTGTTCAGAGTATGAGGATACTCCACTCACAGTTAAGAGTGACATGCCTGTTATTGTCAAGGCCATGCAGTTGTCTGACTCGGGATTAGAGATCCGTAACCGACTGTGGCTAAAGATCACCATTTCAAATGCTGTCATCGGTGAGTACCTGTGTCTCTGAGACTGTTCTCATTTTAGACTGTCCTTGTGTCGATATTGTAGGGAACAACCTAAATCAGTGAGACCCACTTTACCCTAAAAGGCAGGCAATATTGGCATTCCAGAGCTTGTACTTAACATCTGCTACTTTTGGATTAGGTATCATGTGGCTTTCCCTCACCCAAGTTCCAGAGTCTCTGTGTAGTCTTGTATCCTATAATGTGCACATATGACTGGGAAATTGCTAGCTGGTATTTTTTTTTTATTTTGTACATGATTTCCTTGTCCAGAAGGCACGGAGTTAATTGATTCTGATTGCAATCTAAGTTCTGTTTGATGTTTGCTATTATCCCCGAATATCTTGATTTGACTGTCATTTTTGGGAACAGCTTCACTTGTTTTGGCTAAATAGAATTGAACTAAATTAAATTAGCTTTATTGACACATGTACTCAAATGAGTACAGTGAAAAGTTTACAGTCGCTGCATTACAGCACCATCTTAGGTACAAAGGTGCCAGGGTACAGATCCCTAAGATCAAATTCTTACGAAACAAAAAAAAATTAGAAAAGTAAGGAAATAAATAGTCCAGCATTATGGTCATGGGAATAAATTAGAAAAATAAAGTAGTACAATGTTAAGAGTATCAGTCCTTCCGACCCAGGCCGTGCTGGCACCCAGCCGCAAGGGAGACCTCCATCCCCTGGCTGCCACCTGCACTGGACCCACCAACAGAAGAAATCCTCTCAAAACCTTAGGTAATAAACTTTGCCCCACTTTGGGCACCATCTCTTCACCGCTCAGCCCACTTCACTGATTCCACTGAACCCATACTCACCCCGCAACTACGAGTCCCTGGCTGTGCTGTCAGGCCAGGCCACGAGTCCTGCGTCAGCTGCAGATGTCACTTTGCCAGCACCATCATCTTGAAGAGTCTGCTGCCACTGGCACCACCATCCCCGATCGCTGGAGGAACTTTTCAGCCGCTGTTGCTGGCTCTGAATGCCAAGAGAACAACCTCACTGCTGCTGCCACCAGCCCCGATGCCAGGAGAATGATCCTGCTCTCGCAATCAAACTTTCCACAGTTGCAAGAATTTGTCCATCTGATCAGAATATTACATCCTCTATCATTCTTACAGGATTAGGATCCTTCCACACTCTGAAATACAACAAACAACCCAGTTCCAGAAAACATCTCATCCTCTGCCATGCTTCTCATTTATTCCAGCCAAGTACTTAGAAGGCTATGCTAGTGTAGGAATTATGTTACCAGAATAATACAGAGATCAAGAATACACAAGTTAAAATTCTATCATGTAAATTTGATAATTGGGTAAAAGTGAAGCTGTTGGATATCCATAACCTTAAAAATTAATCTCTTTGCAATAAATTGCCTTTTGTATCCTCAGAACATGCCAGAGTAATTTGCAATCAATTAATTATTTTAGAGGTGCAATCACTATTGGTTTAAGTATATGTGGTGCTGAGCTGGTCTTGCTTGATCTTTGAGCCTCATCCTTGTCACTTTATCATTTAACCTGACCACTGGTGATCCTGCCCAATCTTATCACCCACCAGTGAGTCACAAATACCAAGAACCACAGTCAGCAACGGGAGGACAGTCATCTGCCCACAAACTTAGATTGTTATTGAGCTTTTAGAAAGAAAATGAAGTGGATAGAGTTTGTGATCAAGAGAATTGTATATGAATAAAGAGATTATTCATGGTCAGTGTAGAATGTGTATGGTTTAAGAGGAGTATACATGGTCTGAGGGAAGTCTGGTGTCATGGAGCCATACGTGATTGTGCACCTTTGTATCAAATCAAATGACCTGAGGCAAGTGTATTTTTTGTGTGGTCAAAGAGGATGCTCCCCGATCTGTGGAAGAGATGAATTTGATAGCAGGACACAGCTTTTCAGTACTAGACATTTTTTTTGTTTCTGGTTAAGTGGGGATGCCTGTAGCTCAATAATTTGATATTCTGATTTATTTCATGAGTTCTGAATTTGATGGTGTTAGAACCCTCAATGATTTTTGATTATTTTTATTCTTTTATCAATTTTGATTTATGAGCTAGAAATGACTGGTGGACTTTGGACAGCTTGTGGTAAAAGGAGAACAGACCAAACAAGCTCGTAATTAAGGCCATGGGAGGAATCAATCAGTCTATCAATACGCAACCAGAAAAAAGTTATTTTTTTGAAGTATGTTTTCTGAGAAATGGTTCTGGGCTGCTACTGAGACAACATGAAGGTTTGAAGGCTCCCTGTCTAATCTGCAATATCAGCTTCTGGAAGGCCAAACGGTAGAAAGCTGAGTTAGCAATTTTGTTGCCTTTGCCTGGGTGAACTGAGAAGGTGACCCTGATCAATGTTTAGAAAAAGCAGCCAAAGAGTCCATGTTTATGCCTATGAAACAATGCCTTATGCAAGTCCTTTAAGTAATTTGGTAATTTTGTTTTTTTTAATCCCTTAACTGTGTTGGCTTGCCTATCTGTTTTCTGTGTGAATGGGGCCGAAAACAAATGTTTCGGGTTTGAAGCACAGACTTTCATCGGGTTGTTCTGTCTAATTTTCTCTCTGCTAAAGTTATTGTGTATGATACAAAACCTGTGCCTGGAAATTAATTATTCACAAAGTCTGGGATTGGTTATTCAAAAGTCTGGTTAGGAACCATTGGAGTGACTATTGTGGAGTCTTCGATGATTTAATTTTTCTTTGTTGTGAATCCAGAGGAGGAGAGGCTGATTTGGGTTTGGCTGTCTGTCTCTGTGTTGAAATAGTGGGAGCTGCTGATAAAATGCATTTCGAGTTAAATCCCTAAGTCATAGCCAGGTTTGTAAACATTGGGAACTAGCAGATCCTGAGAAGCCCTGACCGAGGTCAGAGAAGGCATCCTGAGAGATCCTGCCCACGATAAAGGCATGTGGGGAGATTCTGCAAGCTCTGCCTTAAGTGGAGCTGTAGGATTTACAGTGGTCTAGTTGGTTCGCCTCTTCATACTGTTGCTTTTGATTTTCTGCAGGAGCGGATGTGGTCGATTGGCTTTACTCTCATGTGCAAGGCTTTAAAGATCGTCGTGAAGCAAGGAAGTATGCCAGCAGCATGCTGAAACATGGCTATCTAAGGCACACAGTGAACAAGATTACCTTCTCCGAGCAGTGTTATTACATCTTTGGTGACCTCTCTACCAGTAAGTTCACTCTGTCTCCTTAACATTTGACAAACCTGGTCTTGGAGAAAATTCCGGGGAAAATTAATATCCACTTGGAAAAGCATGATTTAATTAGAGTAGTCAGCGTGGCTTTGTCAGGGTGAAGTCATGCCTAAGAAATTTATTAGAATTTTTCAAAAATGAGATCAAGTGTGTGGATGAGGGAAGTTCAGATGATGTAGTTTATATGGATTTTAGCAAAGTTTTTGACAGGGTACCAGATGGGAAACTTTGAGAAGTTTAAAGGACGTGGAATTCAGGGAAACTTGGCGAGATATATCTGAAACTGGCTTAGCAAAAGGACATAAAGAATACTGGTAGAAGGCTGTTTGAGTGACTGGAGGCTGGTGTCTGGCAGTGTACCACAAGGATCAGTACTGGGCCCCTTATTGTTTGTAAATAATCTAGATGAAAATGTGAGGGGAATGTTAAGCAAGTTTGCATGAGACACTGAGATTGGTAGGGTGGTTCTGTCTAGTGAAGAAGTTGGTCGTGGATTATATAGATATAGATGGGTTGGTCACCTGGGCAGAACAGTGACAAATACTATTTAACCCTGATAAGTGTGAGGTGATGCACTATGGAAGAAGGATGATTCGTTAAATATGGAGGCTTATGGAGTGGAGTAGAAGGTGAGGCTAAAGTGGCGAGGGGATATTTTTCTGGACAGGTGGGAAAGGGATAGAAGCCCAATTGCATGAACTGAATCAGATACGATCAAAACTCCCATCAATCATTTTGGGTGAGACAAAGGAAGACATTTCAGATGCACTGACGGAGAAGATGATATCGTCAGATAGATGCAATAGAGACAGAGAAACTGGAAGAAAGGAATGAAGTATTTCCTGGAAACAAGGTGAAAGTAAGCATGGTGGATTTGTGATGAATATTACTTGGTAAAAATTTAACAACTTATAAGCAAATACAGGGACAGCAATAAAGAGAGGGAAAGAAATCTAAAAGGAAGACTTGTGAAGGAGTGGAAGGCAGGATGGATTAAATAGTAAATGTCATGATTGTGCAAAGCAAAATAGTGTAGTAATGGGATAAGTAAAGAAAGAAGGGTTGGTCTGTAAGTTTTCTGGCATCACTGGCTAACCAGGATTTGTTGCCTACCCCTAATTGTTCTTGAAAAGGTTGTGTTGAGCCACCACTTTGAACTGCTGCAGTCCACATGATGTAGGTTCACTGTGGTGTTGTTGGGAAGGGAATTCCAGAATTTTGACCCAGTGAAAATGAAGGAAAGGTGATACATTTCCGAGTCAGAATGGTCCAGAGGAAAACTTTCTGATAATGGTGGACCCATGAACCTGCTTCACTGGTCTTTCTTGGTGGTAGAAGTTGTGGGTTTGAACAGTGTTCTTGAAGGAGCCTTGGTGAGTTCTTGCATTGCATCTTGTATTTGATCCATACAATGCATTAGTCAGGGAGGGAGTGAATGTTAAATGCGATGGATGGGGTGCCAGTCAAATGGATTGCTTTGTCCTGAGTGATGTTGAACTACTTGATTATTGTTGGAGTTGCACCCCTTCAAGCAGCGAAAAACATTTCATGCCACTCCTGACTGTGCCTGTAGTCAGTGGTCAGGTTTTGGGAGGTGGGTTATTCACCACAGAATTCCCAGCCTGTGACCTACTCTTGTAGTGGAACTATACATGGCTGGTCCAGTTCAGTTTCTGGTCAACAGTGACCCACCCAGGATGTTGCTGGTGGAGGATTCAGAGAGAATTATGCTGTTGAACGTCAAGAGCAACAACGCAAGCTGGCTGAGACAGTGACATAAGTTGTTAAAAAATGAAATTATTGAACTCAATGTTGAGGCTGGAAGGTGCCTAATTGAAGGAATTGTATTTAATTTTTGGTGAACTCTTTCCTTTGCTGGTAGATTTGGCTGGCCTGAGCTTAAATGAAGGCTCCAGTGGAACATCAGAGCAAGACATCCTTGCACCTCTTCCACATCCAAATTGTCCGTGGCCACTGACTCAGGGCTTCCCTTATCAGTATCCACTGCCTCATCCGTATTACTCGTCCACTTGCCAAGATCCTGCTTTGACCTTTGGAAATGGCAGCACTGGGAGTCAGCAGAGTGAAGGTATGATTCATTTATATGGGACTCACCCTGGTTTGTCTGAGGTGTAATGTGTAGCAGCCAACCCAACTCCCTTCCAGAACCACCAAGATAGTGCTGCTGGGAATTGGGGAAGATGGTGGGAGACTGAAGAGTAGGGTTAAGTGTGTGGAGAGCAGAATCAAGAGTGGGTGGGATCTGAGGAGGGTGTCTTGAGGAAGAGAGTACAGAGGGATGTAGGGACGGGTTGTGGGTAGGTTGAGAGGGTGCAGAAAGGAAGGGAATGTTTGGGGAGAGGTTGGGTGCAGAAAGAGAAATAAGTGATGGGGACGTGAAGGGGAGTGATCAGATGGAGTGCAGGAGCCATACAATTTACTGGAAATGATTTTATAGCTGAGTGAGATTGTACGATTAATGTAGCTTCTTCAAGAAGATTTAAGAAAATAATTGTCTCCAGATTTCATAAAAGAAAACCTGTCATTCAGCAAGGTTGAGTTTTTGGCCTGAGCACTGGAGTCACCAGTTGACTCTGTCAAAATTTGCAAATAGTTTACTATATAAAGACCCAAATTGTTTGTTATATGAAGATCATAATCCCAGCAACTCTCTGCGGCAAGAGAGGCAGGTGAGTGAAGCCTGACTCATTTGAACATGCTCAGGAAGTAGCAGTGACCCAGCACCCTGGCAGAGTCATCAGAAGAATTTGCATTTCTTTCAGAATAAATGAAATAGATTTACAGATTAACTTTCATCCAATGTTACAGCTACGTTCAGCTGCTTCTCAGAAACCCAGTCATTACTGAACAAAGTAAACAAGCCACTCTAATTGCTCCACTGACTGCAAGACTTATTGGACTTTTCTGTGTCCATGTTACTCCCTCTGCAGCAGTGGGAAAAGAGTGACTATGAAATTGTTTAACCATTTTACACCAGCTCTGTTCAACAGTCCAGGCAGAGTAAAATGAGCCGGACACCTCTTCACTTGATGTTTTATTATGGTGAAGTTCATAGAGTGAAGTGACTGGTGTCTTGTGTTACCTGCTATGTGTACAGGAAGCAAGAGCAGTGGATCGAATCGGAGCATGGGTGAGAGGAAGGGCTCAGCAGGGAAGGAAAAGGAGCAGAAGGCAGACTCCAAGTCGATGGGTAATGGAAGTGAGCCAGACCGTACCACTGGGAACAGCGTGCAGTGCGAACGACCAGCAAGCCAGCTCAGTCACCATAGCTACTGCTCTCATGGACCTCCAGGGATTCCTCCTGTTTATCAGCTGCCCACGGTCATGGTAACAAGCGGACCTCCTGGAGCTCCTCCTGTCCGGGATCTAGCAGCAGTCCCTCCCGAGCTGACTGGCAGCCGGCAATCCTTCCAAAAGGCCATGGGTAACCCCTGCGAATTCTTTATTGACATTATGTGACATCACCAGCCTTCTGCACTAAACAACACTAAAATCTTTGCACAAAACACTGCTTGTGTCTCACTCCTGGTGTCACAGGAACCTCAGGCTTCTAAGTCTAACCGTAGTTCTCTTTGTTATCTGTCCTCCATTAATAACAACTTTAAGTGTATTGGTTTTGGTAAATATTGGTGCCAAGGACAGCTTTGTGTAAGTGTATTCCACATTTCAGTGTAATCAGCACCTGTGTAGATTTTAAAGGGATGTTGAAGACGTTTTGACATAGCTGGATGATTATCCCAGAGGAGAATTTCATATGGTCCTCTCAACGTCACTCATCTGCTGTTGTGATGGGTGCATCTTGGTTTTGTCATTGTGGATCATCTAACCATTTTAGCAAGCACTGTTTTGTTTTACAGAGATGACTGAGCACAAAGGGAGGTGATTCCATTCCCAGCTCAGTGACGCACAAGTGATTCACTTTCTTCGCAAGTTAGTAGCCTTTCAAGAATTGTTTTCCCTTGAAGCATTAAGAAAGTTTCAACTACGTCTCCAAACATTCAAACAGCTGTTTCGCTCTGTAGCTTAATCCCCTGAACAACAGGAAGTTGGACACGCTACCTGTGTATAATCCATGTTTTTGATGTGTCTGGTTTGGGCACTTTTGTTCTGGTTGTTGCTGAACAATGTAACTGGATCAATCAAGGTTCCATTGTCAGTCAGTTCTGAAGGTTTCACAGTTTGATTGGAACAGCTACTTATACATAATACTTTCCTTTGGTTCAGTCAGTGTTGGGACCTTTTGCATCCAGCCTGCATTCATAAGGACATGAATTGGATTATGTTTTATTTCCCAGTTTTCACATCTGTAATGGAGACGCTAACTCTTGAGGGAATGCAGGTTTTATGGGCCCCATCTGCTCGATAACCATGTACAAGTGGCCATCATTCACATGCAGTAGAGTGGCTGTAGATCATTCAAATGAGATTGCCCTGCTGTCTGCTCTGTGGGACTCGTCGTCCTATGCTGGGTGTCATCTGTCCACTCGTTTCTCTCCACCTTCTCTTTTTCTTTACTCTGAGCAGTTCAGAGGCTGGGAATTCTGTGATGAGTAACTGGTGTCGTCACTCCCCAAAGTCCTATTCACCATCTACAAGGCTCAAGTCAGGAATGTGATGGAATGCTTTCGATTTACCTTGGTGGGTGTAGCTCTAGTAAAACACTTTACAAGCTCAAAAACATCCAGGATGATGCAGCCTGTTTGATTGGCGTCCCATCCAATACCTTGAATATTCACGTCCACAAGTGCACAGTGGTAGCAGTGTGCACCATCTACAAGGTACACTGCAGCAACTCACCAAAGGCCCTTCAACATGGCCTTCCAAACACCCAACTTCTGAAAAGAACAAGGGCAACAGATGCATGGGAACACCAAACTTGCAAGTACCCCTCCAAACCACACACAGTGCTGACTTGGAACAACATCACAGTTCCTTAACCATTGCTCAGTCAAAATCCTAGAACTGCGAACAGTACTGTAGGTGTACCTACACCACATGACTGCAGTGCTTCAAGGGTAGTTAGAGTTTATTTTTTAATTCATTCACAGGATGACGCTATCACTGACTAGGCTCGCATTTATTGGTCATCCCTAATTGCCCAGGGTAGTTAAGAATCAGCCGCATTGCTGTGGATCTGGAGTCATATGTAGGCCAAACCAGGTAAGGATGGCAGTTTCCTTCCCTCAAGGTCATTCATGAACCAGATAGGCTTTTCCTCAACAATCGACAATGGATTCATGGTCATTGTTAGACTCTTAATTTTTTTTTCAAAAGAATTGGAATTATTGAATCCAAATTCCACCATCTGCCATGGTAGGGTTCGAACCTAGGTCCCCAGGATGTTACCTAGGTCTCTGAATTAACAGTCTATTGATAATATCAATAGGTCATTACCTCCCTATCCATGGATGAGCAAGAAATGCCATTGATGCCCGCATCCCCTGAAGAATTAAAATTTCAGATTGTGTTTTTGTGAGTCTGTAATTGCAATTAAAATCGATCCCCAGCAAAGTTGACGAGAGAGGCTTCAAAATCCTTCTGCATGGGGCCAGGAGAATTGAAGATGATTTGTGTTGCCCAAAGACCACCCCAATTTTCTGCTACCCCTGCAACACCTCTTAAATAACTAGCCACACAACAAGCCTGATACTACCTGCCCCACTCTCAGTCTTACCTTAGGTAAAACGTCAGACTTATTCCAGACATGTTATTGCCCGCTGATCCAGACGGGAATATAATGGAATATTCTCCACTGTGCAACATATGCAAGTTTGCCCGAAAGTTGGAACTAAATGTGAACAGTAAACTAAAAGAGTAGACATCCTACAGACTGCTGGATGTCTAATGTGAAGTGACAATTTCCTTCCATTTAGAGATTGACAAAATGGTAGTTTGTGGAGAATCAGATTTGATTCCACCAGAGCTAATTGCAATCCTTAGAGCACAGGAACGAGCAGAGCACTGGATTAAGCTAACTAAGCATTGTGTGTGTCTCCATTCTTTAACACACATGAGGAGTGTTCCTCAGAACAGTGAGTGAGGACAGTTATATTTGTGCTGGTACCAAAAATTCCAGGATTCTGCAAGATGCTTTGGAGAGAAGTAAGCAGCTCACTCAAAAAGGACTTTCAATTGTAGCTTTTCATCAAATATTACTGTGTCTGGGGCCATCTTGTGGACGCCTTGAGGAATAACAGGTGCTGCACAAAGTCAGCTGTGCGCAAAACACACTCTTTGAATGTTGGCTCAAGTTGGTCCAGCATTTTGACTGCACTCAGCTGGATTGAAATAATAAAACTAATTGAAATTTACAAGAAAGTTTAAGAATGCTAATCAGAATTATGAGAAAATGTAAAAAGAAATGTACAGTAGGAAATTAAATTTTATTAAATTAATTATTATAACTATTCTATAGATTAAACTCGTTGAAAGAAGTTCAGTCCAGACTGCAGATCAGTTGGCAGCTGGAGGCTGTCATTGTGTGTAACAGTGTTGTAGATATTGCATTCTGATTCTGTGTCTCTATAGTTAATATATCGCTGCCTCCATGTAAAAGCTATTTTAAAAACTAAAAAAGTTTACATTTCTTTCTGTCTTATTTTATTTATACTTTCCTTTTTACACTTGCCCTGTCTTTGTCAATTTAATTTTGTTTACACTGGCAAGAGCATTTGATTGAAACCCTGAAGATCCAATTTTTTTGAGGCTAGGACCAACCTCATTAACTCAGTGGGTACAGTCCGTGCCATCAACTATCTATCTCACACAGCCATGATGCCACAAGTTGTAAAACAGATTGTATGAGCTTATATAAATATATAAAAATGAAACGAGGAGTCAAATGAATGTTGGTCTTTTAGAGCAGAGACTTGAGAAATTCTAATGAGAAAATGACAGACTTGAAACAAATAGATTTTGTCTCTGTTCATAGTAGAAGACCACAAATTACTTATTAGATATGGGGAGTACCCAAAGGGCTAATAAGAGTGAGGAACTTAAGGCCTTTAATATCAGCAGAGAAGAAGTAGTGGAGAAACCTAAAGGACAAATGGCTGACAAATCCCAAGGATCCAATGGTCTGTATCCTCAGGTTCTCAAAGTGGTAGCTGCAGAGATAGTGGTTGCAATAGATCATTATTTTTCAAACTGTCCGGGGCCTAGAATGGTCTCATTGGTTTGGAAATTAGCAAATGTAACATCTCCATTCAAGAACGGAGGGAGAGAAAGCAAGGAATTCTAGCCAGTGGCTGGAAATAAACTCAAATATGTTACTTAAGAAAAACTTAATGCACACGGAAAATCATCCTATGATCAGAATCAGCATGGTTTCCTGAATGGGAAATCATGTTTGAAAATGTATTAGTGTTTTTTGTGAGGATGTAACCTGGATGGTCGATAAAGGAGAGCCTTAGATGTAGCATACTTGGTTTTCCAATAGACGTGCACTAAAGTGCCACAAAATAAAAGGTTGATAACATGAATGATTATTGGTTAATGAATAAAATGTCGGGATACAGTCTCAGAACAAGGGGTTGATTATTTAGGGGTGTGATGAGAAATTTCTGCACTCAGGGTTGTGAGTCTTTGGAATTGTCGACTCTTGAGGGTTGTGGATACACCATTGTTTGGTAAATTTTAATATAAGATAGCCAGAATTTGGTCTTTTTAGGAATTCAGGGGATATGAGGAGTAGGCAGGAAAGTTAAATATGGAATCATACAATCCCTGTAGCGTGGAAGTAGGCCATTCAGCCTCCAAACAGCATCCCACCCAGACCCACTCCCTTACTTATCCATATAACCCTGCATTTCCTGTGGCTAATCCATCCAGCCTGTGCATCCCTGGACACTACGGGCAATTTAGCATGGCCAGCCCACCAAACCTGCACATTTTTGGACTGTGGGAGGAAGCCCAGGCAGACTTGGGGCGAATGTGCAAACTCCACACAGACAGTTGCCCAAGGGTGAAACTGAACCCAGGTCCCTGGTGCTGTGAGGCAGCAGTGCTAGCCACTGAGGCAGAAAGTCAACCATGATCATTGTAAATGGTGGTGGAACTGGTTCCAGGGTTTATTCCTGCTGGTTCCATTGCTTTTATTTCAAGTTACTTATCTCAGATAATCCTGACTTAAGATTTATCCACAAATCAGCTTTAACAGTTAAGACCATAAGACATAGGAGCAGAAAATAGGCCATTTGGCCCATCGAGTCTGCTCTGCCATTCAATCATAGCTGATAAGTTCCTCAACCCCATTCTCCTGCTTTCTCCCCCATAACCCTTGATCCCATTGATA
Source organism: Ginglymostoma cirratum (assembly GCA_024137785.1). Classification (NCBI taxonomy): domain Eukaryota; kingdom Metazoa; phylum Chordata; class Chondrichthyes; order Orectolobiformes; family Ginglymostomatidae; genus Ginglymostoma; species Ginglymostoma cirratum. The sequence goes on along the minus strand of JAHRHZ010000004.1, from coordinate 16,848,284 downwards.
ATCAAGAACCTATCTATCTGAGTCTTAAATGTACTCAATGACCTGGCCTCCACAGCCTTCTGTGGCAGTGAATTCCACAGATTCACCACTCTCTGGCTGATGGTTTCTCCTTACCTCCGTTCTAAAAGGTCTTCCCTTTACTCTAAGGCTGTGCCCTTGGGTCCTAATCTCTCCTACCAATGGAAACATCTTCCCAACATCCACTTTGTCCAGGTCATTCAGTATTCTGTAAGTTTCAATTAGATCCCCCCTCATCCTTCTAAACTCCGATGAGTATAGTCCCAGAGTCCTCAAATGTTCCTCACATGTTAAGCTTCTCATTCCTGGGACCATTCTCGTGAACCTCCTCTGACCCCGCTCCAGGGCCAGTACATCCTTCCTGAGACATAGAACATAGAACAGTACAGGCCCTTCGGCCCACAATGTTGTGCTGACCTATTATCCTACTAAGATCAATATGGGGGCCCAAAATTGCAAACAATACTCCAAATGTGGCCTGATCAGGGCCTTATTAAGCCTCAGTAGTACATCCCTCCTTTTATATTCAAGTCCTCTCAAAATAAATGCCAAAAACAGCCCTTACAAAACCTCCAACTCAAATTCACCAGGTAAGAAACAAAATTGTATAAGATGTTTAGATTTTCAGGATTGAATGGCTGGGGATGTCAGTCATCAGGAAGATGATGTAATTTTTTTGTTAAGAAAGTATTAATAATACACTTAGAAAATATAAGTATGATGAAGCAAAGTTACCATGGTTATAATGGAAAATATCACACACAAGATTTGTTAGTATATTTTAACAATCTAATTAATAGGGTAGATAAAGAGGAAAAAGTAAATGCAATACACTTGGGTTTCCAAAATACATTTGGTAAAGTGCCCAAAAAAAGGTTAATAAGCAAGGAAAAGGAGTAACATATTTGAATGAATGGAGGATTAGTTAAAAGATAGGAAAGAAAGTAGGGATAAATTGCCAAGGTGGCAGGCTGTAACTAGTGGAGTGCTGCAGGGATGTGAGCTGGGACCTAAGCTATTTGAAATCTATATTAATGACTTAGACAAAGAGAACAAGAATAATGCATCTAAGTTTGTTGATGAATTAAAGTTAGGTAAGAATGTTAGCCATGAGAAGGATACAAAGAAACTTCAAGGAGATCTAGACAGATTAAAGAATGGGTCATGGTGGCAGATGGAGTAATGTGGGGCAGTGAATATTATAAGTCTAGAAAAGCAGATTTTTTTCAAATGCATGAAGCTTCCAAGTGTTGATTTTCACAGATTTTGGTGTACTCGTATAAGCAGGACAGGGTGTTAGCAGAACAACAACAGTGTATTGAATATTCTCTGAAGTTTAGATGAATGGGCAGTGAGCTCATTGAAACAAAAGATGCTGAAGGGGCTTTCCATGTTAGGCACTGAGAGGTAATTTCATGCTGAGATGACCTGAAATTTCTTCAGTCAAGGTTGTGAATCTTTGGAAATGCTTACGCCTGAGAATTATGGATATTGCATCATTGAATGTGTTAAGGGTGTTAGGTTTCTCAAGAAATCAAAAAGTATGTGAAATGGGTGGGAAAGTGGGGTTGAAGCAGGAGATAAGCCATGATTGTGCTGAATGGCAGAACTAGCTCCAGGGGCTGTACAGTCTACTCCTACTTCTTTGGTCATGCAAAAGGATAGTGGGACATGGAGGAGTTGCTTTGCATTGACATGCATGCTACATGGGTTGGCTGCAAAATAAAGTTCTGTTCCACAGCCCTTTCAAACATTTCCAAGTTAGATGTAGCACGTGTGAAGTAGAAATTAAAGCCCCCAAACAGTGTTGTATCAAAATCTCCCAGACCAAGTGCATCATTGGTTAAATATGAAGTAAAGCTTTGGCTACACTTTTGCATCACATCTGTTGGAGGAAGTGTGCAGGTCAAACTCAGACACTTCTGTAGCTTTGGCTGATTGGTTTGAATATTATTTGCATTGTAAACTAATGTCATTGTATTGTCATCCTGTTTGTTAATATAACCTTCACGCTTACTGATATGCGCATAACCTAGAATGTAATTGCATTCTGTAAGCTTTCTGGACTTGGATATGTCATGCACCATATATAATTGGAAATAAATTGCTCACAAGTCTAATAGGATATTCCAGTAGTCCGGTTAACATTCACGAGAGTAAACTTTGCTCTTGTGCTAATGCAACGAGTATTCTGCCATAACTAGTAAAGTTTATGTTAAACTGGGATTTCACTAACTTGTTCTTTAAGTTGGAAGTTGGGGAGAAAACAAACAACATATCATGATAGAATAACTAGAATCCAAATCCTTCTGGACTTCAATGCATCCCTGTTGACACCAGCCTCAGGTTGGAGATTAATTACTCAGCTGCTGATTTTTATGTTAATGAAGACAGAACATTCTCTAGTCTATGATAACAATACCAGTCTATTACACAGTGACCTGACAAACGTGCAATTGATGTGAGAACCTGACTAACTGGTTGGGTACACTGTCTAACAGACCACATTCTCTGATCTCCATTTTTCCTAAGTTTATTTGTAATACACAGAGATTGACAAATATTATCTTGATTTACCTATTGAATGTTAAATGGTGATTTACAGTGAGCTCCAGTGGGTCAGAAATAAAGTTAGCTTTGAATCCAAGTCCCATAGGTAAGGGTCCATGTTTTAGTTCACCTTCCATCCCCTAAGGAAGTGTGTGCTTTTCTCCGGTTCTGAAGTACCTAAGATTTGCTAAGGCTTTGAGACTAATTTGCAATGTGCCTTCATAAATGTTATTTAATAGGCTGGGTAAGACTTGTGAGGAAGCTTAGAATGACACTGGTTTCAACTCATTGAAATTTTCAGGTGGGTTATTGGACAAACAATGGTGTAGATGGGTATGGGGGCTGAAGTGGGTGAGGATGAACCTAACTTTAGTGGGAATGAACTAGTAGAAGCTGGCTGATAGAATGCTGGGCACAGCAACATTAAAGTGGGTAAGTTTAGGCATCAGACATTAGCAGGATTGGGGCTGGGCTTGCGACTGGGTTGTCAGGGTTGACATTAGCAAGTTTCAGGATTTGATGTTGACAGAGATTTGGGCTGGGGACAAGTTGGCACAATTGAGATTGATGAGGTTTTGATTTCTTAACCAGACTGAGACAGTGTTCTTAAAATTGGATTGCAGAATCAGCAGGTTGATGCTGCTGGCATCGTAGCACGTATGCAGGTGTAGGGTTTTGACAGTAGGTTTAGCTGTTCAACTCTGGTTTAAAGATGGCCACGTGGCACAGATTGATTATTGAAGCTTCAGTGACATTCACAATCTTTACTTTGATTAAAATCAAGTGTGTGGTGCCCTCAGTAAACCTAGGTTTGGAAGGGGAACATTAGCCACATTTTCCACCCCTGATCCCTGACTACTGATCATTCATTGGCTGTTGGGTAGGAAGGGTAAACAGCCTTGTAATTCCCAAGGCTCGTATGCAGAATAGGCACTTGTATGAATGATCTGAGATGGCTTTTGTCTTAGAGGGATACAACCTAAAGGGAGCAGTAATAAATGAATGAAACTAATAATTGGTGTCATTATTATCTCCAACAATAAGCTGGGACAGTGTGTCACTGGGATTCAATGGTGGGTGGAGGATTGTCATTAGGGCTTTGACAGTAGGTTTGGTTGTTGAACTCAGGTTTAAGGAGGATAATGTAGCATTTGGGCAGGAAGTAGGCAGTGATGATTCCATATATGCTCACGAGACCTGCAAACAACTGTATAGAGGAGACAAACTTGCCTTTAGCTGTGGCGTAGGCTGGGATGAAGAAAACCCAGGCCATGAGGTAGATGAGCATAGCGAAGGTGATGTGCCGGGCCAGGTTGTAGGTTTTGGCTGAGCTTTGAACCATGAATGTGCATAGGAAGCATGCAACAGCAAGCAAACCATTGTAGCCCAGTAGTACCCCAAAGCCAGTCATAAAGCCCTCATCACACTCCATGACTATTACTCTGACTGAGATGTTGTAGTTTGCAAAGACAGAGGGAGGGGATGTGGAATGCCAAACTGAACAAAGAATGATCTGAATGAAGACGAGTGAACAGACCCCAAGATACCTCAGAACTCCAGGCCAACATTGTGCGCTAAAGCCGGTCCCTCTGAACAGGCCACTTACGTGGAAGGACTTCACTAGCATGGCTGATAGACAGCCTGTCAGACCAAATGAGAAAATGGGCTGCCTGATAGTACAGAGCAGCCAATTTGGCTTCTCCATGAAGCAGTAAAGGCTGCAGCATGAGATGGCCATGGACACCAGCATCACCAGGCAGGTTTTACCCCCAGCCAGCTGGACCATGGGAGTGTTCAGATTGATGATGAAAATGCCGATTATTGCTGCTATAATGAGAAGACCCGCAGTAGTCAGTGAGACCAACAGGATAGCCAGTGTGTCTGTCCACCGTAGGAACTCAATTGTTTTGTTCTGACATTCAATACTCTTCAGCAATGACCATTCATTCTTCAGGCATGGAGTGCACTGGTTGTCTGTGGGAAGGAGGGAAACACTGTTACCATACTAGTGGGATTTGCCCATCAAATATTTGCATGCCTGTTTCACATTGGCAGCAGTGTGTGCCATCTACATGATACACTGCAACTTGCCAAGGCTGTTTGACAGCACCTTCCACATTCATGATATCTAACACCTAGAAGCACAAGGGGAGCATATGCACTGGAACACAGATATGCAAGATTCCCTGCAGGCCACACACCATCCTAACTTGGAATCATATCACTGTCCCTTCAGTGTGGCTGGATCAAAATCCTGAAACTCTCTTTCTAACAGCACTGTGGGTGAACCCAGGCTATGTGAACTGTAGTTCTGAGGAAGGGTCACCGGACCCGAAACATTAACTCTGTTTTCTCCTCTGCAGATGCTGCCAGACCTGCTGAGCTTTTCCAGCAACTTGGTTTTTGTGCACGTGAACTGTAGGTGTTTGAGAAGGTAAAACCTTCTTAAGGGTAGTTAGGTAATAAATGCTGACCTTGCCAGTGAAACTCATCCCCAAATAAATAATAAAAAGGATTGGGGCAGACTATTTCAATATTTTATTTGTCTCGAGTTGAATACAATGTTCTTTTATTTATTTATTTATGGTTTGTGAGCATCACTGGCAAGTGTTGTCCATTCCTGATTGCCCTTGACCTGAGTGGTTTGCTAGGCTACTGAAGGAGGCAGTTAAGAGTCAACCAACTTTACTCTGGATATGGAGTTTCATGTAACTCAAACTGGGTAAGAATGCCAGATTTAAATGGTTAGTGAACCCAGTGGATTTTTACAACAATAGATTGTTGTTACTGTTGCCATTACTGAGAGCAGCTTTAATAATTAAAATTAAATTCTATTAGCTGCTATAGGTTTTTAACCACAGTCCCCGGAGTATTATCCTGGACTTCTAGATTCCTCATCCAGCGACATTGCCACTGTACCACTGTCTCGGCCTAACGTCAGTCCCTGCAATTGGACACGAGTGCTGGTATCTAAGACTCTTTTGAGCTGTAGATTGGAGTAAGAGAAAATGCCTGGACTCACCATCACTCTGAAAAGTTCCTGCTGGACAATCTGCACATTCATAGCAGCAGGAATGGAATCCTTTCACCATCTTTATTTGTCCAGGTTCACAGGAAGTTGAGCAATTGGAACCAGGAATCTGACAGTAAGAACAAAATAAACTTTGCTTTTTAAGAGTTAAAACTCCTCCTTTAGTGCAGGATAGATGGGTGCATTAACAAATTACACTGCCTTACCTTCATTCTCCTAATTGTTCTGATCTCTGCAGGCTTGCTGCCTTCAATATACCACCTTCAAAATCCTTGTAATCATTTTCAACTCTTTCAGTACAGTGGATGTCTGCAGCTCCATATCACAGCACATATTCCCTATGAATCCACCTTGGATCTGTGTTCATGCATACACATCTGCATGTGTGTGATGTCCTGTCATCTTCAAAGCCTTCCTAAAAGCCACCTCTGACCTCACCAATACTCACTTATGGACCCTCTATGCATTTTTTTTGTTGCTCCTGTGTAGATTCTTGAAATATTTATATAAAAATGTCAACAAAATAAAAGGCATTTAGATTTGGTATTTATCATATAGATTCACCAAAATGGGAAGCTGTAGTGATAAGGACAGACTTGAGATGCTGGGAATATTCCCACTGGAATGGAGATTGTCATCTTAAAAAAAAAAAATTGTCCTCTTGCCTGTAAGTTTTGATAAAGTGATTTGAAAATTATTTCCCTGTGATTGGGAATCAATAATGAGGGACATCAATTTAAAATAATCACAGCATGTAATGAAAGGTTCATAGAAACATAGAAGTTCCCTTACACTGAACGTTGCTGGAGAATGGCATGACAGGTGGAGTTGTTGAGGCAGAGACCATTTTATCTTCTAAGGAAATATGGGCCGGGGGAGGGAAAGAGAGGGATGAGGAGAAACCCTTACCTTATTCTGTGGTGTGTTCCATTGGATTAGGGATGTATTAATTCGAAGCTCCTTGTGCTGTGCTCTGTATTCTCCGATCATTTTGAACTCAGGAATTTGATTCCCGCTTCTCCATTGCCAATTAATTATATCATATCCTGTGGGTGGGTTTCCATATTTGTCAAAGAAAATTGCTCTGCCATGCAGAGTGAAGTTAACTTGTGGAATTTCTTTGAGAAGCTGGATGGAAACCAAGAGTCAAAATTACTCATCAAAAATGTTGAGACATAGTATATAAGAAAACTGCTGTGTGAGAAGCATTCCCTTTCCTAACACATGCTTGAGTGGCCAGATGTGTGAGCTATTGAAGGTTAGTTGACAGTAGTGGAACTTGTACTCCAAGGAAAGGAGGGAACTTGTACCCCATTGAAATCACCAACTTCAAGCAGTGGGGGCGCTGAAGCCCAGTGAGAGTCAGTGCCATTATGGATTCATGACAAAGTTCAGAATTTTAGACAAATATCTGTGCTGTCACTTCTTTGCAGTGCTGAGGGAGTGCTGAACGAGAGATGGGCATTAGGTGCTGGCCTAGGCAATAATACCTATGTCCCACAATTGAATGAAAAACACTGCAGAGGTGCTGTCTATCAAATGAGACTGTTTGGGTGGATGTTAGAGCTCCTCTGGTACAATTTGATGACCGGCAGGAAAATTCTCTCCCTTGACCCGAGCCAACAGTTAATTTCAAACAATAACACAAAAGAACAAATGAATAATGCAGAATACCTGACACATTCACTAATATAACAACATTAGTTATAAAGACCAAACAACAATGTATTAAGCACTTTGAGAAACTTTTCAAGGATTAAATTCGAAGTTTTCATTTTCTAGTTAATTACTTGCCTCAGTTTTCCAGACTAGATCAAGAGATTTGATCCTATTAGTGACTCCTTGAGATGCCTCTACTACACAAAACTTACCTGCCATGGGTAAATGGTGCTCTTACTGCAGTTTCCTAAGTCACAGCGGAGCAGGCGATGGAGTGCATGGGCCACAGTGTAGACTGCAGCATAGACATTAAATGAAATGCGCTCGAGGTCTTTACCATCACTGTCAGCGTCTTCATCAACAGATTGTGTTCGACATTCATTACATTCTTCTTCCAGAAGTCTCCCTCCACTTCCACATCTTTGAGATTTCACACTGGGCAGGTCCCTGAGGGCCAATGCTGCAGATTTGTAGCATTCAAAGCCAGGCATATGGCCACTTTTAATGGCCACACCCAGAATTGTGCCTATGCTTGAGATGTTTGGGGAGCTAGCAACCGCTTCAGAGGTGACCCAGGCCTCACTGGCAATCCATACTTTACCTGTCACATTCTGCTCATGAATTATCGTCATCAGTATCTGGACGTATTGTTCATCAGCGAACACAGCTGTGATGTTAACTCGTGAGTAAATAATGTTCTTGATGACTGACACCATTTTTCTCTGAAATTTGGTGCCAGGTAAGTTCAAGGGAATCAGTTCTTCATATGCAATGCAAATCCCAGTTCTGGACGCAAGTTTGGTAAAGTGTTCTATTCCCCTGCGGCCATACATGTCGTCTGTCCCAATCGCTGCCACCCAGTTCCATTGAAATGTCTTCACCATTGAGACCATCGCTGATGCCTGGACCTCATCTGTGGGAACCGTTCGGTAAAATGATGGAAAATCCGTCCTGTCATTGAATAAATTGCTTGAAGCAGCATAACTAATCTGCAACAAGAAATAAAAAACACAACCACATAGACACATGTGAGAGAACTGATTAACATCAGCAAAAACAGGAATATGGTGCTAGTAAATAGCAGTATTGAGTGACTATGTGAAGATAATGAATTAAGCAGTAAAATTCAGTGACATAGGGATCCAGATACAGGAGTTATTGAGGGAAGGAACGGGACTGATATGAATGAGGTATAGACAAATGTTTCAGTAGATTTCCCAACACAATTCAGTAATTTGCCCAACCTGTCACAAGCAACTTCTATGTAATGTAAACTATTTATCATTAAAAACACTGGATGTTATTGAGAATATGTTAGGCATTAAAAATTCTTTGTTCCCAGCTTCTACCATATGCTGGAGTGCTGCGTCACTGGAAAACAGCCACTGGTCGCACTCCACGCTTCAGCATGTGATTATTCTTAGGGCAATGGCTTTCATCAGTAAGTATCAGCAGGCTATTTGATCATGGGAGCATCTCAGCAAGTCCAATCCTGTTTTCCCAATCAAAACAATCAAACTAGAGGGAAGAATGAGAAATCTTTTCACACAGCAAGCTATTGTAACCTGGAATGCACTGCCGGGAAGGCTTAAGAGAGCAGAATTGTTAGTAGCTTCCTAAAGGAATTTGAATGAATACTTGAAAATCTTAGGGTATTTGGATAAGTATAAGGAAGGTAAGAATAATGGGATAGCTTTTTCAAAGAACAGGCATGATAGGCTGATTGGCCTATTTCAGCGCTAAACAATTCTAAGATCCTAACACCCCAGTGCACTTTCCAGCAAAGATCAGAAAATAGTGATTCTCACCCCTTCCCTAACCTGATATTAATGTTTTATTGATTCTTCAACTGGGAGTAGTTAGTGCAGTACTGGTTGGGATTATCAGTGAGGAATGCCTTCAGGAGCATTGTATTTTGAACCAATGCATTGATTCCTGATAATGATAGTCACTCTCATGCTATTGATTGCTTTCCACTATTATACCTGTGGAATGAGGAGGAAGCTGAAGAGCCGAGCAATCACCTTGGAGAGCTCAGAGTTAGAGGGGCCAAGAGCGGCTAGTACTCGTGTACTATAGTCTGTGTAATCACACTTCAGTTCAAATCTGTTTCCATCCTTTGCCGTCAAGAAAGAAATAGCTGACTGTATCACGATCGAGGACTTGAGGCAGGTGTCCTGGATGTCATATCCCAGCGTCACACCTGGTAGGATAGTGCTTGAGTTATTGATCTCCTCAATGGCAAACTTCATTGCCTGAAGCCAGTAGAAACCATTTAGCTGGAAACTGTAAAAGAGAAAAGGTAAACAAGTAACAGCTGACAGAACCATAAGGGCAAGAAAGAGGCTTAAATTCATAAAATCAGGAATTACCGGTTTCCTTCAAAGGAAGGAGGCTATTGAATGGTGGCGTGAGAGATTAACACGAAAAGAGATGGTAACATAGTAGGTTGAAAGAGGGGTAACTGGGTGATAAGTGTGTGGGCTAACATTCACGATACAGTCAGTCACACAGGTTGAGAGATTGTAGTCCCTAAAGTAAATGCTTTACAGACAGGGTATCAAAACATTTCAGTTCTATACTTAATTTGCCAGCTCCAAAGCTGTGTGATGCTTCTGATGTGAGGTACCATTGTAAGGTTTAGCAGTGTATTCATTCCTTATTTATCGAGTCAACTGATTGCTTACTGCCTGTATGCCTCCACAGATTCCAACAAGGGTGCAGCTCACTGGGCATTTTTACCTTTCAAACCACAGGGTACAGTGATGAGGCCAATTCCAGCCTCTTCTATTCACCCAAATTATATCATCATCCAAACCTTATATCCTATTCTGCGTCATAACCTTATCACCTGCCATCCCTGTGTGCACAAACCTACATCAAAATCTATTCCGCTAATGCCTTAATTTGAATATTTTCACTGTCATTTTCAAATCTCTCTGCAAGCTATTTCGGTAACCACAGTAAGCCCCCTAACCCCTCACTCCAACCTCAAAATCTCTTCACTCTTCCAATTTGTTCATCCCCAAATTTCTTTCCACAACTGACAACAGTACTTTTGATTTCCAGGACTCTAAGCACTGGAATTCTCTCACTAAAGTTCCACTTCCCTGTAGCTCTCATTCCTCCTTTAAGACATTCTTTAAAACCAACCTCTTGGATGAAGCTTTGGGGACACAACCTTATGATGTTTTGACTTGATAGCAGAATTTTTTTTGATGATTCCTACTGTGAATTACCTTGGGACATTTTACTGCATTAAAGACACGATATAAATGTAAATGATTGTACTGACTGTAAAGAATAGAGTTTGAAACATGATTTGTACAGGTTACAATATTCAGTCCCACATTAGGCTGGTGGAGATCCAATTATAATTCAGCACAAACAGTATGCCTTACCTTTCACATTTTCCAAACTCTGACTTTGTTTCAGTCATCCAGTGCACACCAGTGGAATAAAGGGGAAAGAGCCCTCCAAGTATGTAATCACCAGCAGCCTGGAACTGCCTGAGTGGGTCTCTGTGATGGTCAGATGCTGAGGTATCATGTTGTCCATTTAAGATGCAACAGAAAACTATCCAGTAATGAACATGAAGCATGTTAAAGAGTGGATGGAGAGCTGAAACAACTGCACAAGTACAGTGTTCGTATGCCTGTGTTGCTGCTCAAGTCACAGATTTCACTCGCTCACTATTTGCATGAGAAATCACCAATGTTGCATATGCATTTGGAAAGATTAAATATCTACGTGACAGACTGCACATCTGATTTTTACAGTTTCCTTATCCAAATATTATCCTCCCAGACTTTCTCTGAGCAGACATTACCTTTCCTTTTCCCTGTTCACCTCCCATTATTACCAGATATCCTAGCTGTTTCTTGAGCATCATTTAGGTAGCGACTACTTGAAGTGTTTGTGACTAAGAATTGTTGTTAATCTGCAGGTGCCTGTGTCCTGAACAACGCAATGATCTTTTTCTGGACCCAAAGTAACCCCAACATGTATACTGAGCAGTGACTGTAGGTTTTCAGTAGCTAGTGGTGGAGAACCCCCAGGCTGATTGTAGAACAGAAACATCAAGAAAAAGAAGCTCATCTGACATCAAAGGAGAATTTGAGTGCAGGACAGAACCCATTAAGATGTGTAAGGAAATTCTAACATGCAGTGCAATTGATGTTTTAGGATGTGTGGCTGTATCTTCTAACAGACACAGTTGGTTCTTACACACTCTCTCTTAGAGAGTTTTTGATATTTTCCTGGTTCTGTCAACTCAACTTAAGTTAGTACATTATTTAATGTTTTGATTAGAATACTCAGGAAGTAAAAGAATAATTCAGGCTGACATTGCACCACTGACAGAGTGCTGCTTTGTCAGAAATGCCATTTTTCAATGTGATGTTAAAGCTTCTTGTCTGCTCAGCTGGGCATAAAAGATCCCAAGCCTTTACTGTAAAAAGCACAGGAGAGTGCCTTCTGGTGAACTGGTCGATACTTATTTCGGTATCAGGATCAATGAAATAGTTTAGTGTTACAACCACTTGGGAACATGTTCTAATTTTTGAGCTTCATTACTCCGGAGGTCACCACAAAAGTTAATGATTTAATCAAAATATGCTAAGTCCCTGATTGACCTGTTTGGTGGCATCAGGTTAACAGAAGACACTGACTAGGTTCCTGTACTTAACTACTATTTATTATTATTAAGTACTACAATTAATTAATTACTACTGTACTAAAAAAAACTACTATTAATTACTATTTATTACAAATAAATAAGTTCTAACCACAAGTAAACCAAACTCTATCAATATATGACTCTATTCGTTAAAACTCTAACACCCTTTTTAAACGAAGACACACACATCCAGCCAGACAAAAAAAAAATTGATATCATTGGGGATTTAAAAAACCCTGGAGAAACACAATTCAGTAGCACCAGTCCATAGGATTTGATGAGATGTTCCTTTTGCTTCTCAAGATCTTATGTTCTTTAATTTTCTTCTCCAAATTCTTTCTTGTTTTTGCAGGAGGCATAGAGCATTCGTAACTAATTCTAAAGTCTTTTAGTTACTAGTATCAGCTTAAAGCAACTGGGGGAGAAAATAACTAGCTCTCACCCACTCCAACCTCTCCCCCACTGAACGTTCAGCCCTCCGCTCCCTCCGCTCCAATCCCAACCTCACCATAAAACCCGCAGACAAGGGAGGTGCTGTTGTAGTATGGCGCACTGACCTCTACATCGCCGAGGCCAGGCGCCAACTCTCCGACACCACCTCCTATCGCTCCCTTGATCATGACCCCACCCACGAGCACCAAACCATCCACAACCTCATTACCTCAGGTGACCTCCCACCCACAGCTTCTAACCTCATCATTCCCCAGCCCCGCACCGCCCACTTCTATCTCCTTCCCAAAATCCACAAACCTGACTACCCTGGTCGACCCATTGTCTCTGCCTGCTCCTGCCCCACTGAACTTAATTCCACCTATCTGGACTCCATTTTCTCCCCCTTGGTCCAGGAACTCCCTACCTACATCCATGACACCACCCACGCTCTTCACCTCCTCCAGAACTTCCAATTCCCCGGTCCCCAACATCTCATTTTTACCATGGACGTCCAGTCCCTATACACCTGCCGATGGCCTAAAGGCCCCCCGCTTCTTCCTGTCCCGCAGGCCGGACCAGTCCCCCTCCACTGACACCCTCATCCGCTTGGCCGAACTCGTCCTCACCCTCGACAACTTCTCTTTCAATTCCTCCCACTTCCTACAGACAATGGGGGTGTCCATGGGTACCCGCATGGGCCCAAGCTATGCCTGCCTCTTTGTAGGATACATGTAGCTCTTCCAAAGCTACACTGGTCCTATCTCCCATCTCTTCCTCCATTACATTGATGACTGTTTCGGCGCTGCCTCATGCTCCCATGAGGAGCTCGAACAGTTCATCCACTTCGCCAACACCTTCCACCCCAACCTTAAGTTTACCTGGACCATCTCTAATACCTCTCTCTCCTTCCTGGACCTCTCTGTCTCCATCTCTGGCATCCACCTGGAAACCGATATCCATTTTGAGCCTACCGACTCCCACAACTACCTAGAATACACTTCCTCCCGCCCACCTTCCTGTAAAAAGGCCATCTTTTATTCCCAATTCCATCGCCTCTGCCGCATCTGCTTCCAAGATGAGGCATTCCACTCCCGAACATCCCAGATGTTCTCATTTTTCAAGGACCGCAACTTCCCCTCCACAGTGATCGAAAATGCCCTTGACCGTGTCTCCTGCATTTCCTGCAACTCATCCCCCACACCCTACCCGCAATAATAACCAAAACAGAATCCCTGTCGTCCTCACGTACCACCCCACCAACCTCTGAATCCAATGCATCATCCTCCGACGTTTCCGCCATCTGCAATCTGACCCCACTACTGAAGACATTATCCCTCCCCATCCTTATCTGCTTTCCGGAGGGACCACTCTCTCCGTGACTCCCTTGTCCGCTCCACACTCCCCTCCAGCCCTACCACCCCTCGCACTTTTCCCTGCAACCGAAGCAAGTGCTACACCTGCCCCTACACTTCCTCCCTCACCCCCACCCCAGGCCCCAAGAAGACCTTCCACATCAAACAGATGTTCACCTGCACATCTGCTAATGTGGTATATTGTATCCACTGTTCCCGTTGTGGCCTCCTCTACACCGGAGAAACCAAGCAGAGGCTTGGGGACCGCTTTGTGGAACACCTGCACTCGGTTCGCACTAAACAACTGCACCTCCCAGTCGCGAACCATTTCAACTCACCCTCCCACTCCTCGGATGACATGTCCATCCTGGGCTTCCTACATTGCCACAATGATGCCACCCGAAAGCTGCAGGAACAGCATCTCATATTTCGCTTGGGAACCCTGCAGCCTAACCGTATCAATGTGGACTTCACAAGCTTCAAAATCTCCCCTCCCCCAACGACATCCCAAAACCAACCCAGCTAGTCCCCACCTCCCTAACCATTCCTCCCACCTCAAGCCCCACCCCCATCTCCTACCCACTAACCTCATCCTGCCTCCTTGACCTGTCCGTCCTCCCTGGACTGACCTATCCCCCACCTACATTCACCTTCACTGGTTCTAACCCTGCCTCTGTGACCTGTCTGTCTCCTCTCAACCTATCTTCTCCTTTATCCATCTTCTATCCGCCTACCCCTCTCTTCCTATTTATTTCAGAATCCCCTTCCCCTCCCCCATTTCTGAAGAAGGGTCTCGACCCGAAATGTCAGCTTTCCTGCTCCTCTGATGCTGTGTTCATCCAGATCCACAACATTTTATCTCAGATTCTCCAGCATCGGCAGCTCCTACTATCTCTGTAACAGCTTTCATCAGGGTTTGGTTACTTTTACTGCTGAGAGATACAGTCACAGACCCTGCTTCTTCCAGTCTGGAGGCCTTCTGCTTTTGGATCGTCCAGCACACCAGCTGCTCAGTTGCCCAGGAACCAAGCAGAAGATTGTTGTCAGGCTGATGACCTCCAATAACCACAACTGGCCACAATTGCACAAAACAATCAGCAATCTGATCCTGGGCGAATTTCACTCTCTCTACGCACATAAACACTTCAGTGCTGTGGTAACGTATCTCACCTCCCCCATTGCTTGAGAAGGAAATAATGGAAACCCAATCTATACTGAGCTCCGGTAACTTGTTTTTAAAAGTTCAGCAGCCCCTTCCTTAGCTTTTGGTTTTAAAACAATCCTTTTCCCATTTCAGTCCACAATTAAAAGTAAGAAGATGCAGTCTTTACATTAGTTCTTTATTTCTTCCTTTGCAGTGTGCAAATTAACTGAAAGGCTTAATTATGTTGATTGCTCAATTTCAAAACTAAAGGCTGTTGAAGTTCTTTGACTACTCTGGATTTGTGAAGGCATTATATAGCATGAGGTTCTTGCTCCTATTGAAAGAAAAGTACCATGCTATTGAGATAACAAGGTGTAGAGCTGGATGAACACAGCAGGCCAGGCAGCATCAGAGGAGCAGGAAAGCTGATGTTTCGGGTCTGGACCCTTCCTCAGAAATGGAGGAGGGGAAGGGGACTCAAATAAATAGAGAGAGGGGGTGAGGCGATGATAGAAGGTAGATAAAGGAGCAGATTGGTGGAGAGGAGACAGACAGGTCAAGGAGGCAGGGATGGAGCCAGCAGAAGTCAGTGTGGGTGGGGAGTTAGGATGGGGTTGGTCAGTCGAGGGAAAATGGACAGGTCAAGGAGGCGGGGATGAGCCTGGTAGGTAGGAGGTGGGAGTGGGGGTTGGTCGGTGAGGTGGGAGGAACAGATAGGTGGGAGAAAAGACGGACAGGTCAAGGAGGCGGGGACAAGCTAGGCTGGTTTTGGGATGAGCTTGGGAGTGGGGAAGTTTTGAAGCTTGTGATGTCCACATTGAGATCTTGGTAGTGGGATCAGATTGCAGGTGGCGGAAGATGATGGGTTGAATCCGGAAGTTGGTGGGGTGGTATGTGAGAACAAGGGGGATTCTGTTTTTGTTGTTATTGTGGGGAGGGGGTGTGAGGGATAAGTTACGGGAAAGGCAAAGAGTTTCCCATAACTCATCCCTCACACCCCCGCCCTGCAATAAAAACAAAGACAGAATCCTCCTCGTCCTCACATACCATCCCACCAACCTCCGGATTCAACGCTTCATCCTCCGCCACTTCCGCCATCTGCAGTCTGACCCCACTACCAAGGACATTTTTCCCTCCCCACCCTTATCTGCTTTCCGGAGGGACCGCTCTCTCCGTGACTCCCTTGTCCGCTCCACACTCCCCAGTAGCCCCACCACCCCCCGCACTTTTCCCTGCAACCGCAGGAAGTGTTACACCTGCCGCGAAACCTCCCCCCTCACCCCCATCCCAGGCCCTAAGAAAACCTTCCACATTAAACAGATATTCACCTGCACATCTGCTAATGTGGTATATTGTATCCGCTGTTCCCGATGTGGCCTCCTCTACATCAGGGAAACCAAGCAGAGGCTTGGAGACTGCTTTGTGGAACACCTACACTCGGTTCATGACAAATGACTGCATCTCCCAGTCGCGAACCATTTCAACTCGCCCTCCCATTCCTCAGATGACATGTCCATCCTGGGCCTCCTCCAGTGCCACAACGATGCCACCCGAAGGCTGCAGGAACAGCACCTCATATTTCGCTTGGGAACCCTGCAGCCCAGTGGTCTCAATGTGGACTTTTCAAGCTTCAAAATCTCCCCACCCCCGACCTCATCCCAAAACCAGCCCAACTCATCCCTGCCTCCTTGACCTGTCTGTCTTTTCTCCCACCTATCCACTCCTCCCACCTCACTGACCAACCCCCACCCCCACCCCCACCTCCTACCTACCAGCTTCATCCCCGTCTCCTTGACCTGTCCGTCTTCCCTCGACTGACCAACCCCCATCCTTAATCCCCACCTACACTCACCTTTATTGGCTCTATTCCCCACCTCCTTGACCTGTCCGTCTCCTCTCCACCTATCTGCTCCTTTCTCCTGTTTCCATCAACGCCACCGCACCCCCCCCCCCCCACCGCCGCCACTTTCTATTTATTTCAGAGTGCCCTTCCCCTCCTCCATTTCCAAAGAAAGGTCCAGACCTGAAACGTCAGATTTCCTGCTCCTCTGATGCTGCCTGGCCTGCTGTGTTCATCCAGCTCTACACCTTGTTATCTCAGATTCTCCAGCACTCGCAGTTCCTACTATCCCATACTATTGAACTGTTACACATCAAGTACAATTTCAGAATAATAGAACAGATAAACTAGAGAATAACCATTGGCCATTGTTGTCTCTCTGTCAGCACCATTCTGAGCTTAATTTCTGTGAATTTACCCATGCTGGTAGAAATTGTGAGGGAAACATCTAGTTGTGGCAGTATTAGTTGCAGGCTGTTTGATGGTACGATATGGAGGAAGCTTTACCCTGTATCCACCCTGTGCAGTACCTGCTCTGGCAGTATTTGGTAGGGATTCTGTAGAGGAACCTTTATTTTCCGTCTAACCCATGTTGTACCCAACTGTAATAACTCAGGAAACCCAACTGAAAAATCCCTGGGTCTGCTTTTATATTTTATATATATCTGGAAGTGCTGTCACATGCAACCAAACCTTTTTTTAAATTCCCCCATTACCAAATCATCATGTTGTGTTTTCTTTTTAATCCTATTAACAACCACCAGTAAATCACCTGGGTTTCCAACTGAGTGGGTCTGCATTTTTTTTGTTTCTCTATCCAGAAGTGCTCTTACACACAACTGAACTGTTTCTTTGTCCCACCACCAAAATCACTGTGATTCTTTGTTTTTTTTTTCCATTTTTAAACATTAACCATCACCAATAAAACACTCCTGCAGCCAATAAATAATTACACACAAAGCCTGTTAAGGGCAATGCAACCCATCAAAAGTGAAGGGGAAGTAGGGAGAGCGGAAGGGACTAAATCAGAATGGAGTTGGAGGGGGAAAAGTATGTCTCATTTAGCAAGGGCTCAGGTGATGAGTTCTAGCTGGACAGGCCATTTCCTGTTAATAAGGGAACTTACAGTCTGCAAGCTTCACAGGGACATTAGTGATTCCCCATGGGCCTTGCAGGGATTATCACATTGACTTGGGAATGTTTGATGAAACTGTATACCTATGAATAGGAATAAGTCATTCAAGTATGAGTACTTTTACCAGTTCATTAGATCATTTCTGATCTGTACCCTAACTTCTTTTACCTGCCATTACTCCATATTCCTTGATAACCTTACTTTTCACAGTTAGACTATCCTCCATTCTTCTAAATCCAAGAGAATACCAACTATATTTATAACTCCCAATCATCACTTAAGTGATGGAAAGGTATCATCAACAATAATTGCTCAGCAATAACCTACTTACTGATGCTCAGTTTGGGTTTAGTTCCTGACTTCATTACAGCCTTAGTTAAAACATGGACAAAAGATCTGAATTCCAAAAGTGAGATGAGATTCACTGCCTTTGACATCAAGGCTGGATTTAACCAAATGTGGCATCAAGAGGTCCTGACAAAACTAAGTCCATGGGAATCAGGGGGAAATCTCTCCATTGGTTAGAGTCATAGCTGGCATAAAAGAATACGGCTGTGATTTTTGGAGGTCAGTCATCTCAGCTCAAGGATATCCCTGCAGGAGTTCCTCAGCTGCTTCATCGTAAGGTCAGAAACAAGGATGTCCACACAACATTCAGCACCATTCATGACTCCTCAAATAATGAAAAATATCCAGGTTCCGGCTGATAAATAACATAGTTGCACATAACATGTGCAAGTAACATAGTTTTTGTTTTAATTCATTCACAGGATGTGGTATCGCTGGCTAGCATCAATGACCCATTTCTAATTGCCTAGAGAATCAACTACATCGCTGTGAGTCAGGAGTCACATATAGGTCAGACCAGGGAATGATGGCAGATTTCTTTCCCTTAAGGACATTAGTGAATCAGGTGGGTTTCATGATTATCTTTACACTCTTAATTCCAGATTTTTATTGAATTCAGATTCTACCATCTGCCATAGCAGGATTCAAATCCAGGTGGCCAGCACCTTACCTGGGTCTCTGAATTAACAATCTAGAGATAACTAGACCATTGCCTCCCCACAAATGCCAGGCAATGACCATCTCCAACAAGACAAATTCTATTGCCCCTTGATATTCAAAGGTGTTACAATCACTAATTTCATCATCATCAACATACCTTAGACCAGGAACTGAACTGGACTAGCCTTATAATTACAATAAGAGCAGATCAGAGGCAAGGAATCCTGCAGTGTGTAATTTGCTTTCTGACTCCTCAAAATCTGTCCATCACCTACAAGGAACAAGTCAGGACTGGGATGGAATACACCCCACTTGCCTGGTGAGTGCAGCTTCAACAACACTCAAGAAGCTTCACACAGTTAAAGACAAAACAGCCCACTTGATTGGCACAAAATCCACAAATTTTCATCACTGGTGCTCAGGAGCAGCAGTGTGTACCATCTATAACATGCACTGCAGAAATTCACCAAAGATCCTCAGACAGCACTTTTCAGTCCAACGACCACAACCATTTAGAAGGACGAGCAACAGATACACTGAAACATTACCACCTGCGAATTCCCCTTCAAGCCACTCACTATCCTGACTTTGAAATATATTTCTGTTCCTTCATTGTTGTTGAGTCAACATCCTAGAATTCTCTCCCTAATGCCATTGTGGGTCCACCTAAACCAAATGACTGCAATGGTTCAAGAAGGCAGCTCACCACCATCACTGCCTTCTCAAGAACAATGAGGGATGGGCAATGAGGGTTGGCCCATGTTCTGTGAATTAATTTTTTTAAAAACCCTGCATAATCTTTTCAGGCCCCATGTAATGCTGGTGAATTTGTGTTGTACTCCTTGCAAATCCATGAGATTCAGTGCTCAAAACTGAATGTAGTTTCATAGATGGATTCTGACCAAAGCTCTGAAGAATTGAAACTTATCTTTCTCCCCATTATGTTCCAAAGTCCTTGAAATAAAGACCAATATCCCATTAGTCCAGAAGAGTTTTGTTTTGTATAAATTGTTAAGAAGAGGAATCTCGTTGTCAGCACCAGAATTTGTCAATGGACCATGATGTAAGAAAATCAAGTTTATTTTGAACACCTGTGAGTATCACTATTGCGCCAAGTTGCTCTATTTTCATGTCCTGTCTTGTTTGCATGTGATCCACTGAACTGTGTAAATGCATTCAGGTACAGCAGTTTTCAAATGAAACAGCATCTCAGATTAACTCACCCCTGTTTTGTACTTTGTTCAGCCACACAAACCCAGTTCAATCTTACTCTTGATTTGTTTTCTCCCCCTTTAGATTATTCTGACCCTCAAGACATATCCCAAACCCCTTCTGGAATGCACACCACTAACCCCCTGTCGATGACATTCTTGAGCTGTCCAATGAGAGGTGCTAGTTCCTCGTGGAATAAGTATCTCAGCTTCTCTTAGATGCTGATGGGAACTGTCACGTTGAGAAAAGCTTGATTCCACAATGTTCAGTTATGGACTAACTATAACATACACATTACTTGCCATTTTTAAAGGAGACATGAAGCATTTTTGGAAACAGTTTGAGAAGGTAAATAATGAAAGGTTATGAGTACTACTTGCTAAATTGAAATTTATTCATTCTGATGTGGACGTGGGTGCTGTTGGCAAGACCAGCATTTGATGCCTATCCCTGGTTACACTGGGAAACTGGTTATAAATCTTGACCACTTCTGAAGATAAACCAAATACAGGTAAACTTTTCTTTCTCAATATCCATTATACAGTTACTGTCCTCAATGTACCCAATTACCCACTGAGGATACAAAGCAAGATGCAGGACTTGTAAGAAGATACACTGATGTCAAGAAGATACAATTAATTCCCTGTGAGCCTGTGAATTTATGTCAGCTTCCTTGTCTAGGCTCAGACTACACGAGCAATGCGACTATCCCATGGAACACGAGGCCTAAAACATCACCTTTGAGTTAAGATGTAGGTGGCAGAAAAAACTGAAGGCAAAATGTCTCATAGTTTAATAATTGCTCAACACCAGAAATTTCTTAACTATCCAATTATAATATAGAAACTATCACCAGGTAGACTATGTACCACATAGTACAAATTGTATCTACTTAAGAGACCCTAAACTAGAGCTTGCAGTGGGTTGGGTTCCAGAGCTCCCAAGTCACACTGTTCTCATGCCATATCCTTCTTTGTTAATATTTTCAAACCATAAGTTTGAAGATATTCAGTGTATTGTACTGTAACAGAACATCTGAGAATAAAAATAGGTAACCATGATTGTCTGGGAATTGAGAACTTGGCAGACCTTCCTGGTGGTGGATGCATGTTTCTTGCTTAGGATGACACAGATCCAGTTGGTGAGATCAGAAGTGTTTTGAGACGTTGATCTTCCGAGCCAGGTTATGGTTTTGACGTGGGGTCTAGATCAGAAAGGTACCTGTAGGCAGGTCACTGTGCCCCAAATATGAGCCAGAACATTACCTCGAATGATTATTACCAAAGGGGTCAAATGGTGTCTTCAGCAGCGCCAGTTTTCATCAGAAAGTCACCATATGTTTAGCCAGATGTAGCAAACAGCACCCTACATTCTACTGCTGTGCTGTGCACAGTGAGGCCACAAGCCAATTCAGAAATTCCAGTGAGCTCCTTTAATTTACCTGAATCGATTACCGGCTGCTTGCTTGTGGCTAGCCCTCCCCACAACCAGTGGGTCAAGGGCTCAGGGGCAGGACACTGCCAAAGAAAGGACATGCCAGCCAGAGGCACAAAATTAGACTGTCCACCCTCAGGGTAATTACTGTGCCCTTGCTCTCTCACCATATATACTCCTTTTAACAGTGAATAATCTGTTTCATTCTCTGCTGGCAATGCCTACTTCAAATTATTCTTCATTGCGTGTCCCAATGTTCTTGAGTTCAAACCTGTTATGCTGCAAGCTTTACAATATTTTTTAAAGTTGCTTGAATAGGGAAGCTAACTTATCAGTACTGTACTTTATATTGTTATGGGTTAGATTAAATTGTCAGAATTCTGTGTTGGATGGTATATAAGCAGGAGGTGTCAGGTTAATGCAGTCTAAAGAGTTCAGTCAAAATTATTGCTATTTTGGATTTTTTTGATAAGATCAGGTGTTTCTAACTGCAAAATTTTGTTATTACTCTCCATAATGTTCCTCATTCCAGTGAGAACTGAATGAATGCTGTATAGTATTGCCATCTGCTGGGGAAGTAGTATATGAACCAAAGCTCACGTGGCAATACTAAATAAAAGCAGAACACAATGGAAATGTTCATTAACCGCCAACTTAAGGGCCTCAATTGGCACTGGAGTGTGAATGTCTAAATGGATTATGAAATAAATCAGGGTACAGACAGGAACCCCACTATCCCATCCCCATGACTAAATGCCTCCCTGCCCCAAACTCATCATGGAGGAGCACTTAATATTCTACTCAATATTTCAGGACTGTTCCTTTCACTAAACAGAGAAAAGTTAAGGATGTTAAATGTTTTGAACAAGTGAAAGTGTAGAGGGCAGGAGAGATTAAATGACATTATCACTCCCTTTGACCTTGTACCATGAAACCTTTTGCTATCTCTGCACATCCCACTTTCTCAATGTTGCCCCTCCCTTGAAGCGCAGTGACCCTGGGATTAAACTCACCATCAGTCATCTCTCTGTAATGAAAGAGCAGCCCTGTTGTCCTCTGTGGTGGTTTTACCTTTACCTGTGTAACCCCCCCTTTGTAAAATACCATGTTCCATTGGAGTTTTGTCAACTTTCTGGAAGGTACTTTCTAGGAGGACCAGTGCAGAGCTGCCAGACTGAGAAATTAGGGCTGAAGAGAAGCCTGGGGTAGTGAGTGAGCCATTCAATGCACACACATGGGGAAACCAGTGGTTGCTAGCATTAAGAAAGGTAAGTCATGAGGAGCAATTTGTTTTTCACTTTTTATTAATTACTGATGGATCCCTACTGTAACTACCTTCCTGTAACATACCCATATCCCTCGATTCCCTTTGTATCCAAATATATCAATCTTTGATTTGAATATACTCAATCACTGAACATGCACAGATCCCTAAAGTGTAAAGTTCCAAATGTCACAACCCTGTTGGGTAAAAAAAAGCCTCTCATTCCATTGCCAAATGGCTGACTCCCTTATTCTGAAATTGTGACCACTATTTCCACAATTACTAGCATCTTCCCTGTCAAGCCCCTTAAGAATTTTACATTTCAATCATTTTTCATCTTTTGGAACTATAGGAAATACAGACCTAAGATCCTCAATCTCCATCTGTAGACTGAGGAGCATAACTTACTTTGTGTTTCCTCTAAGGTGATTATATACTTCTTTTATAAGGATACGAGAAGGGTACACTTTATTTCAGATGTGATCTCTCAAAGGCCCTATACAATTGCAGCAAGACTTTATTGTTACATTCCAATACTTTTGTAATAGAGGTCACCATTTGTCAGTAGAGTTTGCAATTTGCCTTCCTAATTGCTTGATGTACCTGGATGTTAACCTTCTGTGATTCCTGTATGATGCCCAGCCCACTCTGAATATCATAATTTCCCACTCAGCATTTTAAAAAAATTCAACTTTTCTATTTTTCCTGCAAAAGTAGATTGCTTAACCATTCTCCACACAGTATCCCATTTGCCTTATTCTTTCCCACCAAATTAACTTATCTAAATCCTTTTACATCCTCTTTGAGTCTTCTCACAGTCTATTTTCTTAGTGAGCTTTGTATTGTCAACTTTAATACTTTATGCTCAATTCTCTTATCCAAGTCATTAATATAGGCCCAAGTACTGATCCTTGCAGTACCTCAGTATTTACAGCCTGAAAAAACAAAATGAATTGTTTATTCATATTTTCTGTTTTCTATTGACCAAATATAATAACCAAATCCATTATCTCTATTTTTATGTAACACGGCTTGAACAACTCCTTATTGAATGATTTTTTAAAAAATCAAATATACCATATTCACTGACACGATTAGCTATTTTCTCAAAAAACTGTTAACATGTTTGCTAAATACAACTTCCTTTTGTAAATCTGAGTTAATTCTGCCCAGTCTTAATATGGCTCTCTACACGTCCTGATATCACATCCCTCGTAATAGGTTTTAACATTTTCCTTCCACTGATTTCAGAATAACCGTCCTATGATTCCCTGACTTTTCATCTTTACTTGAGTAAGGAGATTACTTTCGCAGTCTACCAATCCAGGAGGATCATTCTAGAATATAGGGAAATCTGGAACATCAAAGACAATGCACCTACTATTGCTGTCACTATCTCTTTTACAACCTTAAAGGGAATCCCATCAGGGCCTGTTGATTTAAGGGCTTTCAACCCCATTGATTTCTCCAATATTTTGTTTTGCTAATCTTAACAATCAAAGTATCTAATTTTCGCTACATCTTGGTTCTCCATTACATTTTAAAATCTTGTTTGTGTCCTCAACCATGAAGACAGATGCAATGTCTTAATTGTTATGTCTCTGGCCTTTCCTAATATAGTTGAGTTAATCCGGTGCACTTATGACACTGCAATTTTGACACTCCAAAGTGTGGAGTCATCCCTGAGGAAAGATTTAGATGCGACATAATGTTTGCTTATTAAGTTTTGTATGGTATTACTCTTGGTACATCAAAGGAGCTGCTTTTTTTTTAAAATAGAAGCATGATGCCATGTAAAAGCTGAAAGAACTGCGGATGCTGGAATTCAGAAACAAAAACAGAAATTTCTGGAGAAGCTCAGAAGGTCTGACAACATCTATGAAGAAAAATCAGTTAACATTTCAGGTCCAGTGACCCTTCCTCAGAACTTCCCCAGTTCTTTGCCAGACCTGCTGAGCTTCTGCAGCAATTTCTGTGCATGATGCCATGCGATGCACAATGTGTTATTATGTCACTGTGCTAGTGCTCTGACCCATTACAGCAGAGTCAAGATTGTTAGGCTTTGGCACTTAATGTAGGCGTGGTTTGATCAGAGACTTTTGCAAATTTCACCATTCTTGTTAGTTTTGGTTTTAAGTCAGCAGTAAATCATTGGCTTTTAAGAAGCTAAGTTGCATATGCAACAAAATAGGATATCTTTTGACGCACTTTTTCAAGTATAACACATTAAAAACCCCCTGAGATTGCTTACTGTGAATCACTGGGGTCAATTTGAACCTACTGACTTGATGGAAATCAGACAGATGGGCAGTTAGAAGTGAACAAGTTGCTTACCTGCTTGGAACTTGACCTTTCCCTAACACCTTTGATATTAACCTGCAGGCAGATATGGTGACTACAGGTAACCATGAATGGACTAATCAACTGGTGACCACTTAAAGGAAATCATTTTATTTCCAGTTAAAGTTTACAGTTGCAAAGTCACACAGAGGATTTAACAAAAATGGATACTAACATCAGCTAACAAAAATGGCCATGTTGACTAAAATCAACTTCAATTACTGAACCTCACATTTGACACAATGTTTGCTGAAAAAAAATCCATGAATGGGAATTGAGGGACAATGTCAGGATAGTTCCTGTGGGAAATTAAAATACTGTCTGAAAATCAATTTTTGAGGTTTGACTATTTGTGCAAAGTAAATGTGTCAAAAGTCTGCAATGACATCAAGAGAAAGTGACTGACCAATAATTAGGAGAAGAAGGGCAGGGAGCAATTACAATAATAAGCTAAGGGAAGTAATTTAGTTTTCTAGGTTAAATTCCTTGAGTGGAGCTGGTTCTCTGTCATTGTTCTCTCAATTGTCACCTTTCATGCATAATTCAGTTTACATTTTCATACAAACATTTTCTTGTTGTGTTCGCATTTCTGAGGACATTAAATAGGCTTGTAAAGGGATACAGCAGAGAAACAGGCTATTCAGTCCCAGCGGGTTCGTGCTACCCTTTATAGAAGCCTCTTTTCTTTTCACTTCATTTAACTATATCAGCACATACTTCAATTCCATTGTTCTATGTGAACTTGTTCTGAATTATGTTCATGCCCTTCACTTTAACTACACCTTATGATTATGAGTTCCATATCCTAATAACTCTTTGAATAAAAAGGCTTGATCTAAATACCCAATTAGATTTATTAATGACTAATTTACATTTACTGGATCTATTCATGGTTTCCCTACAAATAGAATTAAATTTTCTATTTATACCCTATGAAATTCCCTCATAATTTTAATAATCTTTATCAATTTACCCCTCAGAGCTCTCTTTTCCAGAGAAACAACCCAGTCAGTTCAATCTGTCCTCGTATGTAGAGTTACTTGTTCCTAGTACCATCCTTGTAAATGCTTTTTTATACTTTCTGTAGTACATCTATATTCTTTTTTATAACACGGAGACCAGAACTAATTACAGTACTCCCAAGATTCTTTCCGTTTAACATAGCTTCTCTGTTTTTCAAGTCTATCTCTCTTAAAAAGGTTGGTTTTTAATGGCCTTGTTAAACTATAGTACTACTTCTAGTGATTTATGTATCTGTTTCGGATGTTCTACTGGAATCTGTTAGCTACTTATGTGTAATTGAACAAGCCAGTTATTCTGTAGACAAAATGATCCACCTTACAAAGTATGATTGTTTAACGGGATTGAAGGTAGTATATTAAATAAATAGTAAGCCATTTATTTCTGGACACAGATAGAGGGAATGACATGGATTGTGGAAGTAACTTGAGTTTTCATGAAGTCTTGTCTGTTTGGGGGAAGAGTTACTCTCTTCAGGTTGTCTCTTCTGACACCAGTGAGATGGGTAGGCAATAGCAAAGTAGATTTTGGTAATGTGAGTCTACAGCTAAAAGATGAACGCATTTTAGAACAGATTGGGAATTTGTTCCGAAGGGATGTGGTATGTAAGGTACAAGGTGTACAGTGCATTGTGAATATTACTGGGTTTTACAAGAGGTAAACAAAAGCAAGGTGTAAATAGAAGCTGAAAAGTCTTCCATTTGCCTTCACTCTCAACTTGAAGCTTGAACACAAGCATTCACCAATTCTTTTCAAATCATTAAGCACAGAACCTGAACAGCATTGGACTAGCACAAGATGTTTGATCACTGTGGGACTGATTGAGGTGGGTGCTCAAGATTGCTCCTACAGTGAGGTCTTCAATAGATTAGGTGCAATTCAAGAATGAAGAACAAACCTGCCTAATGGGGGAGTGATAAGAAACCCTTGAGGATAAGTTGCACCTTAGGATCAATGCCACACACCACCCAGCAGCCAATGACAGAGAATAAGGAGCAGGACATTGAGCATATGAAGAGAGTGAAGGACAGAAAATGAGATGTGAAACTGATCCCCTCTCTGTTCATCCCCGATCAGTATTTGTACCTCTTCTTTATCGCTCTCCTATCCAGCAGCTGTCCTGTATCCATCACCTTCCCTCTACATGAGTCATATTTCTGAAGATAATTCAATGATTTTGTGTCATTGACACTCCTTCCTTGTTTGTGTTTGTAGACCATAAATTAGGAAGTAATCAGGTGTGTTGTATTGTGGTTTAAAACAGATAACAAAGCACTTGGGAACAAAATAAGCACTAAGGATTGCAAAAGAACTGAGGAGTGTGGCAGCAATCTGAATGGAAGATGCATGTTTCTTGCTTACTGCTGGGTAAGATGGGATGAAGCAAAGCCAAATGATAATATAGAAGAGCATGGAGACACTTATTTCCCAGGCTAGGTTATAGGTTTGAGGTGGGGTCTGGATCAGAAAGGTACACATGAAACAAGCCAGTGCCTGTAGGCCACTGTAACCCAACATCAGCCAGAACATCACCTCTGAATCAATCTTACAGTAGAGGACAAGGGCATCTTTAGAATTGCCTGTGGTCTTCATCAGGAAGTCACCGTCTGTGTTCAGCCAAAAATAGCAAATGGTGCCTTGCCCCATGAGGCTGATACAGATGGTGATGTACCAACCACTGTGTTTGTATCTCTGCAGCAAAGACTTAGTTAAGCCAGTGAGCTCAGTGCTGAGCAGGATCTGCACCGAGTTGACTAGGACAGTTGAGATAGAAAGGGTGAGGCTGAAGGCAGTGACTGGTAGACGTGATTTACAGATGAATTCAGAAGGTTCTCTGAGGTACAACAATGTGCTGCAGCATAAGACAGCCAGTGAGGTTAGGGTGACCATCTTCTTCTTTGCTCCAGTACCTTCCACGACTGGTGTGCTCCAATACACTAGAAAGATCACCATAATGGCCAGTATCAGCATGAGCTCAAGTACCATGAACAGAAGCAGAGTGACACCAACAGGCGAGATCCAGGACAGATACTGCAGGGTTTTCTTGAAGCAGGAAGGACTGTTAGGTGGTGACCATTCATCAGGCTGGCATTCATTGCAAGAAAAGCTATCTGTAACAAAACAATTAAGCAGTCAAAATTCACCTAATGGATGACCAAGAAATCTTTCACATCTTCCCAGTGCTGTTAATCCTAAATCTCTGCTAAAATTGAAGTTGATGAGAATCATTGAGAAACTCCTCACTAGCTGCAGTCATGCCTAGGGCAAAGGAAAGGCTCTTGTAGTACAGTGATAGTGTCCCTACCACTGTGTCAGAGGATACAAGTTCAAGTCCTGCCTTCTCCAAAGGTGTGTCAGGTTGATTAGAATTATTGACCTGGGGCAAAGGACAATAGTTGTGGTCTTTGGAGGCCAATCATCTCAGTCTGGAACATCACTATGGCTGTTTCTCAAGACCCTAGTTCCCAAATATCTTCAGCTATTTCATCAATTACCTTCCTACCAACATAAGATCAGAGAAGATATTTTCTTCTGATGATTGCATCATGTTCAGTTCATTTGCAGCTAACCAGATAATGAACCAGTTTTTGCTTGTAGCAATAAGATCTGCACAACAATCAGGTTTGCGCAAGTAGTAGCTATCCCTAACAAGTACCAGGCAACAACCACCTCCTACAGTTCTTCAAGGATCCCTTGACAGCACCTTCTAAACCCTCACCCATTACCATCAAGAATATCAAGGTTAGCAGATTCATGAGAACATTGCCAGAAAAAAAGTTACCGTCTAGTTACTCATCCTCCTGACTTAGAAATATATCACTATTCATTTATCATTGCTGGGTTAAAACTCTGGAATTCCACCCCTAAAAGACTGTGTGTGTATCTACACCAAACAGACTGCAGTGGTTGAAAAGACAGCTCACCACCAGCGTCTCCAGGGTAATAAGGATGGCAATAAATGCCACCTCAGTTAGCAAAGCCCACATCCCATGAAAGAATTAAAATAAACAATAGAGTCTAACCTCCTTTTCTAGATATTCAGTGGCTTTAGAATTACCAAAATCTTCATCCTTAACAGCCTAGGAGTCACTATTGACCAAATTTTAATTGGTCCAGCCACAGTGGCTACAAGAGCTGGTCAGATGCTGGACATTTTCTGGCACCTCATATCCAGTTTGGAACAGTTTCTATTATTCTCTATATACACTACCCCCTCTTAAATTGGATTCCATTCTGCAACTCATTTCTTCATATCTGTTACTGTGCATATAAGCTGTTGTCCTTCCATGTTTGGATTTCTTGCTATCATTTAAATATTGTAGAGAATGATTCCTTTGCTCTGATCTAGTGAACTGCATGACAATAGATAAGTAATCAAGCTCACCAGTCACATTCTGGAAAGTTCCTCCTGGACAACCTTCACATTCAAAGCAGCAGGAATACAGGCTGATGGCAATTTTCTTCTGCCCCAGGCCACAGCTCTTGGAACAATGGGATGGAGGTACCTGCCGGAACAGGTATGTTTATTAATTACTCAATCTTGATGTACTGCCCCTTAGTCACTAACTGAAATCAGGGACATGACTGCTGTACTGATGTGAACGTTCTGGGTCGCAAAGCCCAACACTCATTAAAGGGACTGAAGAAATCAGTTCAGACATGAAGCATTCTTTGGCCCTATGATAAAATTACGCTCTGGGAATTGGCACGCAGAATTCAACCCCCATTCCAGACAGTCCCAGCGATGACCCCCCCCCCCCCAGGCGAAAACGGTTAGGGTTAGGGATATGGATACCAGCCTGTAGCTCACTCCTTCGTATCTGATACTTGTATCTGAAACACAAACTTTTGTAGGATCATTTATAGGATAACAAACGCTCTAAGAGTGAGTTACAAACTGAAATTCTAATGTTGTTATAAGTATTTTAAATTCTGTACCAAACAGCTTTTAATGGTAATGATTTCAAGAAATGTTTGTAATTAAATCCTGGAGCAAAGAGCCCCTGATTCAGAATTTTGCAGCAACATCTGATGGAACAATTGCATTCAGTAAGTGTACTGGTTCTTCACCTACTCTCACTTAAAATTTGAATGAGGCCACAAAAAAGGACCACCCCCAATCACCACCTTCCCCTTCCCAGTCCCGACGACTAATTTAGGGAGAGTCAAATGAAAGGAGCATCACATTATGGCTTAGCAAACTGTTAATCAACCTGTAAATGCTCTCATTACTTGGAAAAGTGACAGACTGCTACAATGACAACTTGTATTACATAAAACTATTAATCTAGGAAATCATGACAAGAAACTTCACACAAGAAAGAAAGATCAATTCAGAGACAGGTCAGGGGTAATCTTGAGCTAAGTCTGGTTTAGTAAGCTAGGGGAAAGA
Organism: Ginglymostoma cirratum; assembly: GCA_024137785.1. Taxonomy (NCBI): domain Eukaryota; kingdom Metazoa; phylum Chordata; class Chondrichthyes; order Orectolobiformes; family Ginglymostomatidae; genus Ginglymostoma; species Ginglymostoma cirratum. The sequence goes on along the minus strand of JAHRHZ010000004.1, from coordinate 16,817,774 downwards.
CAAAAATAGCAGATGCAGCTGAAGTGATGATGTCAAGATAGTGACAAAAAAAGCCCTCAGTTTCCTGTTTTCTTTTTGGAGGTGAGAATCGAAAGGGGTATAAAAAGGTGAATTGTGGTGAATTCTAGGATGATCCTGAAATAGTGAGCAGTTTCGCAGAGGAGAGGGGGCCCTGATACTGTTTGAAATAGTCCAGGCAAATTGGGCAAAGAATGGCTAAACCTAATAAACATCCAATCTGTTTTCTTGAATTAAGGGAGTAAAGATGGGGATAAAGGAGGTTGACCAGTGCAGGGGAAAGAATGGCTAAATTCACATAGCACCTTCAACATAATAAAACTTTGCGGAAGTATAATCATTCAAAAACAATGACACTTGCCTAAAGAACCTTTGTGTTCTTTTCCAGGGAGACTGGATTATTGAATATATTCAAATCAGAGCAAGTCAGATTCTTTAATTGACAAAGGATTGAGGCCTCCAGACAAGAAGGAAAATCAAGTTAAGGCAACAATCAAATTAGCCATGATCTTATTGAATAGTGGAAAAAGTTTAATGGGCTGAATGGCATACTCCTGTTCCTATTTTGTATGATCCCATGACAAAAGACATTAAGACAGGTGTCTAAAAGCTTGTTCAGAAGAAGGTTTTGAGAAAGGCCTTGATGAAGGAGAGGGTAGTGGTAGAGAGATCTTGGAAAAAATTCTAGAGTTTAGAGACTAAATTGCTGATTACATGACTGGCAATGATGAAGTAAATGCAGTGGGAAGTGGATAATGTTACATATAAATGCTGGCCAACTTACCTTATTGTTAGAAGAGGCTTCGCAGTGGGGTTAAAATTGTATCAGAGATAAAAGGTACTGCAGATGCTGGAGAATCCGAGATAACAAGCATGGGGCTGGATGAACACAGCAGGTCAAGCAGCATCATAGGAGCAGGAAAAAAGGGGGTGGCCATGGGTACCCGCATGGGCCCAAGCTATGCCTGCCTCTTTGTAGGTTATGTGGAACAATCCCTCTTCCGTACCTACACGGGCCCTAAACCCTACCTCTTCCTCCGTTACATTGATGACTGCATCAGCGGCGCCTCGTGCTCCCACGAGGAGCTTGAACAGTTCATCCAATTCACCAACACCTTCCACCCCAACCTGAAGGTCACCTGGACCATCTCCAACACTTCTCTCTCCTTCCTGGACCTCTCTGTCTCCATCTCGGGCAACCACCTAGAGACAGATGTCCATTTCAAGCCCACTGACTCCCACAGCTACCTGGAATACACCTCCTCCCACCCA
>JAHRHZ010000004.1:16673919-16816084 GCA_024137785.1 Ginglymostoma cirratum | reverse complement strand
CTCTCACCTCAAGCCACACCCCCATCTCCTATCTACTAACATCATCCTGCCCCCTTGACCTGTCCGTCCTCCCTGGACTGACCTATCTCCTCCTCACCCCCCTATCTACACTCACCTTTACTGGCTCCATCCCCGCCTCTTCAACTTGTCTGCCTCCTCGCCACCTATCCTCTCCTCTATCCATCCTCTATCCGCCTTCCCCTTTCTCCCTATTTATTTCAGAACCCTCTTCCCCTCCCCCATTTCTGATGAAGGGTTTAGGCCCGAAACGTCAAGTTTTCCTGCTCCTATGATGCTGCTTGACCTGCTGTGTTCATCCAGCCCCATGCTTGTTACCTTATTGTTAACTGTTTTCCATTGAATCTGTGAAGCGTCAATGGTTAAATGATCTTTGTAGCTGCCAATCATAGATAGTTTGAGCTGCCCTGCATGTCGGATCCAGGTTATGATGCCGTAACCTCGCTGTAGGTTTCCTGCAGCATCGTAGTAAATGGTGGTGTTACTGATGGTGAAATTAACTTGCTTCAACTCTTCCAGCAACTGCTTAAAACAAAGTCAAATTTTGATCATTTCAGGATTGGTTGGCCTAGAAATCCCATCACTCCTGAAAACAGGCACACTGCACTGGATTGATAATGCTGAATTAGACAACATGCAATATTTATAATGCCCACACATTATATGATGCAAGGTGAATCATGGGCCTGAACTGCACATATATTTCCTCCACATCAGGTTGGAAACTTAGGAGGTTGGTGGCTGCGCAAAAAAATGGGTTCTGCACTGTTGAATATCTAGACCAGTACCTCCAGGGCATTTGTACATTTCAACAATAAAGGACTCCAGATTTGTCATAGCAAGAGACAAGAACAGAACTAGGTCTTTCAGCCTGAACTGCTCATGCAATTCCGTACTAATGAATCCATGGGCAGTGAGTGTGATCACTACTAAGGAATTCTGTGTTCAGAGGTATGGTCAATTCAGATGGACCCTACAGCCACTGAATGTGTTCACTACTGAAGAATCATGTGGTCAGTGAATGCGACCACTTATGAGGAATCCAGTGGTCAGTGAGTGTGCTCACTATTTAGGTTAGGTCAGTTGGTTTGCAATGCAGAATGATGCCAATCAGCGTAGGTTCAATTCCTGCACTGGAGATTCCACGAAGGACTCTCCTCCTCAACCTCTCCCCTCACTGAGATTTGGTGACCATCAGGTTAAACACACTACCAGTTGTCTTTCTTCAATGAGAGACCAGCCCCATGGTCTGGTAAGACCATGGCAACTTTACTCTGTGATCAGTGAGTGTTTTTGCTACAAAGGAACCTTATGGTCAAATCAGTGTGTACACTATAGAGGAATCCTGTGGTTAATGAGTGCATTCATTATTGAGGAACCATGTGGTTAGATCCTATGAACAAACTGGTAAATGTATTAGAAATCATAATAATTTTACTACAGCATAACTTAAGGGCTGCAATAATCCACTGGGGCCTCTAACCCTGAGCACAAACAGTAAGACTTTCATGTACCTGCCAGTTTTGCCATCCAGCTGTGTTTTGGCATCTTCCATCGTGGCACTTGAGCAGAGTGTGGAGTGTGTGTGCGATGCTGTACACTGCAATGTACACACTAAACGTCACTGGTTGATCCAACACCATAGACAGGTTGTTGGGGACCAGATGCTGAATGGCATTAAGCAGCTGACTGGAAGATTCTGTGGGGTATGGCCAAAAAGCAAAGGTCTGATTATCACCATGTTTTGCGATGATGCCCTGTTCCTTTTCATCCCTGATATTAGTAAAATGGTTTAAAACATAACTCTCGAAACCTGGCATTCTCCCACTGTTAATGATTGTACCAATCACAGTGCCAATCCGTCCAACATCTGGGTCATAAATAATGGCTGACTTGACCCAGGCCTCACTTCCAATCCAGACTTTCTCTGTGAAGTTTGCTTTAACAATCTGTTTCAAGAATTCATGAGCGGGTCTCTCGCTGGAGAAGAGAATGATAACATTAACATTCATCTGTGTGATCCGGTCCACGATATCAGAGATATTTTGCTTGGTGCTGGATAGATTGAGGTGGAAGGGAATCAACTCAATGTAGCCTACGCAGATATTATGGAACAATGCATATTTCTGAACTAATTCTATTCCCTGTCGCCCGTACTCATCATCACTCCCGATTCCAACAATCCAATTCCAGTTGAACTTTCTGATGATGGAGACAATGGCCATGGCTTGGTTTTGATCACTTGGCACTGTCCTCAGGAATGATGGGAAGAACTTCTTGTTGCTCAGTTTTTCACTTGAGGACCCATAACTAATCTGAAAATTGAAGAGAATCGACAATTATATCATCATGTCCATGTTTCCCCCTTGAAACCAGTCATGGCCTCTCGCTCTGTTTCTCTCTTCCTGTCTCTCTGTCTCTCTTTATGCCCAATCAATAAAACTATAAGAGATAAAAGGTACTGCAGATGCTGGAGAATCCGAGATAACAAGTATGGGGCTGGATGAACACAGCAGGTCAAGCACTATAACCTTTATTCCTCTGAATTTGATACAAAAGCAAAATACTGTGAATACTGGAAATCTGAAATTAAAACAAAAAGTACTGAAATCATTCAGCAAATCTGATGGCATCTGTGGAGAGAGAACCAGACCTGAAATATTAGCTCTGAGAGGGATCTTCCCAGGCCTTGAATGACAAGTGCTATGCTGAGAAATTTGAGAAAATCAGGTAAGTTGTCAAGCAAGACCTTTCTCAACACTGTGATGAACTAAGTCCCAGATGTTGAGATGATATTCTGACCAGAGTAGTGAGAAGCCTATTAAGATGAAATATTGTTCATTATCACCCTCATCACAACCTAATCTCATCTCATTAATATGCAGGCTCCCACAAACTCGATAGAAGATAGTTACCGAGAATTCCTGGCATGAAAGCCCGAATGGGTAACTGGCAACTCCAGTTCGCCGCTTTCTCTTTTGGAACTCAATCTTGGACAGCACCACCATTTTCTCAGGGCCTACTCAATAGGCAGCTGCTGCACACAGTCCCTGATCATGAATATTGGTATCTGATATGTACGAGCCTTACTACAGCATCATGGCATGTCTCTAATCAACTTAAACAACACTTCGAAGCTGACTTTGGAGCCCATCAGCACCTTTCATTGGAATGCTGCTATAGGGACACAATATGAGAAGGAACAGGAACCCACCTCATAGATTTTACCCTGCTATGTCTCAGGACTGCTTGCTTGCTCACTTCACACCTACTTGGATGCTTACAGCATCCCTGCTTTCCATTGTCTTGCCATTTTGCGCTTTGACTTCTCACCCAGACCTTAAATGCTCAAAGTACACCTGTCTTGCCTTGCTGTTCAGAGCAGACACAAAGCCAGGAAGCTTGTCATAGTGGTCAACAGTCAGCTTTTAAGGGAATGGACATGCTGCTGTGTGACACTGTGCTATGTCAGTCTCAAACCAGCACATGTGCCAGCTGCATACCAGCCAAACATACAACATGTGCTTCAAGCAAGCATCCATATTTCAAATCTGAGGGGCATCAGCCTCAGCCAAAGGAGACACGTCAGGCATGGGTCCCAATCAAAGGCAGCCTCCAATATCAGTCTAGGATTGGGGATGGTCAGTTGGCCATTCAGGGTGTTCAGAATGAGGAGGTCTATACCTCTACTATGGGTCCAGTGTAACTCATCTGGGGTATTTCATAGTTAGGATTCTGTACAAATATCAGGCAGGAGCTTTGTCACTCATTGTTAACGGCTTTTCAGCTAACTCGCTCTGGGAGTGGGCCACAGTCAGTCCTGTGTTCGGGCCACTAAATGTTGTGGGGTTGTCAGGGGCTACTGCCAAGGGAGGGAAGCTGGGGAACCTAATAGTAAATGATTGAAAGCAGAATGCTGGGACGCAGAGGGGATTACAAAAGTGGAAGTGCCTGACTCAATATATAAATGGGGGAGATGACAAAGCATGAAGCCGAACTGAGCCATTCAGGAGAGTGCTGTCATTCAGAGTGCTGCACCCTGACTCCTCAGTGTATGCGGTTCCTCCTCTGGCCAGTACCTACTGGCATCACCCTGTCTTCTTGTCAGGAAAGAGCACCCAGTTTGAACTAAAGGTCTCATTTCCCAGATGCCTTGCTGTTGATGCTGAACACCAATGACCAGTAGAGCATAGGTCTGTGCATATATCTAGCAGACTCTGCAACAGCTGGTCCTGGCACTCCTTTGCAGCTGCCAATCTGTTCATGGAAGTAACCAGATACTCACAAGCCTGAGGCAGCAGGGCCCCAATGTTGTTGTTGTAGTCCTGCAACCTTTGTGTCAGACTGCCCAGTGCTCCCAACAAACCTCCCTGCTGCTACTGTGTTTGCTTGTGCATTCCAAAGAAATCATGCATTGCCGACCCCACAGTGTCATCTCCTGCCTGGGGCTGAGCAAGAACCTGGTCTCCAGCAGTCCTCCAAGTGGCAGAGTCCTGGGGTATTTCCTCCTGTACCAGCTGCAGGGACATAGCAGTTAGGTGTTCACCTGCAGATGCTCCTGTCTCTAATCCAACTCATATAATCACTGAGGTGGCAATATCTGAGCTGGTGAGGGATGCAGGAGACAGCCTTGCTAATGCTTCTCTTGAGAATTAGTTCAGAAATATGCATTGTTCCATAATACATTCACTGCTGGGGTAATGGGTGAATAGTATCACAATGATAATGCCTCTTATGCCAGGACATGGAAGTTTCAGATTTTCCACAGGACCAGTCCTGGTCCTTGTCAGTGAGGGTGTCAAGGTCCTTTCCTTGAAGGGGGTGAGGACCCTATTGTTAGATACTCCACCACCTACCTTGGCTCTTTCAGCCCAGTTATGACCATTTCTCCTGCAATGAGAGAAGGGAATGGATGAATGAGATGAAAGTGGGTGACCACAGCTGTTAGCGCTGGTTCTAGCGGGGAAAAAGTGATGCGGTGTCCTGAGTGAGTGAGCAGGCAGTGCAGAGGGTGTGCAGAGTTAATAGGATAGGGGTGTTTGTGGGGGAGAAGGCAAGTGAGGGAAGATGTTGGACATAGGGCAGCACGGTGGCTCAGTGGTTAGCACTGCTGCCTCACAGCGCCAGGGACCCAGGTTTGATTCCAGCCTCGGGTGACTGTGTGGAGTTTTCACATTCTCCCTGTGTCTGCGTGGGTTTCCTCCGGGTGCTCTGGTTTCCTCCCACCATCCAAAGATGTGCAGGTTAGGTGGATTGGCCATGCTAAATTGCCCATAGTGTTCAGGGATGTGTAGATTAGGTGGGTTACAAGGGGACGGGTGTGGTTGGGATACTCCGAGGTTCGGTGTGGACTTGTTGGGCTGAAGGGCCTGTTTCCACACTGGAGGGATTCTAATAATAGTGAGGGTTGTAGAGTATGAGCCTTGATGGGAAGTGTGTGCAGTTGCAGAGATAGAGTGAGCATGAGGTAGTAGAGACAAGATAGTGGCACTCACCCAGTGGAGCAGAGAAGTTTATTGACCTTCTTTTGGCAAGGTTGGCTGTTTCTCCAGACTCTGGAGACCGCATTGATGATGGGACACAATCTCAGTCCAGGCTAGCAGTGTCTGGTGCCTTGTTTTCGTTGGGGAACAGGGAATTCTTCCTTTCCATCACTTCATCCACCAGGACTTCCGGGTTCCTGTCCTCAAATTGGGGTGCCAAATTTCCCTGACTGTCATGGTCAGTGAGAATGTCTCCAACTGTGCTGTGGGCATGTGCAGGCCAGTCTAAGTAAGAATGACAGGTTTCCTTCCCTAAAGGGCGTTAGTGAACCAGATGGGTTTTCACTACACGCAACAATGGTCACATGGTCACCATTTTTTTTTTAAAAATCCATAGTTTTATTAAATTAAACTCTTATGAGGTGATTTCCGGTAAGACTCAGCCCTGGTCCTCTCTTACATATCCTCTCAGGCCAGCTGTGTATTTTCAGCATTTCCTGTTTTAGCTCCTCTAAAGTTGGCTTTTCAATTACTTTTAAGATTCAACAAATGTCTCTTTCTGCATGTTCACAATGTTGATGTCAAGATTCATTGCACTATCCCATTCTCTAAAACGTCTCTTCTCACCACCATGGAGCTTTCCACTTCCCACTATCTGCTGTATCAATGCTGGAATTTAAGACCCAGATTTATGACATCTAATTGCTAGTTTAAGTAGTATAGTTAGTTCAATTCCAATCGATAAGATCACAAAACGTAGGAGCAGAAGTAGGCCATTCAGCCCATTGAGTCTGCTGTGCCATTCAATCAGATCATGCTGATCTGATAATCCTCAACTCCACTTTCCGACACTTGGATCAGTCCCTCTGGATGACTGAAAGAGAGGGGACAGGAAGATATGATCAGTGGTAGCGGAGATGCTGCAGGATAATCCATTACAGTTGGGTGGAAGGTGCAGAGGAACAAGCAAAATACTATTGTGGTTTTTGGAGGTGAGTTTAGGTTTGCAGGAAATTGAACAGACATGGTCAAGGGCCCTGTTAATCAGTGTTGGGAGAATCCTCATTTGAGGAAAAAGGATGAAATATCCAAAGCTCTAAAATGGAACCCTACTTCATGAGAACAGATGTGACAGAGAGTGGAATTTTAAGTGGTCTTTTCCATTCTTATGAGAAGCTGGGTGTGAGAAAGTAAAGTCTTATCATGAATATTGTACGAGAACTTATCCCCAGAAATGACAACAGAGAAATCAAAGGGGACAGTCCGAGATGGACCATTTAAGATGCGGAAAGAGTGGAAATTGGCAGCAAAGGTCATAAAATTTTACATTTTGGGGTCAAAGCCTGAAAATATAGTTGTCAATGTACTGGTAAAATGGGGAAATCTTGGGTAAGGTTGGAATAAAGAATATTCCATACATGAGCCTAGGACTTATACAACTACTGTTAGACAGTGGGATAAAAATTCACTTTGAGTGGTTGCACAAAGTGGATGATAGTGATTCAACAGGGAATTTAATATCCAACTTAATTTCCTTCTTTTATGAACTTCAGTATTGTATAAATTTTGCTGAAATTTCATTACCACCTGTTTTATGCTGCCATTCACAACTAGTTTCTACCCTGGAGACTTTAATTCCTAATTGTCACAAGAAGTGGGGTCATTTAGCAAGCCAAACCATGAAAACACAATTTACATGTGGAATTAAAAATAAGCTGAATAGTTTGGCTGTGACAATTGCTTGTTCTGATGTCCAAGGTCCTATCAGAGCAATCACACAGTTTCTGTACTCTGTGTAATTACAGAGCACGTCAATCCCATTACTCTTGTCTTTCGATAACAATAGAAGGCTGAGTAGGAGGGAGGCCAGTGTCTCAAAACAGTCGTCGTAGATTTCATAACCCAGTTGCACACCCGGCAGAAGAGAGGTGGAGTTATTTATTTCATCAATTGCAAATGTCATCGCCAGAAAATTCCCATAACCAACAGGATAAAACCTTAAATGGAGATAAATGAGAAATTAATGGCATGTAGATGTCAACCTGGAACAGAGAGCTGTAAAAGCCAGAGGGAACTAGTAACTGAGAAAGAGAGAGGGGGAGAGAGAGAGAGAGATGGAGGCAGCAATAGTGAATGAGAAAATACAAAGAAAATCCTGTTAAGTGGGAGAAAAATACAGAAATAGAGAGGAAGGATAGTGAACAGAGTGTGACAGCATTAGTGAAGAAAAATAAGAGGGGAGAGCAGAGGAGGAGAAAGATTTACAGAGGGAGAATTTGTAAGAGAGTAATAAACAGGGACAGGGAGACAACATGAGAAAGAAAGAAATAGGCAGATAGAAGTACAGATAGATAGAGAAGAAGACTGCTGGTGACCTGATGTGACCTAATCTGGAGAGACAAAGGGAGGAAGGAGTATTTGCTGAATATTTTAGAGACTAAACAGTCAGGCAATACGGGGTCTTAAGCTAAAATGCCAATTCACCCTGAATTTTGCATTATACACCATTTGGTAAAGGAGTAACCAGCACTGTGTTAGTTAAACAGTTAGATACTCCATATAATGGCTGCTAGCACTCATTAAAAAAGTTATATTGCATTTTGGTGGCTAGTGCTCCACCTAATATCCTCTCCAAACAGCAGCCAGCTACCTGAGAGTAAACATTTGCTTGATGTGGATTTGAAGACTACTTAAAAGTATCCTCACCGCATAATTCTGACCTTTCATTTAACTGTTCCTGGAACAGTGAAGATGGGCCTTGTCAAACACACAGACATACTGGGGCATTTTGTTAAGACTTTATCAATATATGAACAACAAATGGAAATTCTCTGATGACTTAACCTAAAAGGAATAGCTAAGTTGTAACCTTAGATGGGTCACCTGGAGAAGGAGTGTTTGGTCATTGGCATCTTATTAGTAGTGCTCCTTGCTTCTTAGCTGAAGAATGGAAGAATAATGAGCCAAGACAAAGCAGTATCAGCTGCTGCAAAGTGAAGCAGATGAAGGTGAGCTGATGTCATTTCTCCATGCAGTTGCAGGATATCCGTCCTATTCTCAACCTCCTCCACCAGAACCTCCAGCACTATTTTGAATAAACTGTTCTCTCACTGCTCAGTCCTAGTGTCCTGCTACTGTACTGCTGTGTCAGCCAGAGCAGTTCACACCTTTAGTGAAAATTTGTACAAGGAGCTCACATAAATCACTCCACAAAAATTGTGTCTAATCAGCAGTTGAGTACAAAACCAGGGTTAAAGCCTGCATATAGATTTAAATCAAAATGCTCATCAATGAGGCCAAAAATTGAATATTAAATCTGGTAGTTCAAGTGAGCATTTCTCATTAGCATTGCACTCATTTAGGATCTGTTTTTGCCCAGCGACCAAAATTATCCCCATTAATTCTGCAAAATCAGGGCAGGCTTAACCCATTGAGTAATTCGGTATTGTCCTGTCCGCAATGAGTGCAATTAACTTTGTCACACATCCGAAACAAGGAATAATCAACAAACAGAATAAGGACAACATGTGCTTTTGGGTGGGTGGGTCATGTGCACTAGTAATGTCCCTAGTTCTGGGCTAGAAGGTCCATGTTGAAGTCCTACCTACCTACAAGTCTGTAATAACCTAAGCAGGTTGATTAAAAGTAACATTTTGCACTTCTGGAAATAACTTGCATTTATATAGTACTTTTCATGACATCAGAATATTCCAAAATACTTAACCATAAGACATAGGAGCAGAAGCAGACCACTGAACCCATTGAGTCTGCTCCACAGTTCAGTGAGATCATGACTGAACGGATAATCCTCAATGTAACTTTTCTGCCTTTTCCCCATAACCCTTGATTCCGTGTCTGTCTCAGCCTTGAATATATTTAATGACCCAGACTCAACAGCCTTCTATGGTAAAGAATTCCATGAAATCATAACTCTCAGAGAAGAAATTCATCCTTATCTCTGTCTTAAATGTGCAATCACTTATTCTGAGATGATGCCTCTGGTCCTAGACTCTCCTACAAGGGGAAACAATCTCTCTGCATTTTCCCTGTCAAGTCCAGTAAGGATCTTGTACGTTTCGATGAAGTTACCAATCATTCTTCTATATTCCAATGAGTACAGACCTAATCTACTTAATCTCTCCTCATAAGGCAGTCCCTTCATACCTGGTATCAGCCTATTGAATCTTCTTTGGATTGCCTCAAATGCTAGTATATCTTTTCTTTGATAAGAGACCCAAAACTGTTCACAGTGATCCAGCTGTGATATAACTAGTGCCTTGTACAGTTTAGCAAATCCTCCCAACTTTTATATTCCATTCTATTTGAAATAAAGGCCAATATTCCATTTGCCTTCTCTATTATCAGCTGGGATTTGGTTTAATATCTCATCCATAAGACAGTACCTCTGACACAGAAGCATTCTCTCAGCACTGCACTAGTGTGTGTTAACCTAGATTATGGACTCAAGTCTCTGAAGCAATGCTTGAACACATAAACTTGCTTTCTGTGGTTGACCAGCCTACTGACACTCAGTGTGAGTACTTTCACTGCATTTCTGCTTGATTTTGGGTGAATCTGTTGCAACCAAGGTTGGGTTAAGGCAATTGATCTTTACTATTATGCTTGTGATTTACTACTGGAGGTAGTGCTGGGAAGTGAAATACTGAACCCACATTTGTCCCATATATAGGGATATCAAATATCACATTTTTCATTATTATTGTAAATATTTAAATTACAACTTACACCTAGGGAACAGGAGTATTCTCTATACCTCACCCATGGCTGTAAGTCATGCTGTCGACAGCGAGCCTGACATTTGGCCTCTTCAAATGCATGAGCTACTGTGGCTTTAGGAAATAAATTGACTTTGAATTAGGTACAGCACAGATTTGCTGTAAGTTAAATTATGACGACAGACTCATAGACTAGGCTTGTATAGGAGTATAAGAAATGATCTAATTGAGATGTTTATAATGATTAAGGGATTAAATGAGGTATGTACAGATTCTTGCTGATGAGCGAATTAAAAACAAGGAAACATTGTCTTAAGTTATAGCCAAGATATTAAGGTTGAAATCAGAATGTAGTTTTTCATAAAAAAGGTCGTGAATGTTGGGAGAGTCAGCACCTGCAAGAGAGTAGATGATCTGAACTATAGTGAGAATCAAATGAAGAGGTGAAGAGAATTTAAAATTATTCAATCAGAGTACAGTTTCTTACCTGTCACAAGTCACCTCTTCGGGCTTTGACCTAAGAGTGAGGCAATGTTCTTTGGAAACTGGTCTGACTAATCTTTTATCCACTTTACCTTCAAGTCAAATTATCTGGAGGTGCTGGGCATATGGTTCGGATGGGCCAGGGGTTGTGCCAAAACTTCAGACAAGCTTATCAGCAAAGTGAGGCAGCAACTGGACAGTTGGGAGCACTGCTCCCTTTCTATTGTGGATAAAAACTTGTCATCAGGTGTAAGGTACGCTCTGTTGTTGTACATGGTACAGTTCTGGCCTATTCCTCAAGCCTGTGCTACTGAATCACCTGAACCATCTTCCTCTTCATCTGGAGGTCAAAGATGAACTGTGTCTACTCAGTATGTACAAGCCCTGGATAAGGGGAGGAAGAATGTATCCAACGCTGTCCTCATCCTGATGGCCATCTTCATGTGTTGCTGCATCAAGCTGTGCATAGATCCTTGGTACACAAACATCAAGTATCACTGACATACTGGGGTTCTACCTGTCCCTGGCATTAGAAAGAATGAGTCTGGCCTCACTGGCATGGAACACCATAAATAGTTGGACCATTTCATATCACCTGTCCCTCATGGAAAAATGTCATAGAGAAAACACCTTCAACCACAAGTCCATCAAGTTGTGTTCAGCACGTAGTCTTCGAAACCCTGTGGGAAGAGAAGAAGCTGATCATGTTGAGTGGCTCCCTGAGCAGACGGTTAGTCATTTGGCAGAATGTCTCGTTGCCAGAACTTTCCAATAAATACCAAGGCGTAGCTTGGATGGTGGTGAGAAGGGCGCTCGTTGAGTGGTTTGTAACGTACCACTACCACCACGGTCCTTCTCACAATCCCTTAATGTCATCTACCCACCTTATCCCTCAACCCAACCTATTGATCTCACCATTCTCTTAAAGCCACCCATGATATTTAAAATTAATCCAAAACAAGTCCTCACTAGCAATCCAGGTCAATGATATTCATGTGATACCAACAACTGTGACAGTGGATGAAGGTTGTGGCAGTGGGGAGATCCCCAGTTGTCAAGATTTCCTTGCCACTAGAACTGTGTGTCTGCTGATGTGTAACAGTATTTCCACATTTAAAGATGTCCCGTGCAAATCATCTACCTAGAGGAATTCAGTTCCCCCATACAAAATTCTCATATCATGCTCATTAGCGAGTGATTGCCGATGGCGACAATTTAAAATTTATTCCTCAACCAACATTACTAAAAATGGATTAGTTGGTCATTAATACACAGCACTATAAGGGAATAAAAACCAAAAGAATTGCAGATGCTGTAAATGAGAAACAAAAACAGATATTGCTGGAAAAGCTCAGCAGGTCTGGCAGCATCTGTGGAGAGAAATCAGAGTTAATGTTTCAGATTCAGTGACCCTTCCTCAGAACATTAAATAAGAGTCTGAGTTCTGAGGGTCACTCGATCTGAAAAAGGGTGAGGAAGGGTCACTGAATCTGAAACATTGACTCTGATTTCTCTCCACAGATGCTGCAAAGTTTTCCAGTAACTTCTGTTTTTGTAGCTGTTTAAGGGAGTTTGCTGTGAGCAATTTGATTGTCGTGTTTCCTACAACTGTGAAATTTTCTAAAAAGTACTCATTGTCATTGTGGCTTTAAAGCCTTTAGGACATCACTAGATTGTGATTATAAATGCAGATTTGGTTGTTCATCTGTTCACTTTCTCTTTGTGTTTAACTCTCTCCCTCAGTCTGTACTGTTTATTTACTGTCTCTTTCTACTCTGTATCTCTTTTGCCCTTACACTCTTACTTTAATAGCAGTACCAATCCTACAAATATTTTATGTGTGAGATTTTTAATTACCTGCTTTATATTTTATCCATTTTCCTCTTTATTTTGATTTCCAGCATCTCATTTTTGTATATTTCTTTTCACAGTGCCCAAGCTGAAGGTTCTTAAATCTATTCTCATGTTTTTCTGTAAGGACAGCAAGGGAAAGCTTTGAATGCAGAACTGTCCCAGAATTCTAAGCAACAGCAAAAGCCTCCATTAAAAATACAAAAAGACTGTGAGATGGTGCAATTCATAGTAAAGTGTATATATACAGGACATTCTAAGGTAAAGGGTGTAGGTTGTGACCTATATGGGAAATTGTAACCCAGATGGGAGAATTAATGTGTTTGAACAGTCCCTCATTGTCATCTATAGCCATCCCATTAGGTTAAGAAAATGCTTATGACATAAAGTGCTTTTTTCTGACATATAAAATAGGCTCATGCATGTTTCCATAGTAACAGCTCTTATAAATCCTCTTGCTATTGACCTTGATTTGCTCTGAAAGCTTTCGAAATTCAATGGCTATGCAGCTCCCTCCTGTGATTCCCTGTTGGATTTAATTCTCTCTTTAGTCAGACAGGCTCTGTGTTGAAGAAATATTCCAAATGTTCAGCTCTTGCCCATGGCAACTAGGCCTTGTTTTATAATCACTGGTTTACTTGCCACTTGTTGTTAAATTGTGACTCTAACTTTATCCAATAATGATGAATTCTAAATTAAACCAAATAACCTTTGAGCATTGGATCAGTGACTTAATATGTCAGATCTAAGAGCAAAGCAGAGAATGACACAAGAAAAATAAAATCCACATGGGCCCAGTTACTCAATCATCGATGGAGTGATGCAGACATGGAGACACTGGAGATGGAAGGCTAAACACTGAAAGATTGCAGATACAATAGAGGTTTAGACATAGACAAAACTGGAGATCATAGTATCTTATGTCATAACCAGCCATTCAGTCCGTCATGCCTATGGCAGCTCCTTGAAAGCGTGTCCAAATTAGTCTAGACACACCCCCAACCCCATTCTTTTCCCACAGCTTTGCAAATTTCTCATTTCCAAGAATTTCCTATCAAGATCCTATTAAGGTGGCGGCAGAGTAGCAGTCCAGCATGCGGACTCCTGCTTGGGACTTGTCGGCTCAGTCACTTTTACTTTCTTTCTTTTTCACATTTTTTTCCACTTCTTTCACTGCTGTTTTCTTTCTTTTGCTTTCTTGTGCAGCGCTGAGGAGATTGAACCAGTGCACAGAGGCAAGCTCAACGTGGCAGCAAGAGAGGTCCCTGGCGTTGATGGCAACCTGAGGGGTGATGAGAGCAGGAACATGCAGCCCATGGTGACTGGCGGCAAAAGTGGGAGCAGGCAGCCTGAGGCGACTGGCAGCGAGGGTGAGAACAGGAACAGGCTGCAAGACAGCGGGAGCCGGCAGCCCAGAGTGGGAGAGGTCAAGCCTTTCGGAGGAATGCGACCCCAGTGTAACAAAGCACTTATGGACTGTGGTGTTAAACCATTAACTATGTTTCTTAGTTTTTCTACTGTTTATTAAGAAGGACTGTGATGTTTTCACTTTTTCACTTCATTCTCTTTATTTTCTGCTTTGTGCCAAGATTCTGCACCTAGGTACCTTTGTACCTAAGATGGCACAATAAGTGGCGACTTGTAAACTTTTCACTGTACTCTTGAGTATGTGACAATAAACTTAATTCAATTCGATTTTAGGACTAATTTTCATTTCAATGTTACTAATGAATGCTGCTAACAAAATGTTTCCTTTATCTCCCTTTGATATTTTTGCAAATGATGGTACATCTGTGACCTCTGATTATCAACCTACCAAACTGTGGAAACAGTTTTTTCCTATTTATGCTATCAAACCCTTTTATAATTTTGAACAATACCACTAAATCCCCCCTTACCCCTTCCCTACTTTAAGGACAGTGCCCGTTTTTTTTTCAAATGCGTGTCCACACTTCCCTACGTTAAACTTTAGCTGCCACTGGAAAATTCACAATGATGGATTTGGGATGGAGGGAAAGACCCACAAATAGCACCAAATATTTTGACATTGCGGAATTTGGGGATAAGCAGGCAATAAGCCTCTAACCCATGACCATGAATACTTTGTCGAGTAGGCAATACATATCTGTAGTTAATCCCATCAGATAAATTTCATCTTTCTTTAAACTCATTCTGGGGGTGTATGTATACATTTATAGCCAATTCCTCATTGCCCTGAAATAGTGACGTCAGGACCTCTCCTTAAACTGTTACAGTCTTATGTGAAGGTGTTCTCAAAAGTACACTAATATTACCACAATGGTGATATTTACTTCTTAATAGATTTGATTTGTTTTTCCTTTTATATTTGATAATTTGAATTCAAAACCAGCTTTCCTTCATTTATTGTCTGCTGTGATTCAAATCCTGCAGAGAGAGGTGAGGAACCCTTTAGGGTCTGCTTCCTGACCAGCAATGTCTCCTTTGACTGGCCATTATAAAGTGTGAGTCTCCATCCTAAGCTATCTACATGCCTGATTTCCTGTCAGTCCTTCTGGGAGATGCTATACCTTCAGCTTGGGAGACAGATGGAATAAGAATTTAAAGTTGACACACGACACAGCCCTGAATGCCAGCAGCATTGAACCATAAGCCTGGGGGACATACTTGTATCACCACATGACAACATAAAACAATTACATACAAATCCATGCAAACAATTCTCCAGTGTTCCAGCCATCCCACATACTGAACACTTTAAAAGAACTGGAAATGGCAAACATAAGCATTTTCTTACATATGCAGAACTCCCTGCTCTTCCCAACAGCAAAATGTGTCTTCTTCTGTCACTTTTTGTCATTGCTATCTGTAGCTTTCCTGAGCATTCATCAGCTCAATTTACATTGTCAGGAGAATACGTGCTTGGAGGCTTGTTCCCTATTCATCGTACTCCATTGGATGATGTTGATCGATTGAAGCCCGTTGTTCCAAAATGTGAAAAGTAAGTAACAGTTGAATAGATTTATGCTGCAACCTGCAATTAATCCCTGAAGGAATATTATATGAGTCACAGCATAGGTTTAGGTACAAACAAAGCATGAAGGCAGAATGAGGCTCTGTGAATATCAAAGTGTGAGAATACATATACACCCCACATACATCACTCATAATGGAGGTGTATAGCAATCATTGCTGTGTACAGCAATCCAAAGTTACAGCCATAGTGTGAGTCCAGACATTATGTACACCAGTGACTGTACAGCTCCCATTTCTTAAAGGTACTGATTCTCTTCAGGGTTCAGGTTCACATTTCCCCTCAAGATGTTGACTCTTAACAGGGTTTAGAACAATCATATATAAAATTAGAGATAACCAGGCTTAACTTATGGGCTGGAATCTTATCAAGGTGCTCAGGCAGTTTACATACAAAATAACAGATGCCCAAGAGTGAATAACATGCTGGAATCTATCAAGGAGTTCAAATGGTTTACACATCACTGTAGCAGTTCCTCCAAGTAGTATCCATGGCCCAACTATCTTTTAACTATCTTTTTAGCATCAATGACCTTCCTCCCAAGATGGGAGGCAAGGATATTTGTTAAAGATCACACAATGTTCAGTTCTATTCAGTATTCTTCAATGAAGCAACTGTGCCCACATGCAGCAAAATTGGGACAGCAGCCACTCTTGGGATAGTAAGTAGCAAGCAGCATTTGTGCCACAAAAGTGCCAGGCAAAGACCACCTGAATAAGAGAGAAAGCCAAGAGATCTTTTGACATTTGATGTCTCTTGACCGCCTACCTACCCCAAGCTTAACCCTTTATTTTGGCAGCATATAAATTCAGTAGCAAACTCAGTTCAACTTGGGCCTGAGTGTATGCATTCGTTGGGTAAGAAAGTCTAAATCTTTAATTTGTTCAAACCTAATTTAACCTAATTTAGTTTGTAGTTGGCAATTAACTGAAATTTACAGTTCTAATCTAAATCTAAATTCCGTCATTGCTATTCTTAAGCAGGGAATAGCAAGAACTGCAGATGCTGGAGTCAGATTGTGGAGCACAGCAGGTTAGGCAGCATCAGAGGAGCAGGAGAGATGACGTTTCAGTTTGGGACCCTTCACCAGACCCGATGGAGGGTCCTGACTGGAAACGTCGACTCTTCTGCTCCTCTGACGCTGCCTAACCTGCTGTGTTCCTCCAGCTCCACACTATTTACTCTTAAGCAGCGTTAATTCTTCAAGGGTTGCAGTGAAAGAATAGCTTAGTTAAGAACCAGTTGAAACTTCCTCAGCTAGAGCATTTGTGATGGGAACATACATAAGTAGTCAACTTAATGTAACTTTCAATAGAATACCAGAGTCGAGCACGTGAAGAGGTTACAAGGAGGAGGGAAAGAGGTTTGGTTGTTTTTTGCCTAAACAAAGCAGCTGATTGTGTGTAGAATTGATGAGTATTTATAGAATTTAAATTAAATGTAAGATCTTTAATTTGTATTTACGTTTCCAGTCCTATATTTCTCTCTTCTTAAAAATAGCTTGTTAAAAATAAGATTGATACTGCTGTTAAAAAAAGGTGCAAACAGCAGAGATACTAAAGTGATTAATTAATAATTTGAATAAAATAGAGATGGCAGATGTTGCTGCTGCAATGTATGGGAGATGCTGGAAAACAAGGCAATTCCAAGTGAACACATCTATAGCAAGTGTTTACAGCTCGAGCAACTTCAGATTTGAGTTGAGGGGTAGAGGCCCAAGCTGCAGACATTGTGCCACATCAGACAGGAGGAGAGTTACTGGACACTTTGTTCCAGGAGACAGTCCTATCCCTCAGATTAGGTCATTCAAATTTGGTCTATGATTGTGGATAGGAGCGTGTGACTGCAGATAAGGCAGGTATGGGAACCCAAAGGACATTGTTTGAGGAGTCTCAGCCACTGCAACTGTCTATCAGTAATGAGGTTCTGTCAAGCTGTGTGAACTAGAGTGGGAGCTGCAAGGAATATGAGAGAACAGCACTGTCGTACAAGAAGCTATTGGTGGGACAGGCAATGGAAACATTGTAGTAGTAGTAGGGACAGTATAATTCGTGCAATAAATACTCTTCTCTATAGTCTTTAGCATGAGTCTCGGAGGCTGCGTTACCTGTGCAGTGAGTTAAGGACATTTTAGGATTGGAGAGGAACTTTGAGCGGGAGGGCAGGGATCCAGATCCTGTTTTCCACTTTGGTTCCAACAACGTTGATAGGACTAGAAGGAAGTTCTTCATGCTTTTAAAATTCAAACAATTATCTATTACTTTCATGAATATATTAAGTGACTTGTCCTTCACATCCTTCTATGGTAGAGAACTTCACTGATTCGCTATCCTTTGATTGAAGGCATATTTCCTCATCTCAGTCCTAAGTACCCTATCTGTAGCCTGAGACTGTGACTCAGGTTCTAGACTCTTCAACCAGGGAAAATATCCTCCCTGCTTTTAGTCTGTCCAGCCCTATTTGAATTTTATATGTTTCAATTAGATTCCTTCTCATCTTTCTATACTCTGTGAAAACAGGCCCAGTCAAACCATCCTCTATAGTTTTTCATAAAATTATTAATTAATTAGAATCAAATGTCTGCACTGCAAAGAAGGTTTTAAATTAATTAGAAGAGGGGGGTTCTAGACAGAGAACACATAGGCTTACAAAATAAAAGGATATGGCACATTGCATGGCAGCTACTTAAGAAATATAACCAGAGTAGGACAGAATGTATAAACATTTTTTTTTAAAAAGCAGCTTATAGGCTCAAGGGGAGAAAAGTGGTAAAGAAATAGATGGATCTTGGTCTTTTTGTTCTCAAAATTTCTATCTGCATATGTCGGAGCAAATAGCTGATACCTGTGGACCTGATTCTGACATCATTCATGAGAACTACTGTGAAGTTCTTACTAATTGCACTTTAATTGAAATAAATTACTTTCTTTTGCAGATCAAAATTCAGAACAAAGTTGTTCACTGCCTTCCAAGCAATGAGATTTGCTGTTGAGGAAATTAACAACTCAACTGATTTGTTGCCAAGCATCACTCTCGGTTATGATATTGCTGACAGTTGCTTTGAGGTTGTGGACATCCAAGCCATATTCAGGTTCCTTTCAGGCAAGCGTGGAGCAGAGCTGAAGATATTAAGCAATTACACAGTTTACCAACCCAAGGTAATTGCTGTCATTGGTCCACCTTCAACAGATGTAGCAATTACCATTGCCAGGTTGTTAGGTTTCTTCCTTGTTCCTCAGGTGAGTTTATTATGTGCTTTGGTGATGTATATCAATTGCAAAGACTTCAGGTTGTACAGATGTGCTTAGTCACTCTTACGCTGTCCAGGCATGCTGTGTTAGACTGTTCAGGCATGCTGTGTTGTCAATTTTGTTTTAAAATATTGCTCAGTTTCCAACAACTTCGCTCGAGGGTGCTGACTGTCACTGGGTTTCAGGTTCTTTCCCCTACAAAGGGTTCCTGAGTCTTCTGGAATCTCAGACAAATGACTACTAATTTTGTGTGAGCAGTGGATATGGGCAGAATATTCAATGATTCATGGCATCACAGCTAAGCTATGATAGCTGAAACTAATGTCTTTGGCCATAAGCTTCAAGCCTTTGCCACTAACTCTAACTTTTTCTATTTCCATTGTCTAAAGCCAAACCGGATTGCGATAATCTTGGCCTTTTATTTGATGCCAGTTTGAACTTTCAATCCCATATCCTCTCTATCATAAAAACTACCAACTTTCTTCGCTGTTTCTACTTTAGTTAACATCCCTTTCCATATCTATCACCTCAAGGCTCAATTGTTTCATTAATCTTCTGGCCAGGTACCTTTATTCCTCTCTCCATCTAAGTTAACAGTTGAACTTGCATTGAATGCCATATGGAATTGAGATTCTAAACTTTTACCACACTTATTTCTAGTAACTGAAAGAGGTCATTTTATTTTTAGGCCATGCCTATTTATGTTATTTACGTTAGCCAGTGTAAATACTTTCTGTCTCCTATTTGTCTTATTTAATACCTTAAACTTTGATCAAGTCACTCCTTAACTTTCTAAATTTCAGGTAATGGTGTGTGTAATCTGATTTCTGGCCTCTGGATCATCCCCAGCCTTTCGTCATACCATTTTTGGTTATACCTTTTGCCACATGCCAAACTCTGCAATTTCCTCCCCAAACCTCTACCTGTCTCTCTTCTTTTCAGACCTCCCTGAAAGCAAAAGCTTTTGGATAATCCACAAAACACCTCTTTCTTTGGCTGGACATCTATCATTTCGATAATGCAACTTTTTTTTATGTTAAAGGCACTGTAAGAATCCAAGTTATTGTTCACCAAATAGTGTATTTGATAACTGAGCCATTTGAAAACTAGAAATCCCATCATATTTTCTTTGAATTAGAAAGCATAAAATTACACTCAGGTGTGAACAATTCAAGCAAAGGTAAAATAACTAAAGTTAAGTTAATTGCACTTATGTCTGACTCACTGGGTTGTAGATTCAAGGCCAAACTTGACTGGGGCACAAATATTCAAGCTGGCAACACAGGGCAGTACTGAGGGATTTTTGTACTGTCAGAGGTACCATATTTTAGATGAGAAATTAAACTGAGGCCCCATACAACCTCTCAGATGGGTGTAAAAGATCTCATAGCATGATTTGAAGAGGACGTCTCCTGGGTAACCTTTACAATTTTATCCCTCAACTACCATCATTGGAACAAATAATCTGACCGCTTACTTCTTGCCTTTTGTGGAACTGGCATTGCCCAAATTGCTGCCATGTTTCTTACATTGCAACAGTAACTACACTTAAAGATTACTATTTGTAAAGCACGTTGAGATGCTTGTGATTGTACAAGGTGCTATATAAATGCAAGTTTCTTTTTCTGCTTCTGCAGATCAGCTACCAGGCATCTGGTGAGATTCTCAGTGATAAAATGCGCTTCCCATCATTTTTCCGGACCATTCCAAGTGACAAGAACCAAGCAAAAGCAATGGCACTACTGATACAGGAATTTAACTGGAATTGGATTGCTGTTATTGGGAGTGATAATGAATACGGGCGCAAAGGGGTTAACAAAGTGGTGGAACTGACCTCAGCAGCAGGAATCTGCATTGCGTATCAGGGTATCAGCTCTACCTCCCCTGAGCTTGTTATCCAAATGATCAACAATATCAGTAACACTGTCAATGTCACCGTACTTTTTTCCAATGAGATAATGGCGCAGGTATTTTTCAGTCTTGTCGTGGCACAAAATCTCACCTCCAAAGTATGGATCATAAGTGAAGCTATTTCTTTATCATAAGAATTAACAAGCATACCAAACATTGAGAGTATTGGGATGGTAATGGGTATAGCAATCAAGGAAGGGCAAATGGCACATTTTGAAGAGTTCCTGGACAAACCTTTGAGTGCTAATCCAAGAATGTTGCCAGATTCAGAGTTGGGAGAGAGTAACCACAGTAGAGGCAGCTATGAGCAGGCATGCAGCCAATTTGATTGGCTGAATGCCAAGTATTTGAACTCTTCATTATCCAGACTGGAAAAGCGGCTTTCGTACAATGTGTACTTGGCTGTGTATGCTGTTGCCCATGCATTGCACAACCTCCCCCAATGCAATGTGGCACAATGTGAGAAAAAACAGAGTATCCTTCCCTGGCAGGTAGGTGTATGTTATTGGTGCGATACTCTTCTTTACACAACAGTAAAAAAAAAATAAAAACAAGTAGAAGAAGGAAATTATAGGCTCAAAAGCACTATTCCTTTTTTAAATCACATCTTCTCGATAAATATTTCATCATGTTTGACTTCTCATAATATCACTCACTTCACCTGCCAGCCTCACCATGTCCCTGAAACCCACCTCACCGTATCTCAGTTGTTTGTCCCTCCAGGTACACACCTGTCACTTCAACCCATTCTAACAGCTTTCACTGTCAATCCCCAGGAACTTTTCCCCTGTGCTCTCACCTAACTCGAGCAGTTTAAGCACCTCACCTAACTCTTCATAGATCAGCAATGATTCCTCCTTATTTAAATGCATGAATTTACGTGGGGTGAAATTTTCCCATTTGCAATTGAAGTGTTCGTCAATGATTTGTATCATGCAATCGTCTGCTCTTTGACTCATTAAATATGGAACTGAGCTCTTAGTGCCTTTCTTGTATGCTACTGATGGGACCTTCCAGCAGTCATGCTGCTAGTGCCATATTTGAAGCCCAGCTGCATACCACCTCACATGCTGCAAGCCTGGAACTGGACCTCACACTGCAGTGCTTGATCATTATGGCAACAGGAAAGGAAAGATCGTTCCCTGTTCTGTGGACAGGGACCTGCAGGTGATGGTGGATATGGTAGTCGAGAGGAGGGCTCTCCTTTTGCCTGTGGACTGTCACAGGAGTCCACACCATCAAGCCAAACCAGCCTTGACCCAAATAGCTGCCTGAGTCTGTACTGTGTCCCAGGTGAAGGACACCCAGTAGTGCAGGAACAAGGGCAATAATCTTCTCAACTCTACAAGGGAAGGTGCCATCATCTTTTCTCTGCTAAGTCTATTCACAAGGCCACCACTTAGTCTAACTCTGCCACTAACTGCCACTGCACATACCTCTCACCAAGGCTCATGGACTATAGCTCTTGGTATTGCATGCATCACATTCACTCAATGGCTCTCACCTGCCTCATCTTCCTAAAACTTCCTGCTTTCTGCACTTCCTGCCCACTCACTGGAGATACCTCACCATCTCTCCTGCTCAGGGCTCCCCACTAACTGTTTTTTCATTCACTTCAATAATATTCAATCCCTCCCTTTGTCTCATTGCAGGAAAAATCAGCCCACAATTGGGTTGAGAGGGCAAAGACCAGGGTGCCTCACTCCGTGCAAAAATCATAAGGAGCAGAAGTTGAAAATTCAGCCCCTTGTGTCTGTCCCACCATTTAATACGATCATCACTGATCTCATTTCAGTCTCAGCTCCACTTTTCTGACTATTCCCCATAGCCCTTTAACCCATTACTAATTAAAAATGTGTCAATCTCCTCCTTAAATTTATTTAATATCCTGGTGTGCACCGCACTCTGGGGTAGTGAATTCCACTGGTTCATGATTCTTTGATAGCAGTAATTTCTCCTCATCTCTGTTTTAAATCTTCCACCCCTCAATCTAAAAATATGACCTTTTGTCCTAAATTGCTCCTGTAGGGGAAAAATCTGCTCTCAGTCTCCTTTGTCAATGTCCTTTAGCATCTTATATAACTTAATTAGATCTCCTAAATTCTAGTGAGTATAAGGAGCACTAAGGAGTAGATTCTTGAGTTAGTCATGGAAAAGCTTAACCACTCTGTGAGGACATTTGGATGGTCAACCAACCCAGTAAACTTCATTGTGCTATGCCACACTCCTCTCTCATTAACTCCAATGCAAATGCATTCTTAATCTGCACAAGCTTTTATTGCCCTTTGACAACTAATTCCATCTCTTCTCTTACTTAAACACCAGCCATACCCAGCAAACCTGCACTAAGAGGCCAGCACAGAAGACACTCAAGTCCACTTCTACCTCTAAGGGGGAAAGCTACTGAACCCTCAGAGAATGCACCAGCAATGGCTTACACCTGGACCCTCCACTAGCTCACAGACTTTCACTCAATAGGTATTCTATCCAGATTAGACTCAGGAGTGCATTTTGGTAAGCACATCATTGATGCATCTCTGCAGCTGGTTGAAGTAGAAACACCTCAGGTCTCTAGCACTGAAGGCTTGCTGGATAGCAGGCACTTGTTCTTCCCCAGGCAGAAAGTGAATCCTGTGGTCTCAGCCAATAATAACTTCATCAAATGCAAAGACAGGCACAGAAACAACAGGCAGGTTTGTCAGAGGCATTCCATAAGCTGGGCTGAAGCACAGAGGAGTCCAGCAACACTATCAGCACTGTGCTGGCTTCAGCATGTGTGTATCTGGCTGCTCCATTGTAAGGACTGTGTCTTTTTATTTTGTGCTTTGAAAACTATGGACTGAAATGAGAAAGAATTTTTAAACTCAGTGTTTGAAAGGGTGACTGCAGATTTGAAAAGCCAGTAACCTGACACCCATAGCAAGTGTCGTGAACAATTATTTGAACGAGAAGTAACTGAAGTTTGAGTTGCAGACAATTTAGAGTTGAAAGGGTGTCCTGATGCAGCTTTTGTGGACAACAAGATGTTGATTTATCAATGGCAGTGTTTTTCAACTGTGTGCCGCAACAAGCTGAGAAATACGCCATTAAAGTTTGAGGAAGCAGTGCCAGTTTACCTGAGCACTGAAGCTGCGTCCGTGTTTCTGATCTCTTCTGGTACCTTGTGTCTATTATTGAAGGTGCTCTGTTATAGGAAGGATATTATTAAATTGGAAAGGGTGTAGAAAAGATTTACAAGGATGTTACTGGGACTGGAGGATTTGATTTATAAGGAGAGGCTTATGAGAGACAGGTCCATGAATATGAAAGATTTAGAGGGATACGGGCCATACGCAGGCAAACCAGACTGGTTTAGTTTAGGAAACTTGGTTGGCATGGATAAGTTGGACTGAAGGGTCTGTTTCAATGCCGAATTACTCTATGACCCTATCTGCCGACACCCATATTGACTGCCCACTCACAAGCCTGCAGACCACACATGCATAGCCTGCCAATACCACACACACCAGCAGGCCCAGGTTTTCAACTAACTGAGTAAACTGCAATTTACTTTGCATTGAGTTGAGCAGATTTTGAAAACATGTACTTGTAGTCCAGGACAGTTTATTTTTGCTGTTGGATTTGAAACATTAAAGCTTTTGATCCTTCTATCGTTTGTTGCATTTACTATGTTGCAAATCTCTCTAGTGAGGCTGTAACTATATTAAATGCAAGTAAATGTGCCATTTATGAGCAATCAATTCAGCTGAAAAAAGTGGGTGTGCCATGGAACTGTTTGTTCCATTGAAGCGTGCCTTGATACTGAAAAAGTTGGGAACCACTAGTCTATAGACTCGTGGCCAGTTATCAATGACATAGACATTGTTGCCTGCTAAGAACTGTATGATGGTTCTCAGGTAACTGAACATCTTAAAGCTCGGAACAAATTACAGAGAGAGAAGTGTCCAGCTCTTCCCTGTCTAGGGTAGCCTACCTAGCTTGTAGTCAAAGCTTAGTGTAAACATGCAGAAAACCAGAGTTGCTTTTCTGTCATGATTGTTGTAAGCTGTGATTTTTAACTGATAAGTTAATGATGTTTTATCAGTGAGCAGAACACCTTGTCTCTCTTACCAACCAAAGAATTATCCAAAGAAAGATGACTGAATGTGAGGTATTGTCAATGCAAAGGCAGGATTTCATCTCCACAAGAACTTTGCACTGATCATTCTTGATGGAACTGCCATGGACAGATGCATCTGGCAAGGCAGGTTGATGAGGATGAGGTCAAATATGTTTTTCCCTCTTGTTGGTTCCCTCACCAACTGCTGCAGATTCAGTCTAGCAGCAATGTCCAACTGAAAGCTCAAGCATTTCAAGGTAACTTAGCAGTCTGTGTGTGTTTGGAAACACTGAAACAATGATGGATAAGTCAAAAGGAAAGTCCTTAGGATTACTCTCAACTTTCTGTCTATTACGAGAGACTTCACTGCACAACATTCAGATGTGATATGTTACCTGAAGCTTAACTCATCTTAGCACCATGTGATGTTAGTTCACATTCTCAATGGCTGCTGCTCTTTCTCTAGTGGTCAAACGTGGATCCTTGAAAGTGAAGTCATCTGAAGATATCAAGTGCACAATTAGAAGAATAATGAGACATTTATTCTAAAATAGAAAATATAGGCCTGCAAAAATAACAAGGTTCATATGTTCTTTGCAGTAAGTACGGCTGCTTGCCAGATTAGCAACGGAACATTAGAACAATTAAACAAAGTCAAAATCCAGCTCATTCAACCTGGAAGCGGGTTTCAAAGAGGTTATCTCTGGCTTCTTGGGTTTAATAATGCATAACTCTATCTTTCTTGGACAGCCCTCTTGACAGTATCCTGATCTTGATTCTAATCTTCATCCTCAGAAGACTGTTACTGATCCCCATTTCCTTTGCATTCAGGAATCCGCTTTGTGTCATCTCCAATTAGGAGTAGGATTAGGATTATGATTAGGGTTAGGGTGCAGAGTAGGACGCTTCAGTTTGTCCGCTCCGTCTGTTTCCTTTCCTTTTTTCTCTTCTCTCCTTCTTTTTTCTTCTCCCAGCAATGGACTCTCAGCCACGCACTCCATGCAGACTCGGCAAGGCAGCCTCCCAGCTTGATGTGGTGGCCTCCTGACCTGGCAGGGTCACCTCCTGGCTCAGTGAAACAGACTTTCAGCCCAAAGTGGTGGTCTTTTTACATGGCGTAGCAGATTTTCAGTTCGATTATGGTAGTCTTTCTGCCAAGCATGGTGGACTTTCAGCCCGGTGTGGCGGACCCGCGGCCCGGCATGGCAGACTTTTGGCCTGGCATGGCGGTCTGTTGGCCTGGCATGGCAGTCTTAGAGCTTGGCATGGTGCACTCTTGGCCTGGTGTGGTGGTCTCTTGGCCCGATGTGACGGATTCTCAGCTCAGCATGGCAGTCTTTTGGCCCGGCATGGCAGATGCTTGGCCTGGTGTGCTGATCTCTCGGTGGTATGTGGCAATCTCTCGTCCTGGTGTGGCATCAGCGTGGACTTCCACTCTCGAAGTGATTCCTTGAAGTGCGGTCCCACCGCAGCTAAGCATTTAAGTAAGACTAATGTTTGAATTTTTAGCTTTATTCTTTATTTTTTACTTTAAAACCAAGGTGTCACTGTACTATAATTACTTTAGTGTTTGACCTTTAACTTTGTTCTTTGTTTCTATCTTGTTTTTAAGATTCTATCCCTGGGTATTTGTACCTAAGATGGTGCCTTGTGTGCCTGACATTATACACTTTTCACTGTATTCCTTTGCTTTTGTACTTGACTACACATTACAATAAAATCAAAATCAAATCGGTGTTGAAGGGCACACCATGCCACATTGATGGGGCATAACCTTTCTTGGCCATACCACAAGATTCCACCAAAGCAATCCAGTTATCTTAAGGAGACCTTTGCCTGAGGCCTATGGAAGCCTGAGCAGTGCTGTATCATCACTGTGTCAATCTGAGGACATTATAAAAGTGTCAGGAGCTATGCTTGGAGTACCTCTTGTCACCAGCCACTGTTTTTGTCTGGGACAAAGACCTTGAAAGGTTGCAGCAACCTGTGAATTCTCCAATATGTAAGACTAACTACTAAAACCAATAAATTTGCCCCTTTCCACGACCTGGAACATGCCCTAACCCCAACTCGTAATGCAAAAATATCTAGCCCCATGGGGATTAATTTACATCCATAATCACCAACGCAAATGAGCACATTTGGTGTATTGTATTCAGACTGGGCACCTTATTTAAGGAAAGATGTTAACACCTTGAGAGAGGGCAAAGGAGAGTTGCTGGAATAAAACCAGGAATGAGGGATTCTACATACAAGGAAGGATTAGAGAATTTGCACTTATTCTCCTTGGAGCAGAGAAAATTAATAGGTAACTTTATTGAGATGTTCAAAATTATGAACAATTTTGACAGGGTAAAGAAGGATATTCTGTTTCCACTTGTTGGTATGTCAGTAACTAGAGGTTACAATTTCAAGAATGTCAGCAAAAGAGCCAGAAGTGAGATGAGGAAAAACATCTTTGTTCAGAGAGTTGTTAGGATTTGGAATGCACTGCCTGGGAGAGTAGCATAGGTGGATACTATAGAGGTTTCAAAATAGAACTGGATATATATTTGAAAGTAAAGAACTATGGATGCTGTAAATCAGGAACAAAAACAAAGTAGCTGGAAAAGCTCAGCAGGTCTAGCAGCATCTGTGAAGGAGAAAACAGAGTTAACGTTTTGGGTCCGGTGACCCAAGGGTCTTTGTTTTTGTTCCATATATTTGAAAGTGGTGAATTTAGAAGACTACAGAGAGAGGCCTGGAGAACTCTACTACCTGGGTAGACCTTTTGGGAGCCAGTACTGGCATGTTGGATCGAATGGCTTCCTTCTGTACTGTAAAATTCTATGCTTCTAAATAAATCTATCATAGGTAGCAGGAGCCCAATGAGAACTGAAATGGAGTACAACTCAGACCTGAACCAGAATTAAGAATAATAAGATATTGGCTAAAATAACTGCACTAGAAGGATCAAAAAACTCAGCCAAATACACACTCTAACAGATAAACACATAAAGTAGCAACTAGCCCCTTCTGCTCAATCCTCCCAACCTGACTTAATCTAAATCAAACTATTAACTCAGCCTGAACTCTAACCTGAACTATTGTCAGCTGTCATGTTAAATCTGTGTCTCAGTTGCTCAACAGCTTGAAGGAGGTGAAATTTAATCTTCATGATGACATTTTCTACTTTGACGAGTATGGAGATCCACCCAGTGGTTACGACAGTGTCTTATGGGACTGGATGAGGGCTAAAGTCCGTTTTAAGACCATTGGTACTTACTTGCCGAACGATGGACAGATAAACATCGATTCGTCCTTGATCCACTGGAATTGGGAAAATAACTTGGTAAGAATCTAGACAAAGTTTCTTTCTTTTATGCTGGTCACAAGCGCTTATATTTAGGTATTTTGGAAGTGTATAAACACAGGTATTCAATCCTCTTGGTGCTCCCCCTGTGCCAGTTTAAAATTTTTAAAATTTTGGAAGATAATCCAGGTTGACATTACATTACAATTCTGAGGCAGTGCTGTATAGTTGGAGCTGCCTTCTGAATAAGATCCTAAAGTGAGGTTCTGCTGTCCTCCCTGGAGGATCCCTTATCAATTTTATAAGAAATGCAGGACAGCTGCCGTTTTCTTTGAGCTAATGACAGTTAAACAGATGATCTGGTCCTCTCTCTCTCCTGATTGTGGGGGCTTGCTGTGCACAAATTGCCTGCCACATTTCCTACATTGCAAAAGGCAATATAAAAATGTAAGTTTCTTTCTTATCATTAGGAAATACCTCAAAATGCTTCTTAAACAGTAAATTAGCTCTTGTTGTTATGTAGTAAATATAAGTAGATCCAGCAAAAGCCAACTAAAAGAAGAATTAATAAACTTGTTCTTGAAGGTCCAGAGATAAATATTAAATAAGAACACCTTCAAATTAAGCTTCAGGATCTTTATGATTCGTGAGGAAGATGTGATCTTGATTTAACTTCTAACTGAAGAATGATGCTTCTTACAGTACAGGGCTCCCATTGATCATACGTGTTGTAGTGAGGTCACCAGCAGAGGTCTCTGGCAGGCACAATCTAACGTTCTTGGCAAAACTCAACAGGAATGGAACCTATGGAATTTCAGCACCATTCTGGCTGCTGTAAAATTGTGATTGAAATGTCCTTTTACACACTGGGACTCAATGGATCAGATATCCTTCTTTCACAACCTGGGTCTGAGTGGGGATGTGGGTAGCACTGTCAGACGCTGTCCTTCCACACTTTGTGACTGGGTGACTTGGTGCATCAGAGATTGTCAGCAGGCAGATACCATCTAGTTTTAGAACTTAAGAATTTCAATTTGGCTAGGATTCCAGGTGCATTACGGTTCCAGGCAATGGCTGTTACCAAGCTGTATTCCTGTCAGCAAAATGAAGATTTGAGAATAGAAAACAGAGTCTAAAAGAAGAGAGATAACAAGGTGTAGAGCTGGATGAACACAGCAGGCCAAGCAGCATCAGAGGAGCAGGAAGGCTGACATTTCGGGCCTAGACCCTTCTTCAGAAATGGCATCCAGCTCTACACCTTGTTATCTCAGATTCTCCAGCATCTGCAGTTCCTACTATCTCAGAGTCTAAAAGAAGGTGGATTTCTGGGGATTCTCCTGGTTTTCTGATGAAAAGTTGATAGAGGTGCACAGAAACTCCAGAAAAACAGTCTAAATTATACTTTCTTTTACTAATATCTCATCAGTTCTGCTGAATCAAATGGGAGATATCCCTCAGACTGGCAATCTGCAGAAATTCAGCCCCAGTATTACCATCTGGGGCCTTCTAAGAACCAAAGAATGATTTCATGTGCTTTTTTACCCAGACCCCAATACCTAATTGTTCAGTGACGTGTGATCCAGGACAGAAGAAAATTCTAAGAGGAATCCATTCTTGCTGCTTCATCTGTGAAGACTGCCCTTCTGGAACATTTCAGAATCAAAGTGGTCAGTAAGTAGCTTTTCTGTACTTGCTCTCATTTTTGCTTTATTTATATCTTCCTCTCTCTAGAGAAATTGAGAGCTCAGACAAAAACAAAAAGGAGACTTATATAAAGTTTAGGAAACTGAAGATAGACACAGCCTTAAAGAATACAAAGATAACAGGAAATATTCAAACAAGGAATTGGGAGAGCTAAAAGAGCTGTGAAATGTCTTTGGCAAACAGGATTAAGAAATATCCCAAGCTGCTTTATACATATAAAAGAACCAAGAGGGTAGTTAGGGCAAGAGTAGGTCTACTCCAGGACAAAGGAGAGAATTTATGAGTGGAGCGAGAGGAAGTGGATGAGGTCCCTAACAAATACTTTGCATTGGTATTCACAAAAGAGAAGAATATGGCGGGTGGTGAGTCTCAGGAGAGGTTTATTGATATTCTGGACCATGTCAATATAAAGGAGAAGATGTTGGGTGTTTTAAAAACATTACGGTGGACAAGTCCCCAGGACCTGATTGGATCTATCCCAGAATGCTGAGGGATACAGGTGAGGAAACTGCTAGTGCTTTGTACAAAAACTTTGTATCCTCTTTAGTCACAGAGGTCCCAGAAGACTGGACAGTATCCCAACATTATTCCTTTGTTTAAGAAGGGCAACAGGGACAATCCGGGAAATTACAACCCGGGTGCACCTTACATCGGTGATAGGAAATTGCTGGAAGAGATTCTTAGGGAATAGGATTAACTCACGTTTAGAAAAAAAAATGGACTTAATAGCGATAGGCAGCATGGCTTTGTGCAGGGAAGATCGTGTCTCACAAACTTGATTTTTTTGAGGAAGTGACAAAGATGATTGATGAGGAAAGGATGGTAGATATTGTCCAAATGGACTTTAGCAGGCCTTTGACAAGGTCCCTCATTGCAGGCTGATACAAAAGCTGAAGTCATATGGGATCTGCGGGGAGCTGGTAAGATGCATACAGAAATAGCTTAGTTATAGAAGACAGACAGTAGCAGTGGAAAGATGAATTTCTGACAGAAATCTATGACCCAGTGGTGTGCTGTGGGGATCAGTGCTGAGACTCCTGTTGTTTGTTTTATATATCTATATATATATATCTATTATTTATATATATATATACACATATATAAATGATTTGGAGGAGAATGTAGGGGCCATGGTTAGTAAGTTTTTTTTTCCTTTATTCATTCACAGGATGAGGGGTGTCGCTGGCTAGGCAGCATTTATTGCCCATCCCTAATTGCCAAAAGGGCAGTTAACTGTCAACCACATTGCTACCTTCATTGGGTCTGGAGTCACATGTAGGCCAGACCATGCAAGGATAGCAGTTTCTTTCCCTAAAGAACATTAGTGAACCAGATGGGTTTTTCCTATATTCATGGTTAGAATCTTAATTCCAGTTTATTGAAGTCAAATTCCACCATCTACTGTGGTGGGGTTTGAACCTGGGTCTCAGAACGTTACCTGGGTCTCTGGATTAACAGTCCAGTGATAATATCACTAGGCCATCACCTTCCCATGACACAAAGATTGGGGGAGTTGTAGACATTGAGGAGGACTGCCAGAGGATTCAGCAAGATTTGGGCGGCACGGTGGCTCAGTGGTTAGCACTACTGCCTCACAGTGCCAGTGACCTGGGTTCAATTCCACCCTCTGGCAACTATCTGTGTAGAGTTTGCACATTCTCCCCGTGTCTGCATGGGTTTCCTCCGGGTGCTCCAGTTTCCTCCCACAGTCCAAAGATGTGCAGGGTAGGTGGACTGGCCATGTTAAATTGCCCGTAGTGTCCAGGGATGTTTAGGTTAGGTGGGTTAGACATGGGGAATGCAGGGGTAAGAGAATGAGTCGGGGTGGGATGCTCTTTGGAAGGGAGGTGTGGACTTGTTGGGCCAAATGGCCTGTTTTGACACTGTAGGGATTCTATGAATATAGATAGGCTGAAGACTTGGACAGAGGAATGGCAGTTATAGTTTAATCTGAACAAATGCAAGGTGATGCATTTTAGAAAATCTAATGCAGTAGGTAAGTATAGATAAATGGCAGCAGTCTTAGTAGCATCAGCCCACAGAGAGATCTAGGTGTACAGGTCCAAAGTTGCCTGAAACTGGCAACACAAAAGGATAAGGTGGTCAAGAAGGCATACAGCATGCTTCCCTTCATCAGTTGGTGGTAGCCATGACGGGGACGTGCCAGTTTTGGACTGGGGTGGACAAAGTCAGAAGTCATACGACACCAGGTTATAGTCCAACAGGTTTATTTGAAATCATAAGCTTTTGGAGCGCTGCTCCTTTGTCAGGTGAAGTCTCTCTACTTATGTTATTTGTTTCTTGTCCTGCTGAAAACATTTGACTAGCAAAGTCTAGGATCTTCATTCAGGATCTCCTCTGTTCTTTCAGAGGTCAACCAGGCTACCTTCATTGGGTCACTTAAAAAAAATTTGGGTAATTGTTGTTGGTCTGTATTAGTTCTGAGTTAAAATGTTTTACCAATGTTCTTTAGGAAAGAGAACTGAGTGGAGTGTGGGTCCTTTCACATTCTGGGACTGAATGTGACAGTGAGTTAAATAAAATTTATTCAGCGATCCAAAAATTAGGTTCTGTTGCACCCATTTCTCAGGTGCTGAGCAACTTTGGTGTCCAAAATGGCAGGCAGCAAACTCATGCACACTGTCAGCTGAAGATGGTGAGACTAACAAATTCAGTAATGGTAAGCAAGAGTCCTTTACTAATGACTATCTGCATTTACAAAGGGACTAGCAAGCTTCTAAGGCCCTAATAGCTGCTTGAAGACCCTCTAACATGAACAGCTTGGTAAGTGCTATTGTAAGCTACACTTAAGAAAGTAAATCTGTAACAAAGAAGCAACTATCTGAATGTGTTTCTATTCTGGTTCAACATTAAATTTTCTCTTGCCACTGCTCCATCCTCAATCCTCCCCATTTCACCTAATCTTCTCTCTAAGTCCCTAAGGCACCCATTCCCAAACATTCTGTCCAGTCCCCACAAACTCAGATTATTTCATGGGGAAATGTAAGAGGATCATTACTCTTTACGTGATTTATGCTATATTTGTCCTGGGACATTTGACAGGACTGTATGGAAGGTAGTTTTTGATTCTAAACTCTGTATCTGCCTTAGAAATGTTGGATGTTGACAATGAAGGCCTGCAAAGGAAAATGTTCCATATTCCACCCTTGGCTCTTATTCAAATTAGCACAAGACCCACAAGAAAACTGTTCAGAAAAGACCACTGAGGGATCTCTTCATACTACAATGTTCAATGTGCACCATTCAGTTTCTGTTTTACTGCCGATGTTGTCCTTTCGCGGGTTAATAATATTGAGATTTTTGCAGATCCCTATCTTTGCACGGATTGTCGTTGGCAACAATGGTCACCTCCTAAAAGTCATCACTGCCTGGAAAGGGACCTCCATTATCTGGAATGGAATAACATTTTCTCCATCTTCCTGCTGATCTTGGCAAATGGTGGAATTGTGCTGACCATCACCATAGCAATCATCTTCACACTCAATTGTAATACTCCTGTTGTCAAGTCTGCTGGTGGGAGAATATGTTTTCTCAAACTCATGTCTATGCTCTGTGGCTTTTCTTGTGTGTATTTCTATACTGGCAAACCAAACAAATTCCTCTGCAAAATAAGATTGCCATTCTTCATGGTGAGCTTCACTCTCTGCCTATCTTGTATACTAGTGAGGTTATTTCAAATCATATGCATATTCAAAATGGCCACTAAGCTGCCTAAGGCCCATGATATATTGGGTTAAATATAATGGGCAATATCTTTTCATCTTCCTGAGCACCTTTGTCCAAATTGTCATTTGCAGTGTGTGGCTCAGTACAGACCCACCCACTCCTAAAGGTCACATCATTGAGAAGGCAATCATCATGGACTGTGGCAATGGTAACATGACTACCTTTTCGCTCAGTTTGTTTTGTACTGTTTTTCTTTCAGTGGCATGTTTCTTTTTTGCTTATATGGGAAGGGATCTTCCAAAGAACTATAACGAGGCAAAGTCTATTGCCTTCAGTATGATGATCTACTTTGTGTATT
Organism: Ginglymostoma cirratum; assembly: GCA_024137785.1. NCBI lineage: Eukaryota > Metazoa > Chordata > Chondrichthyes > Orectolobiformes > Ginglymostomatidae > Ginglymostoma > Ginglymostoma cirratum. The sequence continues at coordinate 16,782,198 of JAHRHZ010000004.1, read as the reverse complement.
ACATTCTGTACATGATGTCGATGGTCACCCCAAATCAGGAGAGGTACACCTCATCTATACAGACCTTCCTGACAGTCACTAGTGCCTTCAGTATTGCCATGGGCTACTTTCTCCCAAAATGTTACATTATTTTATTTATGCCACAGAAAAATAGCATGGCTTATTTCCAATCTTGCATTCAGGACTATACAAAGAGACTGAATGGAGCAAATTAGGTATCATAAGCTTTTTCCTCATCTTATGTTTTTGTGCTACAGTGGTTTGGTAAGTGATTATTTTCCATTATTTGTGAACATTAGAGGCCTGTTGTCTTGTTGGCTGTTTCATAGGTAAATAGAGTAATATGGGCAAAAATTAATAGTAACAAAAAGTTCACAAGCTTTGCCTCTCCCTAACTCTCTAATGACCTCCTACAATTTGTTGAGAACTCTGTGTTCCTCTATTGCTTATTGTGTATCACCCACTAAATTTGCCCTACCTTGGACGAGTTTTCAGGTGTCCAGGGCATTCCTTTAAAACTTATCTCTTCAGCCAATTTTTCAGTTATCTGACTTACTGTCTTGATCCTTCTTTGAATCAGTGTCAGTTTTTGTCCGATGACACTGCTGCAACACATCCTTGGGATATTTTACTATGTGAAAGAGATTACACTAGCTGTTTATGTAAACTAGCTGTTTATTAAGGGAGGTAATGGCATAGTGGTATTAACGCTGAACTTTTAATCCTGACCTCTGGTAATATTCTGGGGACCTGGGTTCAACTCCTGCCATGCCAAATGGTGGAATTTGAATTCAACAAATATCTGGGATTAGAAGTCTAATGATGACCCACAAAACTGTTGCTGATTGTTGGGAAAAAACCTACGTGTTCACTATTATCCTTTAGGGAAGAAAACTGCCGTCCTTACCTGGTCTGGCTTACATGTGACTCCAGACCCATGGTGACCAGCAATATGGTTGACAGCTAACTGCCCTCTGGGCAATTAAGGATGGATAATAAATACTGTCCTAACCAGTGACACCCTCATCCCATGAGTGAATAAAAAAATGCGGAGAAAGAATTCCTGACAATGTGGAGACTTGAATTAAGCCTCATCTCTCTTCCCAGGTTCAGAAATGTTTATTTATACAATGTGAATACAGGACACCTGGAAATTCACTGGGTTAGACCTCGTACTTCATTCCCCAGACATTGGAATTCCAAACCAAGCTGATGGAATCAGAGTCTCTGAACATTGTCGGATGTGGGTTTTTTTTTATGTTAAATGAACTTGAGCAATGGGAATCCAGTTTCAATGAACAATGGTCCTCAACGCAAAACAAAACAAAATTTGACATTTCACAGAATGGCTACTGGAGTCCTCTTAGGCTAGGCACTGGAAGACCATAAGACATAGGAAGGTGAGTAGGCCAATCAGCCCCTTGATCCCGCTCTGCCATTCAATAAGACCATGACTGAGCTTTAAAGGAAGAGTTTTAATCGATCACTGATGCTGACCCAGTTTCTCCATGATGTTTAGTGCTACATTTCCCACAGGTAAAGAACTCCCCATCACTGCAAAGCCCAAAATTCAGAGACATTAGTTGTTCAGGAAATGAGTCTCAATCAGCAGCTATAGTGTAAGATCACACCTCAACCTCCAATCTGCATTGTGCTTTCCAGGTAACAAATCATTTTGATATTCTTGTGACAACTACTTAAATCACATTGCCCGAATTATCCTTTGCTAAAATTATAGCCTTGCCTGAGTTAACTTGTCAGTAACAGATTATTTCGGTGCTGAGTTCATGTTGGAAATGTCTATGGAATATGGAAAGTGTATTCTGAAAAATAAAATTAGATACATGATATGCAAGTTTGTGTTGTGCCTTTCTGTTGATTTTAGAGAGGCTAGGTCCTGTGTGGAGTACAGAACACCAGGTTGCTTTCCCATGAATGCAGACTCACAGGGTACTGGTACAATTTTACAGGGTAGGCTGATAAGATGTGATCCTAATGGGAACAGTTGCAGGCTACAATCTCTTGGGGAACAGTACAGAAATAGAGTTTCACAGAAATAGTTTCAGAGTACAATCTCATGGGAAATAGTCCTGGGGATACAGGCCCACCGAATATAGTCTTCTAGTATACAATTCCATGCTTCCAGAAACCAATAGCGTACCAATACAGTACAACTCCACAGTATAGAAGCCCATGGGGTACAGTCTCACCATGTATAGACCATGGGTTAAAATCTCAGAGAATACTCATTGACAGATTATATTTTCATGAGGTACAGAATTGTGGGGTAATAGTTTATGCGATAAAATTCTTCAGGGTAAGATCCCGAATTCCTTTATTAAAAGAAATAACATCTGGGTCCAAGAAAGTTTGCACCAGAACTAACAATTGCCCAGATTGGCTATGGACTCACCCCCTGCTAAATCAAATGTAATTCATGCCAATTCCTACCTTTGAAATATTAAAAAAAAAGTCAACAAACAGAACTGACTAAGGGGAAGGAATGTTACATGGCTATGATCAGAGATATACAGTTCTGGACTCACTACTATAAGCCTTTCCAAACACCATCATCAATTAGGGATCTCTGATGAGCCCATCCAACGTCACTAATGAACACCAAATTACAGAGTCAGTATTAAAATTTATTCATTCGTGGGATGCAGGTATCAGTGGCTGGCCAGCATTTATTGCCTGTTCAATATTGCCCTTCAGAAGGTGATGGTGAACTGTCTTATTGAAATGCTGCAGTCTACATGCTGAAGGTTGATCCACAGTGCCTTTAGGGAGGGAATTCCAGGATTTTGACCCAGCGACAGTGAAGGAACCATGATATATTTCCAAGGCAGGATAGTGAATGGTATGGAGGGGAATTTACAGGTGCTGGTGTTTCCATGTATCTGCTGTCCTTGGTCTCCTAGATGGAAATGGTCATGGGTTTGGAAGTAGCTAAGGATCTTTGGTGAATTTCTGCAGAGCATTTTGCTGATAGTAAACACTGCTGCTACTGAGAGTTGGTGGTGGAGAGAGTGGATGCTTGTGGATGTGGTGCCAGTCATACAGGCTGATTTATCCAGAACAGTGTCAGGATTCTTGAATGTTGCTGGAGCTGCATCCATCCAGGCATCTGGAGGGTATTCCATCACATCTGGCTTATGCCTTGTAGATAGTGGACAGGGGAGTCAGGAAGTGAGTTACTCACCACAGTATCCTAGCCTCTGACCTGTTGTTGTAACCACTATGTTTATGCTGCCAGTCCAGTTGAGTTTCTGGTCAATGGTAAGCCCCAGGTTGTTGATAGTGGAGGATTCATTGCTGGTAACACCATTAAATGTCAAGGGGTGGTGGTTAGATTGTCTGTTATTGGAGATGGTCATTGCTTGGCTTTTGTGTGGTATGAGTGTTACTTGCTACTTGTCAGCTCAGGCCTGGATATTGTCTAGATTTTGTTGCATTTGAACATAGACTGCTTCAGTATCTTAGGAGTCATGCATGGTGCTGAACATTGTGCAATCATTGGCTAACATTCCCCACTTCCGACGTTATGATGGAGGGCAGGTCATTCATGAAGCAGCTGAAGATGGTTGAGCCAGGGACACTACCCTAAGGAACTGCTGCAGAGATGTCCTGGCACTGAGATGACTGACCTCCTACAACCATAACCATCTTTCTATGTGCCAAGTATGACTCCAACGAGTGCACAGTTTGCCCCGCTACCCATTGATTCCAGTTTTGCTAGGGCTCCGTAATGCCACATTTGGTTGAATGAGGCTTTGATGTCAAGGGCTGTCACTCTTACCTCAGCTCTGAAATTCATCTTTTTTTTGTTCATGTTTGAACCAAGGCTGTAATGAGGCCAGGAGCTGAGTGGCCCTGGCAGAAATCAAACTGAGTGTCACTGAATCGGTTATTGCTCAGCAGGTTCTGCTTGATAACACTGTTGATGACACCTTCCATCTCTTCACTGATGATCAAGGGTAGACCGATGGGGTGGTAATTGGCCAGGTTGGATTTGTCCTGCTTTCAGTGTACAGAACAAACCTGGACAATTTTCCACATTGTCAGGTAGATGCCAGTGTTGTAACTGTACTCGAAGAGCTTGGCTAGGGGAGCAGCAAGTTCTGGAGCATAGTACTGTTGCTGAAATGTTGTCAGAGCCATAGCCTTTGCAGAATCTAGTGCCTCCAACCATTTCTTGATATCTCGTGGAGTGAACTGAACTTGCTGAAGACTGAGATAACAAGGTGCAGAGCTGGATGAACACAGCAGGCCAAGCAGCATCATCGGAGCAGGAAGGCTGACGTTTCGGACCTAGACCCTTCATCAGAAATGGGGGAGGGGAAGGGGGTTCTGAAATAAATAGGGAGAGGGGGGAGGCGGGCAGAAGATGGATAGAAGAGAAGATAGGTGGAGAGGAGACAGACAAGTCAAAGAGGCGGGGATGGAGCCAGTAAAGGTGAGTGTAGGTGGGGAGGTAGGGAGGAGATAGGTCAGTTCAGGGAGGTCAGACAGGTCAAGGGGGCGGGATGAGGTTAGTAGGTAGGAAATGGGGGTGCGGCTTGAGGTGGGAGGAGGGGTTAGGTGAGAGGAAGAACAGGTTAGGGAGGCGGGGATGAGCTGGGCTGGTTTTGGGATCCGGTAGGGGGAGGGGAGATTTTGAAGCCTGTGAAATCCACATTGATACCATTGGGCTGCAGGGTTCCCAGGCTGAATATGATTTGCTGTTCCTGCAGCCTTCCGGTGGCATCATTGTGGCATTGCAGGAGGCCCAGGATGGACATGTCGTCTGAGGAATGGGAGGGGGGAGTTGAAATGGTTCGCAACTGGGTGGTGCTGTTGTTTGTTGCGAACCGAGCGTAGGTGTTCTGCAAAGCGGTCCCCAAGCCTTCGCTTGGTTTCCCCGATGTACAGGAGGCCACAACGGGTACAGTGGATGCAGTATACCACATTGGCGATGTGCAGGTGAACATCTGCTTGATGTGGAAAGTCTTCTTGGGGCCTGGGATGAGGGTGTGGGAGGAGGTGTGGGGGCAGGTGTAGCACTTCCTGCGGTTGCAGGGAAAAGTGCCAGGTGTGGTGGGGCTGGAGGGGCGTGGAGCGGACAAGGGAGTCATGGAGAGAATGGTCCCTCCAGAAAGCAGACAAGGGTGGGGAGGGAAAAATGTCTTTGGCAGTGGGGTCAGATTGCAGATGGCGGAAGTGTCGGAGGATGATGCGTTGGATCCGAAGGTTGGTGGGGTGGTACGTGAGGACGAGGGGGATTCTTTTTTAGTTGTTATTGCGGGGACGGGGTGTGAGGGATGAGTTGTGGGAAATGCGGGAGACACGGTCGAGGGCGTTCTCGACCACTGCAGGGGGGAAGTTGCGGTCCTTGAAGAACGAGGACATCTGAAATGTACGGGAGTGGAATGCCTCATCCTGGGAGCTGATGCGGCAGAGGCAAAGGAATTGGGAATAGGGGATGGCATTTATGCAGGAAGGTGGGTAGGAGGAGCTGTATTCGAGGTAGCTGTGGGAGTTGGTGGGCTTGAAATGGATATCGGTTTCTAGGTGGTTGCCTGTGATGGCGACAGAGAGGTCCAGGAAGGTGAGAGAGGTGTTAGAGATGGTCCAGGTGAACTTCAGGTTGGGGTGGAAGGTGTTGGTGAAGTGGATGAACTGTTCGAGCTCCTCGTGGGAGCATGAGGCGGCACCGATACAGTCATCAATGTAACGGAGGAAGAGATGGGGTTTAGGACCAGTGTAGGTGCAGAAGAGGGATTGTTCCACGTAACCTACAAAGAGGCAGGCATAGCTTGGGCCCATGCGGGTACCCATGGCCAGCCCCTTTGTCTGTAGGAGGTGGGAGGAATTGAAAGAGAAGTTGTTGAGGGTGAGGACGAGTTTGGCTAAGCGGATAAGGGTGTCAGAGGAGGGGGACTGGTCAGGCCTGTGGACAGGAAGAAGCGGAAGGCCTTTAGGCCATCTGCATGGAGAATGCAGGTGTATAGGGACTGGACATCCATAGTAAAAATGAGGTGTTGGGTGGTATCAATGTGGATTTCACAAGCTTCAAAGTCTCCCCTCCCCCTACCGCAACCCAAAACCAGCCCAGCTCGTCCCTGCCTCCCTAAACTGTTCTTCCTCTCACCTAACCCCTCCTCCCACCTCAAGCCGCACCCCCATTTCCTACCTACTAACCTCATCCCGCCCCGTTGACCTGTCCGTCCTCCCTGGACTGACCTATCTCCTCCCTACCTCCCCACCTACACTCACCTTTACTGGGTCCAACCCCGCCTCTTTGACTTGTCTGTCTCCTCTCCACCTATCTTCTCTTCTATCCATCTTCTATCCGCCTCCCCCTCTCTCCCTATTTATTTCAGAACCCCCTTCCTCTCCCCCATTTCTGATGAAGGGTCTAGGCCTGAAACGTCAGCCTTCCTGCTCCGATGATGCTGCTTGGCCTGCTGTGTTCATCCAGCTTTACACCTTGTTATCTCAGATTCTCCAGCATCTGCAGTTCCTATTATTGCTGAAGACTGGTATCTGTAACACTAGGGACTACTGGAGGCCAAGATGGATCATATTCTGTCATACCTGTGCCCAAATTCTGAAAGAACCATTCAATTAATCCCATGTCTCTGCTCTTTCCCTGTAGCCTTTCAAATATTTTCTCAACTTTTCATCCAATTTCCTTTTGCAAATAATAAATGAATCTATTTTCACTACCCTTTCTGGCATTGCCTTCCAAATTACGACTTACTGCAGAAAAAAACTCCTTATCTCCCCAAGTTCTTTTGCTACATCTTATATCTGTGCCCTCTGGTTATTGACACTCCTATGACTTGAAACAGCTTGTCTTTATTTACCACTGTAACTGTGATGTTGATTTATTGTAGTACAATTTGCAACTTATCAGCCTAACAGTGTGAATCACCCTAATCAGGGGGCACGCCCATCAATGTGGATTCTTAATTAGTTTATGAGAAAGATTTTATGTATAGACGTCAAAGGTTAAGTGTGCCAACAGAATGAAATGATGTCATCTGGTTGTGGTATACTGGGTACCAAGGTACTTCCCAAAACCTGTGAGCAGATGGGCCAGCTGTGGTTTACTTTAAGTGGGAGCTGTGAGTTATAATCCAACCTTAGTCCCAGGCCTACCCTTAGGAATCTGAGTTAAGGGACAGGCGGAGGTGTTTCCAAATGAAAAGATAAGTACTGAACAGTTGCAGTAACACACCTTCAGCAGGGACCATGTGGGTACAGTGAGATTTACCATCCATTACCTCTCTGTCTGACTGCTTTAAAACGTTCCAAATACTCAGTAGGAACAATATAACTGCCATGTGCAATGCAATTTGACCATAAAACAGGAAGGACAAACAAGATTTACTCTGTATCAAACTTGTGATGCAACTATCCTGGGAACTCAAGTGTAGAATGAACTTTAGTTTGGAGCTAGATCAATCTTATCTAGATTTCACAGAAGAGTTCAGGGGTGAAAGCCTGTGGAATCTATATCTAGTGGCAGTTGATATCTTCAGGGGACGAAAGGTGATATCCAGTGGGGGTTAGTTCTTTTGTGGGAGAGAGGTGAAACCTGAATTGAGTGATTGCCATTATTTTTATTGGAGGCAAGATTTGACCTTTCATCCTTGGTAAGATGCAATATACGGTATTGGAATTTGTTTATGGGAGACGTGTTTGGCTTGTGCAATGTGTCAAATGTGTCCACACATCCGTTCCACGTCTGTTTTCCATAAATTAGGGATAAATTAAAATTGGTCCTTAATACATCGGCAGGTGAAACTGGAGCTGGTTATTGATATAAAAGGGCCATTGCTGTGAAAGGAGCATATAATTGAACAGAAGGTATTATTAATAATAACAAAACATGAGGAGTGACGTAAGCTAGAAAAAGAATGAAAGGGAGGGATGACATTGTGGTATTACCACTGGATTATTAATCCAGACACCCTGGTAGTGTTCTGGTGACCCCGGGGTTTGAATTTGCCACAGCAGATTTTCAAATTTGAATTCAGTAAAAATCTGGAATTAAAGTCTAATGATGACCATGAATCTGTTGTCAATTGTCAGAAAAACCAATCTGATTCACGGATGTCCTTTAGGAAAGAAAACTGCCATTCTTATCTGGTCTGGCCTCCATATGAATCCGGATCCACAGCAATATGGTTGACTTGTAACTGCCCTCTGGGCAATTAGGAATGGGCAATAAATGCTGGCTTAGCCAGTGACACTGGTATCCTGTGAATTAATTTTTTAGAAATGATGAAAATTAGACCCAGATGGTACTTGAAGAATAAGAATGAGAATGTCAAGAAAAGTGGGAATAAGGTCAAGAAAGGGATGGTAAAAATAATGAAAAAATGAGAATTAGAGATTCAGACACTCTACCCCTCTCCAGCCAGTGGGCGGACACTCATCACTCTATTAAATATGAGTCGTAGTTTGTTAGCTGGTTTGTTAGCTAAACTGGAGGTAAAGTTGTCTCAGGACTTGGTTTTAACAGCTCAGTCTTTTATTACTACTTTTATGACAATGAAAAATTGATGTTTAATGGAAGTAATACGAGTGTTCATGAAACTTGTGTTTTCAAGTGAAGCAGGAAACTGGAAGGTATTGGATCTTTTAGATGTTATTCTGCATCTGTCATGATATTGACTAATACAATCCTAAAATGCAGAAAGAGGCCATTCAGCCCATCAAGTCTGCACCAACGCTCCAAACAACGTCCCACCCAGATCCAGGGCCCCAGCCTATCTACATTTCCCATGGCTAATCCACATGGCCTGCACATCCCTGGACACTGCCAGGCAATTTAGCCTGATCAATCCAGTTCATTGCACACCTTTGGTCTGTGGGAGGAAACTGGAGCATCCAGAAGAGACCCACGAAGACACGGGTAGAATGTGCAAATTCCATGCAGTCAGCCACGGCTGGAATCTGACTCGGGTCCTTGGCGCCGTGAGGCAGCAGTGCTAACCAATAAGCCAGAGATAGTAGGAACTGCAGATGCTGGAGAATCTGAGATAACAAGGTGTAGAGCTGGATGAACACAGCAGGCCAAGCAGCATCAGAGGAGCAGAAAGGCTGACGGTTTCGGGCCGAAACCTTGTTATCTCTAACCAATGAGCTACCTGGAGACCTTATAAAGTAGGGTTATTGTCAGATATTCCGAATTTTAGGGAAATATAGAACGCTGTAAACTTGTAAGCACAGCTGCCCCCCCGGCATGCTTGAAGCGATCTGACCTGGCCTCTCCAGTTTCAGTCCACCATCCAGTCGCGCGCTGCACTTGAGTTCGCGTGGTCATTGTTCTTCCGTTCACAGCTTCCCCCTTCCCCGCTTTCTAGTACCTCGCGCTGTGACAGTTGGAATTTGAACTCCTTCGCGCCAGTTCTTCAACCGTCTTCAAATCCCTTTGCCGCTGGTGCTTCGAGCTGCTGTTCGATCCCGTCCAAAATTATATATTTGGTGTTGGAAGGTGGAACAGTGAAACACATGGTGTTTCTGGGGGACAGAACCAGTATCCAGCATCCAGCATCCAGCCCCCTCCCCCCAACTAGCTGGAGAGAGGACAGAGTGGCGTGCCACTTATTTATGGGATGGCCCGCCGAATGAAATGTTAATCAGTCATTTATCTGAGCAGTAGCGGGCCTTCCCCAGAATCAAGTACCCCGGATATAGTCGTTATGCCCTCCGAGAGCTGCTGGATAATCGGGGTCCCTTCTTTGATGTGAGTTGGACACTATAAACTTGATCGTGTCCCAACATATACTTCTTCAGTGCTATGATGTGTTGAACTGACGGCAACACTGGAGAGCTGATGTCAACTATGTGTCATAGAGCTAGCTTATTTTGTAGAATACACATAAAGACCAGTTCTCGTTAACATCTGTTGCATGCAATAATACAAACAGAAAAATAAGTTACATTCTTCCAAAAAGTAGATAATTTTAAAAGTTTAACTCAGCTTCTAGGTTGTACAAATCCATATGCTGTACCCTAACTCCTTGCGGACGCTACATTATCTGTGACTGTCATGGAGTATAAGCCTTCCTGTCTGTCAGTTCCGATCGGAGGAAGCACTAGATGGCACTGGAAACTACCCCTGTTGAGCTTAAATTAATCCAGTCACCATCTCAACCAGAAGAAGCCTGACTGATCACAAAGGCGTCCAAACCAACTCCCATTGTCAAAAGGTATGCTAGTTCATGCATCGTGTCTGACTCTCTCAATCCTGCTATCCTTTGAATGTAAGCCTTTGAGAACAAATTTCACTCAATAGACGTATTTTTAATTGTTACACCAAGGATAAATGGTGAGAAATCCCCAAAGTGAGAGAGACATTTATATAGCAAGATACCAATAAATGTTTGTAAACTAAGAAAAATGAAATGTGGGAATATTTATATGACCACATGACACCAATAACATAGCAACAGGAGAATCACCAATAACCTGATAGAGTGAGCAATGAGCCATAATGTACCTATGCACCATACCAACTTGTTTCTTCAAAGAACACCTGTCAGTCAGGATTTTGGTGGATTATAACTTAATCAAAAGAGGGTTGGAACCAGTTTAATGGCATCCTCAGGGTCGTTTCTTCAATTTATTTATAGGTTACTAGCGGGAGGATGGGAATAGAGAGGCTGTTTGAGGATTACATATTTGACAAACTTGTGATGCTATTTTGATGTTTTCTGTTTATAGTGGAGGTGCAGTGCAGAGAGAGATGTTGCATACAATGAAGCTGAATCGGAAGGAAGCAGCCATATGTCTAAAACCTCTCTATCCCTTTCTCCAGATGTAATTTTTTGGAGTTCCTCCAGAAATGTGTAAACTCAGCAGGAGCCAGGTTCTGTGAAAACTCTAATATGAATGAAGACTTTGTGGTTGAATAATAAAGGATCAGTAATATGAAGGTCTGGAACATACATCGTCTAAATGCAGGTGACACATTATTAGAAGCATTACTTCACAGCATTACAGCCTTCTGTACATCGTCACCCCCTGTATGAGTTGTGTTGCCTAAACTCTTTATTTCTGATGAACAACAGATACCAGTTAATTAAACTGGGTAAAAAACCACTTCCAATGCAAGGATTGAGGACTCAGCTGCATTCAGCTGAATTTAAATGTTATTTTCTAGGACAGTGGTCCCAGTAAATTTCATCAGAATGATAAGGAACCGCAAGAGACAGAATTCTGGCATTCAAGCAGTTGTACTTGTACAGCATCCTTAATGCAGCAAAGCATTCCAAGGTGCTTCACAGGACTAGTGTGGGAAAATGCTCCATGCAGTATGTCAGGAGTAGAATTAAGTGAGATGATCAAGGATTTGGTCTAAAGGATGGTTTTTGAGGGGGTTCTTGAGGATAGCAGTAGGGAGCTAGGAGAAATAGGAACTCCTGAGACTGAAGACCAGCTGTTCATTCATAGAGCAGGGGAAAGGATGTTGTGTGACCAAAAGGAGTGAGTTGAGGCAAAGGAATTGGGGAGAAGAGTGCATGTGCGTCTATGCATGCATATATATGTGTACCTTCATGTGTCCGTGGGTCTAGTTGTGTAAGTACGTGAACATAGGGACAAGGGTAGGTCCTTTAGCTCCAAGCCCAAGCCGTAGATGAGGTCATGGCATTGTTTAGGCAACACAGTTCATACAGGGAGTGACAATGTACAGAAGGCTGTAATGCTGTGAAGTAATGCTTCTAATAATGTGTTACCTCCATTTAGACGCTGTATGTTCCAGACCTCCAATTTTAAGTCTATTTATCCATCTTGCTCAACTCCAAGCTAACAAAGAAAACATTTTAATTGATCTAACGTCATCAGTTTTTGACGGAAGCCTGTTCCATATTTCCACCAGCATTTCTGTACAAAAATGCTTCCTTTAAAGTTTTTGGGAAGATTTGTATCTTGGGTTGTGGATGAGGTTGTAGACTTGCTCACCAAGCCAGTGTGTTTGATTGCAGACGTTTCATCACCCTGCTAGGTAACATCATCAGTGCACCCCCAGTGAAGTGTTGGTGTTCTGTCCTGCTTGTTATTTATATGCCTCAGTTTGTTGTGGTGGTTGGCATCACATCCGGTTCTGGTTTTCAGTGGTTTGTATATTGGGTCCAGTTCAATGTGTTTGTTGATGGAGTTCCAGTTGGAATGCCAGGCCTCCAGAAATTCCCTGGCATATCTGTGTTTAGCTAATAGCAGGCAACAAACCGAGGCATATAAACAACAAGCAGGACAGAACACCAATGCTTCACCAGAGGCGCGCTGACGATGTTACCTAGCAGGGTGACGAAGTGTCTGCAATCAAGTACACTGGCTCAGCAAGCAAGTCTACAACCTCAGAAATGCTTCCTGTCGTCACCCTGAATGAACTAGCTGTAATTTAAAAATTGGGCTTTCTTGTTCTAAACTCTCCCACCAAGGGAAATAGCTTCTCTATCTACCCTTTCAAGTGTTATAGTTGTTTTGAATGCCTCAATTATGTCACTCTTCAGTCTTTTGTATTCAAAAGAGCACAAGTCTAGTCCTTACAACCTGCCCTCATATTTTTAATTCTTTGAATCAGCACTATTTCCGTTCAAAGACTGAGTAAGTAAGACTTCAATTATATAGCATTTGACAACCTGAGGATTTCTCAAACCATTTACAGCCAATTAAATACTTAAATGTATCAAGCAACTGCAGTAAAGTCAGAAAGCATACTGGATATACCTTTCCAAAGACAGAATGGCCAAAACTGCATGCAGTACACCATAGGATGTTTAAGTGGAACTCTATACAACTGTAGCATAACTTCCACTGCTTATGTTGCAGCCACTTTGAGAGACTAACATTTAATTAGATTTTAGAATTAATTATGACTGTCCACTAGATTGCTGTATATAGAACTTCAAAGCTCTTTGCTCCCCTGCAGTTCCCAGCTTCTCAACATTTTGCAAATACTGTGACCTACCTTTCTTACGTAGAATAAGGATGGCCTTACTTTTCATCCATATTGAACTCCACCTGCTGCAGTTTTACCTATTTAACCTATCAAAGACCATTTGAAATTTCTTGCTTCAATATGTACTATTTATTGTACTGTCGAATATGGTGTCATCAACAAACTTGGTTGATTTTTTTTATGTCTTTGTCTAAGCTATTGGTAAATATCATGAAAGGTGGAGACTTATCCACGATACTCAGGAACATCAAATGCCACATTCTATCAATTTCAGGATGTGCCCATTATCACAATGGTCTGTATCTTTCAATTAATTCCCTATCCCTGCTCATGTTAATAGCTCCATTTTCATGTATTCTACCTTTTACTAATGGCTTCATATGAAACCTTAGTGAATATTTTCTACATAGCCCCTGTTAAAAAAAATCCATAGATACTATTATATCCCACTTTAGCAATCCTCTCAAGAAATTCACCTGGATTAGTTAGATATGATTTCTTCTTCACAAATAATGGCTTTCCTCTAATTTGTTCATATTCCCCAAGTGGTCAATCACTTTATTCTTCACCACAGCTGTTAAACTAAAGGAATAATAGAATGATTCCAGCACAGAAGGTCGGAGACACAAGGGAAACTTAAAAAAGAATGAACCTACTAAATTTCGTACATTCAAAAATGAAGAAAATAATGAGACAGAAGATGAACAAACCTCCAATGTGTGATTAGAAGTTGGATTGAAAAATTCTCAATGTCACTCCATTTTTAAGAAGGTTGGGAAAGAGGAACCAGTATAAAAGTAATGTTTTTTTTAGTTTTCCATATATGGTATTTTAATCTCTTCTTCTGTGAGGACTAGCAAGATCTTTATTTAACAAATCTACTCTTTCCTTATTTCCAATTAAAATGTTACCTGTGTCTTTAAGGGACCGTCAATATCTGTAGCCACCCTATTTTTCTTAGAAATTTTCTTCCATTAGCTTGCTAAGCTTCTTGAAATGCATACTACATTGAAGATGCTATACACATGAAAGTCAAAAGAGTTCTGCATTTGAATTACATTAATGATAAAATTGGTAACTACAAGCATTTGCACTGTCAATTTAAACACACTGTAGAAAATCAGTTCAGCAAGTCCCTGATCTACTGAAATCAACTCCTGACTTTCCTCTCAGCATTACCTTCCAGCCCCTTTAAATCATAGTATTCACTTTGCCCACTCTAAGTAATCTTCTGAATTCCTCAATTTCTTGGTGACAATCTTTATACAACAGATTTGTTCTTGCCCACAAATGGAAATATTGAGTGTGCTTTATCCAAAGCTTTCTGAGCTTTGAAGACCTCTATCAGGTTAACTTTTTTAAGAGAAAAGAGAACCAGTTTATGCCACCTTTGTATACAGATGTAATTTTTCATTTCTGGTATCATCCTTGCAAATTGTTCTTTTTGTACCTGCTACAGTGCCTCCATATTTTTTAACAAAGTAATTAAACTAAAACTACACAATACCTCAATTTTCTGATGAAGGGTCTAGGCCCAAAACATCAAGCTTTCCTGCTCCTATGATGCTGCTTGGCCTGCTGTGTTCATCCAGCTCCACACCTTGTTATCCCGGATTCTCCAGCATCTGCAGTTCCTATTATCTCTATTTTTCTTAGACATTAACTTTACTTGTAAAGACTTTGTGTTCATCAGTTTGTCTATCTTTGAATGTGTTATAGGTGTGTAAGTTGTAAATGCCTGTGGGTGTTTCCATTCCCTGTCAGTCAATTCCGCTAATAGGGCTGGATATTCACCCCAGGTGTTGGTCGAATCTGTTGTAACTCAGCACTTTGCGATGACTTTTGGTTTTAGATGTGGCTGCAGTACAAATACTGCTGTGGTTTTCTCTTAATTTGTGACACTTTGGGACTTACTCTGCCCGGCACAGTGAAACTTGTTGACTACTTTTTCAGTGTCTTATAAACAGTGCCATTGGTTATGGGTGATGTTTATTCATAAACCATTTCTACTGCTAGTGAAACACTGAACCAAATATACTGCAACAGTACTGTCCAAAAGATCAGCTTATATTCAAGTATGTTCTCACAGAGGTCAGCAAATGAATCCAGAAAGTAGATGAGCCTACACAGCAGGCATGGCCCAGGTTGCTTCCCTGATCTGTGTTGACACAAATATTCTGAGAATTACAGTTGTCCTCACTGCTCCAGGGATGTGTTGGGGAATGGTAGGTAGTCAGTTAGAACTCTCTTTGATCATTATCCAATTATACCAGCTGTAGGGAAGAGGAAAGAAATGGAGTATATGGCTTCACTTGAAGAGCAAGCACCAACAAATGTTATAAATTCTAATAATTCTTTGACCAAAGGTACAGATCTTGAAGAAAGAATAGATTCTGCAAGCTATAATGCCCATTAAAGTTGAACATGGTGCCTAATATGTTGCGGGAAGGCTACATAGATGAGAGGCTGGGGAAAATTTTAGTTACCAACTAAATCAGGCAGTCATATTCTCCCTTCCTTTAGAAGTTCCTGAGCTGGGACTGGTGGTGTGTCGGGATTGAGGGGAGTTAGGAAGAATGCAGGGTGGGAATTAGGGATAATAGGAAGTCATTGGGCAGTTGAGAGGCCAGTTCGGTTTTGCTACCTGTCAAGTGAGGTAGTTCGCTCAGGCTCCAAAAAGAGGAAACAGATTTTTGTATTCCATCTATGATCTCCGAAAGGTTGTTTAGGGCAAGAGTGTACTCCATGTCAAAAATGAAGTTACATTGAACTTTTATAAAGCTCTGGTTAAGCCACAACTAGTGTAGTCCATCCAATTCTGGTCACTACATTTTAAGGAATGATGTTTTTGAGGAAGTATAATTGGAATTTACCAGAATGATTCCAGGGATGGAGGATTTTAGCTCCAAGGTTAGGTTGGAGAGACAGGGGTAGTGACACCTTTAAGCAAAAGGGTTTGAGTAAGATTTGATAGAGGTGTTCAACTTTAAGGCAGGTTCATGGCAGGTAGAGAAAAGTCGTTTGCGTTGTCTGGCCATTACAAAAATTAGGATACGTAGATTTAAGGTTGGGGCATGTTTGGAGTTGGGAAGGGATATAATGAAAACTGTTTTTATGCAAGTGGTAATGACCTAAAATTTGCTGCTAACAAGAATGGTGCAAGTGTAGACAATGAATAATTTTAAAAGGAAATCGAGTACAAACTGGAAAAGTGTGAAATTGTCCATTTTGATTGAAAGAATTAAAAAAAGCATATTTTCTAAATGGTGAGAGGTTGCAGAGATTGGAATGTCCTAGTGCAGGAATCACAGAAGATTAGTATGCTGGTACCGCAAGTAATCAGGAAAGCTAATAGAATGTTATCATTTATTGCAAAGGGAATTGAAGGCAATAGTAGGGAGGTTATGCTTCAGTTATACAGGGCATTGGTGAGACTGTATCTGTGTACAGTACTGATTGCCATTCTTGTGGAAGGATGTTGATGCATTGGAAGCACTTCAGAGAGTGTTTACTCGACTAAAACCTGAATGACAATGTTGGCTTTTGAGGACACACAGACTAGGCCTGAATCCTCTGGCGTTTAGAAGAGTCAGAGATGATTTAACTGAAACATACAGATCCTGGGAGGACGTTGAAAGCATGTTCCCTCTTGTGGGACAATCTAGAACCAGGGGTTATAGTTTAAAAATAAGGGCATGCCCACTTAAAAACATTTTGTTCTCCAAGGGTTGAGTGTCATTAGAATTCCCTTCCTCAAAAAGCAGTGGATGCAGAAACTTCAAATATTTTTAAGGCAGAGGTAGATAGGTTCTTGATTACCAAGGGGATGAAAGATCACTAGGGATATGCAGGAATGTAGAGCTGAGGTTAAAATCAGATCAAACTTACTGAATGGCGGAGCAGGCTCAAAGGGCTAAATGGCCTACACTTGTTCCTTGTTTGTATGTTAAGATGAAATTGAAAAGGCACTCAAGAGAAAAACTTGCAGGGCTGAAGGGATGGAGATTGACTGGAAGCTCTACAGACAGCCACCTTGGACTTGCTGGGCTGACCGTCCTTCTGAGCAGTAATGATTCTATGGCTCTATAACAACGTGGTATTCTGTTGCTACATGTAGTCAGCCCATAATATAAATACAAGTTGTGGCTACTACTAAGGTGTACACCTCTAAAAAGCTTAATTGTTAAATCTTGTGTTGGTTAGGTACTAAATACTCAGTGAATGAATGGTACAGATTTGAAATGGAGAAGATGGGTTAAAGGAAATAGTGAAGAGGTATGTTTGAGGGCCATATTGATTTGGAGATTAGCTGTCAAGAAGGCTTAGGTTATAGGTTCCTGGGCATTTAGATACAAATAATATATTTTGAATATAGCTTCAGTATCACAGGTGTAGTAACCATACCTGGATTTTAGTTACACATACTCCCCTGGACTACACTCAGTCTAATCCTGTCAAATTAGATTTCTTCAGCAACACAAGCTTGAACAGCCCATCTCCTTCCCAGTTTACTTTGTGTAAAAGAAACCAATTATTTCTGACATGAATGATGTGACTTGTGTGATTCCATCTCAGTTTCTGTACACATAAAAGTATCAAGTAAAAAGGAACTCTCTCTTAAAAATGAACTTCTTCTTTGATGCTCATCCATGTGTAAATACTGTCTTTTGTCCTTTATTTATTGTGAACTGAAAAGAGAAAGTAATTGTTTTATTGCATTGCAAGGATTGTTGCAAGGTTTAAAAAGCAATTAACTTGATACTATGAATACTGTTTGCACAACTATGGGTAACAGCAGTGGCGGTGAACCAGAGCCAAAGGATTACAAATTGAGATTCAGCTAGCAACAAGTAGCTGATTGATAACTGGTCCTGAGCTCACAGATCAATGACAAAGGCCTTCTATCTGTTAACAACTTTGTGATTGGTTCTCCGGTATCTGAACAGCTTGGAGCTGTGGATAAGGTATAGAGAGGCTAATCAGATGACCAGTCCAGGACCTCTCTCTGTTCTCTGCAGAAAACAAAAATGCTTTAAGTCTGAGGAAAACTAATTTGTCTTTCATTCAGCAGTTACTGTAACCTGTGACTTTTAGTCAATATGCCAGAGACCTCTCATCAGTGAGCTAGCCACCATACCTCTTGCAAACCAGTGGAAGCATCTGGGAAAGGGAAGACTGAGAAGCAGCATTCTGATCAGCACAAGAACCATCTGAACAGATCGTGTCAACAGAGACAACTGACCTGCTTTCCCAGTGTTCCCTCCATTCATAACACTCATTAATTTTCCCTGTCTAGTCTGCCTGTGTGAGAAAAGGGAAGTTTAAGGGAATTACAGTTTTAATTAATAGTTATGTCAACAGTTCATAACTGTTTACCTATATAGCTAAAGCCTATTCACTTGTAATAAATAGCTTTTCTTAAGTGTAGACATCTGGTTCATCCTTTCCAAAGAAGGTCTTAAAAAAAAAAACCACAGGTAAATTGGGGAACCTATATGTACTTTTTAAAATCTTTAACCTTTCGTGATGACTCTAGCAACAGCAGGACTTGATTTCAAGCACAGTACTTCAGTGAGGTGTGACATATGTTGGAGTCCCCCTGTCATATATAGTAAAATGCCACACTGCTTATTCCCACAAATTTGATTACTGGAGAACAGAAATTTAATAACACAGTGAGGGCACATATTTATCCCGCATCACTGTGGGTCAGTTGAGGTTGACCAATGGGTAGATGAATTGTTTATCACGCATTGGATTTAGCTTAGTCACACTGTTGTCAAAATAGCAAGGCTGCCAACTTTCTTTGGGAGAGTTCAGCCCTTAGCAGGCAGCACTGATCAAACAACACAGAACAATTTAATAAAAATAGACATAGGGAAGAATTTTTTTTAAAATAATGTAATTAATTATATCCCAATAATACTGCACAGACCACAGGAACAAATATCATTGTGGTTTTTCAAACAAATAGTTACAATACATTAAAAGATATGTTACAGCCAATGATACAAGAGTAGAATTATAGGCCTTCATTTATGGTACATGTAGTTAATTGAGTCACTTACACAAAACTATTCTCGAACATAAGCAACTGCATGGATTCTTCATCTAGGTCCCTAATCACCTATCATGTAAACTAGTCTGCAGGTTAGTACTGAGTCTCTCACCATTATGTCCCTTGTTGCACCCCATTAAGTTTTATTTCAGTAGCCCGATGTTTACTCATGGTCTTATTTTCCATTTAACTCAATTGCTTATGTCTATGAAGAGGTGTTTGATTTCTGAGATAAACTGTGGCTGAAGCTGTCTTGCATCTTATTGCCAATAGATGATGAGCTTTATATTAGAAGGCCCAACATCATTATAGTCACCTCCTGAATGTTTTTTTCTTGCTTTGTTCCTTCAATCCCCACTCTTAGCTGATGTAGCAACCCTAAGTGTGGACTCAGAGGAGGCTAAACCTAGGGTCATGTATGGGCTTAAAGGGCAACATATGAGTCACAGGCACAAATCATATCCATCCACAAACAAACAACACTAAATACTGACAGTAGGAGCTACTGGAAAGCAGTTGCTGGTTACCAAGGACCTCACTTGCCAGATAGGAAGCCATGGGCCCATTTTTTCCTAAATTGTGAATGTACAAGGACTGTAATGTGGACTGTGATGCTCTGATGGTCAATTATTCACAATCACTTGAAGAATGGACATTTAGATATGGTAATAAGAGGTCAATGAGCAGAACAAATGCTAACAATCTCCATGCCAATCCCCACTGCAGTATCTCCTATTAAGAGCTGGTGATCATCTGCAGCCTTTTGTGGGTTAATATTAAAAAGATGCATGTCATGTTTTGGGTGCACTTTAAAAGGTGTGGGTAAGCTACTCATGCTGACAAACTTTGAATAGTAAAATGTGACAAGTCTGTTCTCCTGTGCCACATTTACAGCTGTAACAGTTCCTTTCAAAACAGGAAGGGAGCACACCCTGAGGGGCAAGGAAGAAAGGACAATGAAAAGATTGTTAGTCTTCAAACAAAGTGGATCACTGATTCCATTCCCTCTGACCCTTGGCTTCTCCATCCCAACAGACATGTCATGAATTGTTGGGGATGGGTAAAAGAGGCAGAGACATGAACTTGTGGCAGTTTCTGTGCTTAACTTTTAACCAAATCCCTTCACTTTAGTATAATACTTGTCACTCAAAATAGTCAAGTGAGAGGTGACATTCACTGAGCATCCCTGAGCTGGATTGTTATTAGGCATGGTCATCTGTATGCTGCCCTTTAACAATTGCTGCAGTTCTTCTTTGCAAGAGTCTCTGGACAGTTATATAATAAATCGCAAGTTTCAGTAATAAAAATCTAGTCTTGATTGTGTTGTGCTTGTTTCACATAAGAGTCACTGCCTGGGAAGGGCCTTTATATCCAAACGGATGTTGAACTTTCTCCAAGATATCATAAGGCACTGTGCTCAATGCGTCTTGCCTGGTTCACTGTCTTTTCAAGGTTCCAAAAAGTAGATAAAGTGCAATTAAAAACTATAAAATGTTCTAGTGAAAAATGTCTACTGTTAAACTATTGTACAGGTAACCTGGTCACTGACATGTTCAAGGGCCTCTGGTTTACAGCAACTTATATTGCATTTTAACATATTGGATTTTCACTGGTTTTTGGATCACATTCTGTGATTCCACCTATTTTCTAAAGGAATTGCAAACCAATTGCCTTGGATTATCCTGGAACTGTTTTTTGCTGATGTCATATTTTGTTGCCCCTCTGAGGGATGATAAAATCTAAGGAGCCTCTGCATAAGCAACAGGTTTCCCCTTTACAGTTGCTGGTTTGGTCAATGCAAATGTCTTTAAATTCTCTGCTGTGCAGTCATTTGACTCCCATGTGTTCTGAGCCTCTACCAAGTATTTCTGAAACTTGTCCAGATAAGGAGGCTTCTCAGGGAGCAGGTAGTAGTGTGTAGAGCTCATCTTCTTACCATCTTCCATGATTGGTAAAATGCATGGCACCCTTGTGTTTGCTCCATCACTGCTCTGCCGCTGCAAGATTTTGTTGCTGACATATTTAGGATCAGGTGCAAAGCTTCGTGTGGGTGGCATCACTCCATTGAGGTAGGAAGGGAGGCTTTTGGGACTTGGGGTGCGTGAGTTATTTCTGGACACAGGTTCCCGTGGAGGTATCTTCGGTGGCCTGTCCTCATCACAATACATGCCTGACATCACCTCTGCAGACCATCTCCGGCAGTCAAGTTTCACAAGTCGCGGGGGTATGGGAACTCGAGGAGGAACCTCGGGCTTCACCTCGTTGGAGTTTGGTGATGAATGTGATAAGCAGCTTCCATTTTTAAATGCAATAGGTTTGTTGTAAGATCCAGCCGGACCGGAATGTGAACGCCGTAATTTGCGGTGAGGCTGAACAGGTTTCTCAGTAACCTCCATGCTTTCCAGGTTAGAGTCTTTAATCATATTGCAACCCTCTGGCAACTTAGTCCCACTAGCACCTTCTGAGTAAGCGTAGTTGGTCTGCCCACATCCACGGAAGCTCCTTCTGCTTGGAGTATTGTACCTAAAGCTCAGTGGCCTATAGTCTTGCAAGAGGGAATCAGTTTCAGAGCTCGTAATGGATTCAACCTCGCTATCAACATCATCAAAAGGCATATCACCAGTGATGGGCAACGGAGGGAGTGGCTTAGAACTTCGATCACTGGCACACCCAGAAATAGATAGTGGACTTGCTCCTTTTACTGGTGTTTGAGGTGGTGACTGTATAGTGCTATCCACAGAGAGTCTCTTAAATGGGGAGAGCAGCTGATCTTTTTCCATTTGTAGAAACGACTCCTCATTGTTAGGCATTTTCAGAGGAGCTGGTCGCAGCTTGTGGAAAGATGATCTGAGACAACTCCCAAAACAACAATGGCTGTTCAGCTGAATTGGATCCATTTCTTGCCCTGTTGGAGGAAGAAAAGTAATTTTTAAAATGGAAATGCTTGTTATATCAAATTCTTTCCATCTCATCAGGAGGTTCAGCCAGGTTCTGGAGTCTGGGCTCCACAGTTGTTGGCCATCTCTCAGTATCTCACATATGCAGCCATTCTTCATGAGAAATTCTAGTCAAGACTGCCAGTGTAGTATTCAAAATTAGGTTCAAGGAATGACTGGGCAGTGATCATTTACAGGAGTCCTTGTCTAAAGTATAATGTCAATGGTAAGGCGCAATGCCAATTTAGCCTAAATCTGGCTAAGACCTGTTCAGTACCAATGGTGTAGGTAGGATTAAAAGTAGTTACTCAAATCCAGTTTGATGATCTGACAGCACTGGAAAGGCTTTATCATCTAGTGCTAGTTCAGAACTTGATGGTGGGCCTTCTCAAATCATAATTTTAATGCCTGCAAGCCACTTAAAAGCAGCTAAGTTAATCACAGTGGAGTGGCACATTTGGCCTAAACAGGTAAGAATTACTGGTCTTCTCTAAGGGATATTAGTGAAAATTTCTTTTAAAATGACAATTTGACCGTTCCATGTTATCAGTAAAATTATCCAGTTTCTTTTTTGAAAAAAACAAATTTCAATTCTGCGACGTTTGGTGAGCATTTCCCATTGAGGAGAGATACATACGGTTGTTTGAAGTTGTGATGTAGGGCTGTTGATGGGGAGCAGCATTCAAAGTACAGGTCATGGCTGTGGGGTCTGTGTAGTAGATGCTGAAATCACAAAAACATAATATTTGTTGCAATGTGTGAGTGAACAGTCAATCCCCTAGATTATTTCATAACAAAGGCTTTTCAACCCCTTCAATTTCATGCATCCAGGATACTGTCTTGTCTCCACCTTTGGCCTCAATTCAACCATCAAAAATTACAGGAAAAGCAATATTCCCAGTGATGCTTGCTGGTATTATTCGGGTTTAGTTTTCTTTCTGCTCAATAGCCCTTTTAAAGGCTCAAGAGATCAAGTTTATCTTCAGAGCTAATCCCCTTTGATTCTGGGGATCAGCTGTTATTCTGCTCAAATAACTGCAAAAACCTCTTGTATTACACCTGTACTTAGAACTGAACCCAGTATTCCAGTATGTCTTGACCAGTATCCTTTAATTATTGTCAACAAGACCCCAACAGACGTAGACTCAACTGATGTAGCAGCATTTGCCAACTTACTATGTTCAAATAAAACATGACTAATTAAATCAACACTAAATTCTGTGCTTCCCACTGGCCAATTTATTTCATCCAATGGAGTGTATTTGGTTCCTATTCATTTCTCCTAGGATGCAATACTTGCACTCCTTTTCGTTGAATTTTGTTTACCTCTGATCAGCCCAGATGCAATCTCATCTTTTTGCACAGACGGTGGTCATCTCTGCAGAATCCCTTAGTTTGGTGTTATGTGAATTTAAACTCCT
The DNA here is from genome assembly GCA_024137785.1 of Ginglymostoma cirratum. Lineage (NCBI taxonomy): Eukaryota > Metazoa > Chordata > Chondrichthyes > Orectolobiformes > Ginglymostomatidae > Ginglymostoma > Ginglymostoma cirratum. The sequence continues at coordinate 16,758,825 of JAHRHZ010000004.1, read as the reverse complement.
TGCATTGTAACTGTAATCTCAAAGACCCAAAACCCTAAACAGTATGCCAAGGACAGGTCCAAATCACCATTTCAGCAGCTTAACCTCAATATTTACTGGGCTTGAATTTGTAAATAAACCTCAATCTTTTGGAAGTCATGCAACATGACAACATACGTCAGTTTTGATATGTATTTGCCTCAAGAAGCCTCTGAAGGTAGTCCCTCCCAATACCAAACTGCACTGAGTTAAGGTGCTCAATTGTTTAGGTGCTTGAGTGACTCCAGAAACGTTTGGTGTTGATGACTTCGTGATTAATGTGCATAAAGCAATTACTCAGCAGTTTGCAAATCTCCTGTGCTCCAACCCCGTGATGAAATGGTTACAATCTGGAGAATATACCAATCTTTTAAAAGTTACAGTTAACAGGATATTTCACTCCTTGTCAAATACCAAGGAGATTCTTGAATTATTCCATCAATTTATTGTAGCTCAATAATGTCACAGGTAACAGATTGTAGGACTCACTCCACACCCTTGAAGGCACATCAGTGATGAAACTCTCCTTTAGGAAACCACATTTGGCCTCTGATGAAAAGTTAACCACCTGAAATATTAACCAATTCTTTTCCTTTACAGATACGGAATTAACTGCTTTGTATTTTCAGAATTTTTTTGTCTTGTTTGACATAACATTTACACTAAAGAAGATTAGATAGGATCTTTGGAAATAGTCAACAACCTTACTTTATACATTATTGTCAGGTTGTGGTGTGAAAGATTTCTTCCAACCAAATCACTAGCTGTGCTAACAAATAAGTGTCTTTGATGTTGAAAGTTCCTTTACAAACTGCACTTTGGTGCATTTCTGCCCAAGTATGATGTCGGATATGGAATAAATTCAAGAGGACAAAGTTATATTATCATTGGTTATTTCAAAACGTGAACAGGCATATAAAACAAGTTAATGTCAAAAGGCAAGAACAATAAAATGTTTGAAGGACTAGAACTCTTACTAGAGTGAAGTGTCAGGCTGACATTCAACATCCATCCCTTGAATTTATCTATTGCGTCAAAATTCCCACCAGAAAGGGACAAGTTCCATATATCGATATCCTGGAATGGACTAAATTAGTTTGGGAGACAGTGATGAGGCTCCATTTCAATGTAGGAAAGATGAACATTGTGTAGGATGGTGACTCCATGACAAGAGCTGAAATGGTAAGGAGTGTCAATCATAGAAAGATTATGATGGAGGGAAAGGGTACAACTGGTTTTTATCTGTCCTGTTGCATGGCACGAAATTAGTTACAATCTTAATGCAAACTGCTTTTTAACTGAATCTTTCAGCTCTGATATTAATGGGTGAAGTAGTCAGACTGTTAAAAATAAAATAAAGCTATTTGCCTGAAACCTGAATTTGTACAGGTGATGAGGATATCAAAGAAACCTCAATGATCACTGTAAGGTGGGACAAGAATTTCAATATTCTCAGGAGGTTAATCTAAAATAACATTTGTATTCTAATAAGCAATTCACAATTGGTACACAGACCAGCTGGGAATTGAAGATTTCCTGTACATAATGGGTGAATGGCAAACCCTCAGCAAATACAGATAGTAAAACAGGAGATACACAGTGGCTCAGTGGTTAGCACTGCTGCCTCACAGCACCAGGGACCTGGGTTTGATTCCAGCCTTGGGTGACTGTCTGTGTGAAGTTTGCACATTCTTGTCGTGTATGTGTAGGTTTCCTCCAGTTTCCTCCTACAGTCCAAAGATGTGCAAGCTAGGTGGATTAGCCATGGGAAATGCAAGGTTACAGGGATTGGGGATGGTCAGGGTGGGATAGTCTTTGGAGGATCAGTGTGGACTTGATAGGCTGAATGGCCTGTTTCCCCACTATAGGGATTCTAGGATTAAAATGGCTGATCAGGTCTATGAAGATCATGCCATTCCACAGAGCCAGCCAACCTGCAGCATCATTAAGTTTCTTCAGCTCTTGAAGATAAATCTCTCATTAAACATGTCTTGATTAAATCGCCAGACATAGTTTGTACACTTTAATAAAAAGCTATCACGTTCACTCTTTTCTTGCCAGAGTTCCCTCTTTAGCCCTATCTTTACTCAAAAGGGAACAAAAGGTACTGGATTAAAGAGAAGGTTGCTATTGGCACAGAAGGGTTGGACAAAGACCATATTTTGTATGAAGAAACAGCATCACAGAAACAACCAGTGCAGGCACTAATCCAAAGATATTATTGTAGTGTGTCTCACTCGGTGTACGGCAGAGGACAGTTATACAAATCTAACAATTAAACCGTGCGCCTACTTCCTATTTGCCAAAATACATGAATCGGTATTTGGAAATTATCCGTCTATCTACCACTGCTTGTGATAGTTTTTCCACTATTATTGCTTAATGGCATAGCTCATTACCATGAAAGTTGTTTGTATAGTTGGCCTTTTCATTTTTCAGTATCTGCTACCTCCAAAAGTGGTTTTACCGCAGCAACAGTCAGACAATGACAATATCGGTTAGCAACTGCATCTCCACTTTCATTCACCATTGCTCACTCACTTGGTGCCTCCAGCATGCTCAATGCAACCCTTTTAAAAAAAAAGACAGCAGCGAACATTTTTGTCACTGCTCCTGATTGTGCTCACTCTCACTAGGGCTCATGTACATTCTTCCGCTGAAGGTGCTGATTCTCACAAGGGAAACGGAAGTAATTATCCTGCCATCTCCATCATGGAGCTTGAACTAGAGGTTCTCTCTGTGGGCAAGAGGTATGTTGATAATCATACAAGATTACAAGGTGCATTCACAGTGCTTCTTATAATTTTTGTTTTAGAAAAGCACACCAGAATCTTTCTTTACTTTAAATGGCCTGCACTGGTTCCTTTCGGAAGTCTTATGTTACATACTTTGCCATTGACACTTGAGTACTCAAATTTCTTCAGCAGTTTGGAAAAAGCTCCTGTGAAACAGATAAAGATCTGGGCCAATCAAAGGAAGCCCTGAAGAAGATGACAAGAGATGCAAATGGGACAGAATTAGGACACAATTTCCAAGATGCCATCATCTTGCTGCCAGTGGAATGAATGTTGACCAAAATGTCAACTCAGCAGTGTGAAGAGTCACACATGTACTGTTGTCTCCTCACCTTGCATTCACCCTGGTTCACTTTCTGCCTGTTCCCTAACCCAGTGTTTACTGAAGGTACCTAATGTTGCCCAGGCTGAAATGGAGTCCAATTCATCTCAGATTGGTGATAGAATGAGAGTCGAACATTGGTTGCTGTGTACAACACAGGTGATGTGTGTTTACCCATTGAAGCATCATAAGGGAATGTAGCAGTGTGAGTGGTGTAATATCATTAAATTTGGAACATTCTGTATTTAGGAGTGGGCATAATGGTGACTGTTCTAATGCACAAAAGAATGTCAACATAATTTAGTTGGACAGAAATGCTCAGTCGTATGGAATTGTACAGTAAACACACAAATTCTTTACATTGAGGAATACTTGCACACACTTTGCTTGGTCTTGTCATTCCCACAGTTTAATTAGGGCAGGTTGTTCACAAATCAAGGCACAATCTGACTGATGTGCAGCTTTTTATTGGAAGATTGTGGAAGTAGGTGAATTTTAAAACATTAAAGTGTGAGAAAACCAACTGAAATGGGGCGGCACAGTGGTTAGCACTGCTGCCTCACAGCGCCAGGGACCTGGGTTCAATTCCATCCTCGGGCAACTGTGTGTGGAGTTTGCACATTCTCCCCGTGTCTGCATGTGTTCCCTCCAGGTGCTCCGGTTTCCTCCCACAGTCCAAAGATGTGCAGGCTTGGTAGATGCTAAATTGCCCGTAGCATTCAGGGATGTGTAGATTAGGTGGATTATACGAGGATAGGTCTGGGTGGGATGCTCTGAGGTTCAGTCTAGACCTGTTGGGCTGAAGGGCCTCTTTCCACACTGTAGGGATTCTATGATCTTCTATGAAATTTCAGGCAAAAACATATTCTTGGAACAGAGGAATTACTAGCAAGACCTCCATTTATTACCCATCCAGATCTGCCCTGAGATCTTAGAGAAGGCACAGGCACCACAGTCTTAGGCACACCAAACTAAAAAGAGGAAATAAAAATCAAGTGGCTTCCTCTAGACATCTGCAATTTAAACAAGAACATGGTATTTAAATTTCTTGCAACTTTGTACCAAATGTCTGATGCTTTAAAATTAGACTTTAAACATCCGAAGCTTTCAGCTGGTAGAAGTTTTTTTGGTGGGAGGTGGGGGGAGGTGGTTGAGAAACAACAAACTGTCATTTTTTTAAAAAATGAAAAATGTGTACAGTAGTGCCTGCTTCCAGTTGTCTGCTGTTCTGATGCTCACTATGATAAAATAGCTTCCCAATACTGTTAATACCTACATGAAGTATGGCTGTTTGGGTCAGGTGAGAGAGAAGAGTCAGCAAAGGTCATTATCTTCTGGACTCAAAGTGGAAAAGGAAGCATACACACCATAAGAGGGACCCTAAACTGAAAGGAGAAAATGCACATCTTCAAACTACCAAAGTGTAGTACCTCCCCTTTATACAGTCCAAAATCATAAGGATCAACAAATGTTGAACAATATGTTTGTGACCAAAACCAAACATTCCTTCTTAATATACCAAAATCATAATAACCTAACAGATTGAAACAGCTCCAATATTGGTTGCACTTACTAAGTTTTGCAAATTCTACAGAAGGGTCACTGGACCCAAAACGTTAACTCTGATTTTTCTTTACAGATGCTGCCAGACCTGCTGAGCTTTTGCAGCAACTTCTGTTTTTGTTTGCAACTTGAATGTTTTACCTGTGACCCTGTGCCTAATTTCCAATACTGACAATAAAAAAAGTCTGAAAACTTCAACAATTGTAGCTTTAAAAAACCTGAAATATGAAACCCCTTCCCTTATTTTTGAGCCAAAATCCATATAGGCACATAAAGTGGTTCACCACATTTACTCCCAGTATTTACACTATGTGCTGTCACCACTTCAGACTCAAAAGAAAGATAAGCCAACTAATGATGAAAAATGTATAGTGATTGCTGGTAACAAGTCTGTCACACCTGGGAGAAGTGGGAAACTTGTGATTTCTTTTCCCAGGATGAACACATCTTTCTAATCTCCATTACATTGCCTGAGCTTTGTTAATGACTAGACATTGACGGAGCATGAGTAATAACACCAATAATGTCTTACATTTCTGATGTGGGTGTTGCAGTTTATTGATACCAAAAGGAGGAAAAAAAAATCTAAACCCAGATCACACAAGCTTAAGGCCACTTAATGTGGTCACAATGAAACTTCCTCTTTGAAGAGGGTCTGACAAGCTATTGTCCCTTAAGGTCACTTATACATATAGCATGTGTATGTATAAGTATAAATACATACTTGCAAGAGAAAAAGAAAAGAATTGCAGGGCTATAGGAAAAGATTGGAGGACACAACTAATTGAATGGCTCACAGGTGATACGGGTGTGTTCAGCTGAATGGTCCCTTTCTATGCTGTAAGATTTATGACTCAATGCTATATAACCCTTCCTGCCAGATGGTACACAATTTAAGAATCGTAGCATGCTATTCTTTATTGTAGTGTTGTTTCCTTAAGAGCAACTTTCGGATTTTTTTAATGTTTCAAACTGCCATAGGTGGCAGGGTTGGGTGCTGACATAGATGTTGAACTCAAACTCCAGATCGTAAGTCCAGTAACATAATCACCACACTACCATAATTCAACTACGGGAAGTCAAATAGCGTTTCTGCTTTTAATCACTATCCAGTCACCCTTTCTATATAGACACTTACAGATATTAGATAAGGACAAGCTCCTGAGGTAAGGCTTCCATTGACTCAATAGTCAAACACTTCTGGATATTCACTATCTTCTGACTTTCAGAACAGCTATTCAGATGGAAAACAGGGAAAAGGGACAATAAGCAACAATCAGGACTGTATCCAGCAGAGGACGCGGAAGGAACTAGGACAATTAAAAAATAAGTAGGATAATTGGACTCTATATCAGTGACAGAATACAGTTTTTGAATTGCTGCCTAAATATTCTCGTTTAGTTGGAGTTTTCACAGGGCAGCTCGAGAATGCCATATAATGTGTATCATCTTTCTTTTACTTTTTAAAAAAAAAACTCGATTAACGCTTTCACAGCTCAGACAGCTAGAAATCAATCATCTTAAAATGCCATTTACAAGGGCATTTTGGAATTGGTTCACTAACAGCGAAGTCTGGGACCAGTTGATCCGTATCCTTGGGCTCTAAGAACGGACCGTTAAAACTGGGCCTTAGCAGCAAACAGGCATAGGACAGTAAAGCTTTAAATAACCAATTACTGCAGTTTGAGAGCCGATACTAACACCTTGATTTACTGCTGGCTGGAGAGAGAAACTGGTTTAGATCACAGCACAAACTCGAACGGAGAGATGTACTTCTAACTTAGTCCAGAGCTTCAGTTCTGTCCTCAGTCACTTTTTGAAAGAAATAAGTGAAGCCTGCAGCAATCGCGCCACAGAAAGCCATTGTCTTGGAGAGAGTGTTTTTCAAAACTTTGAGAGGTAGCGAGCTGCATTTATATTTCCGAAAATAACTACAAACGGATTAATGGTGAATGTTTCGCTACAGAAGTGATTTCAAGATAGCTGCGGAGGAACTCGAGTTAAACATGAGATATGGAGTGAGCTGGACAGTCCCTTGTGTTCAATCCATGTATGTATGTATCTTGCCTAACTCCTGCTAACAGGTTGACATAACCATAATAAAATCCAGTCACTTTATACACTGACTCAGAAACCGATCTCAGGTTCCACAAAGCTGCAACTTTAAGATATTTGCTAAACTAAGAAGTAAAGAAAATGTACCAAACTTCTGAATTAACACTAAATCAGCTAGTATATTTACAAAATCCATTTCTATCATTATTGCAAAAATGTATTTATTTTGGGAAGACTTTTACAGAAGCTTTAAACTGGTGTAATACTTGCTGCAGTTCAGGTTACATATTAAACTGATCGGAGTAGCTCACGGCTAATAATTTATAGATAGTTTTATTCATCCAGTACGGCAATAAACACATATCGACCTTTTTGGAAAAAATATTATTGTATAACAAAGGATTTAAATCACGAAATTCAGCAGAAACAGGGAACGTTTAAAAAGAAAGACGAAAAAGTGATGAATAAAAAAGCAACAGGATTTTTAAAAAGCAAGAAGCAATAGCGGCGTAAGAGGAGAGTGCAAACGACTGCGATTGGGGTCTGAAACTTACCTACCTCCTGATCAGTTTCACAGGACAGGAAATCCGGCGCAAATACTCCAACTAACTACCCGATTCAATGTAGCAATGAATACAAAAACATTTCTCCAGACTACGTTGCACCTTCCCTACTTACTCTAGCGCCCGACTCTAATTAAATGTTTCTCTGTTGCAATGCGCCCTGCAGTTTGCTTAATAAGGCGGGCTCTAAATCCTGATGTCACCGTGAAGTGAGATCAGGATATCTCCACGCCCACAGCCTGCAGTCAGCACGCTTACTTTGCTCTGCCTTAAAGGGGAACATGTACAAATAATCGGAGATCAGCCCCTTGTATTTAAATTGACAACGTTCCTCCTATTATGTGTACCAAAAATGTATTAAGTTCTCAACCTGACAGCATCAGAGGGATGAATCCACAGGTAGCCTTTTTTTAGCATTCGGTGGGGCCCACCATCCATTGTAGCAATTTAAACCTTGCAAAACTCAAATCAGAGCGCAAAAACAAAAGGTTATATTGGACTCTGCCAAGAGTTTCCACGTCATTTGCTTATTCTCAGATTGCTACATAGCTGACTATTGAGTGCTGAGTATTAAATTGTTTTCCGGCCCTGTGTGTCGCTATTGGACTAATGTCTTGATTCACCACAAAATGTTACTTTAACTTCAAAGGATGAATTGAAAACGATTTAGTAGCTTGCTCCAGTATTGCATAGGAAGTATCTGATGTTACATTACTGTGTCTGTATCTACCTGTGACCCCATTAACCTCCCTTCCACTCTCCAACCTCACTTTACTTCCGTGTCTGGCCTTGGGAAAACTCTACCCAATGACACTTACAGCTGTACTTTCTCATTCATAACTGACTTTGGCCCTCCATTTACCATGACATTTCTGTAGCTACTAAACTATTCAATCATTTGTTCAACTTCTCTCCCTAGTGCCAAGCATGATTTAGTTTGCAGTGTTCCTAACCCTAACTCATAAGTTGTGGGTTTGATTAAGTTCCACTCCAGAATTTTAACGACCAAACCAGGCTGGCACAACTGTGCAGTACTGATGGAATGCTGCACTGTTGAGAAGTGCTACATTTCTAATGGATGAACTGAAGCCCTATCTACCCACTCAATTGGATGTAAAATATATCCATGGCACTGTTTTGAAGAGCAGAAGAGTATCCCAAGTATCCTGGCCAATTTTTATCCCTCAGTTAACAACACAAGTAACGGATTATCAAATCATTATCACATTGCTATTTGTGGGAGCTTTCTGTGTACAAATTGGCTTACATATTTGATTACATTTCCTTCTCGTGAAGTGCTTTGGAGGCCCTCTGGACGTAACAAGGCACTGTTTAAATGCAAGTTTTAACCTTGATGCTCTTGCCCCACTAAATCCATTTCTCATTTCTCATGATTATTTGCCATGTTATGGTACCAAATGAACAATGAATGGACATATGATAGATGAAGCTAAATGCAAAGAAATGTGAAGTGATGCATTTTGTGAAGAAGAAAGCTGAGAGGAAATATAAACTAAAGAATGAAATTCTACAGGATTTGCATAAACAGAGTCTTGAGTTTTGTATGGGCAAATAATTGAAGTTGACAAGGCTGGTAGAGAAAGTAGTTAATAGGATAATTGGGATCCATATCTTTATTATAAATAGATGCATAGAGTAGAAAAGCAAAGAAGTTATGGTGAATCTTTACAAAGTACTGGTTTGGACACCAATCCTGGAAACCCCTCTTTAAGAGGGATGCAAGCATTAGAAAAGCTGCAGAAAAGATTACAAGATTGGGGAAGTTAAAACTGTTACCTATACAGAAGGTTGAGAAGAGATTTGATAGCAGTGTTCAAAATTGTGTTGGGTCTGGACAGAGTAAATACAGAGAAACTGCTTCCAGCAGCAGAAGGTTCAAGAACCAAAGGATATTGGTTTATGATGAATAGCAAGAAAACTGCAAGTGACATGAAGAAAAAACAAATTGTGCAACAAGTAGTTAGAATCTAGAATGCACTGCCTGAGAGATTGAGGGAGGCAAATTCAATTGTTGCTTTCTGAAGGGTACTGGTTTCAAAATTGATCTCTTCCTCAGAAGAAAGAAAATACTGGGCTACAGTGAGAAAGAGAAGATGTACAAGTAGAATTGTTTCAGAGATAGTAGGAACTGCAGATGCTGGAGAATCTGAGATAACACGGTGTAGAGCTGGATGAACACAGCAGGCCAAGCAGCATCGGAGGAGCAGGAAGGCTGACATTTCAGGCCTAGACCCTTCTTCAGAAAGGGTCTTCATTTCTGAAGAAGGGTCTAGGCCTGAAACGTCAGCCTTCCTGTTCCTCTGATGCAGATGTAGGAGTATTTGTGTTTCTCATGCATAAAGCTAGCATTGACACAATCGGGTGGATGAAATCTCTCCACTTAGGTTTCTGCTCCTAACAAAGCATTGAAAAGACCCTTATCAATATCCAAAATAATAGCCTATGTGACTGTGACTGTGGGAAACTAGCTTCCCTTATTCTTCTTGAGCTGTCAGCAGCCTTTAACATGGTTGATCATATCACCATCCTTTTTCACTATCATCCAATTTGATGGAACTACTCAAAACCAGATAAATAAAAACCTGAATGGTTTCTTTTGTCACTTCCTTTGCTACTCTGTTGCCCCCACCCCTGCCCCCACTACCCAGATACGCAATTACTCACCTGCAGTTTTGTCCCCTTGGCAATACTATCCAAAAATACAAACTCAAACTCACTGATACCACAAACTCTTTTTTAACTTAATCATCAGCTTTCTCAAGCTCACTACAGTTTCTAATTTATCACACTGTTCATCTGACAGCCTGTCCTGAAGGAGCTGAAATGAATTTCAACTGTATTTTGGAAGCTCTGAAGTCATTATCTTCAGGCTTTACCAAAAAGCTACTCCCTAATCATCATTTGCTCCAGGTTACTATTTGAGTCTGAACTGGATCATTCACAAACTTGGCATCATATTTAAACCTGAAGTCAACTTCTGACTACATCACCAAGGGCACCCACTGCCACCTTTATAACTTGGTGCTGAAGCCCTCATCCATGCATTTGTTTCCTAATGCACCTGACTGTTTGAAGACTCTTCTACCCAGTCTCCCATCTTCCACCCTTCAAAGTCTTGAACTCATCCAAAACATTGCCCCGATCCTAATCTGCACCAAGTCCTATTCATCTATTGCCCCTTTATTTGCTGATCTATATTTGCTGCAGGTCTAGCAACCGCTTGATTTTAAAATTCTCATCCTTGTTTTTAAATCCCTCCATGCTTTTGTTTCTCCAATGCTTTGCAATCTCTGCACTTCTTCAGTTCTGGTCTCTTGCACATTCCTAATTGTAATTACTGCACTGTGCTTTCACTGTGGAAGTCTCTAGCTTTGAAATTCTGTTCCTATGGCTTCCTATAGCTCTACCTGTCTCTACTCCCATCAATGTATCTCTTTAAACCCACCTCTAATATATCCCTCTGTTTCTTTGTGTCACTTTTTTGATACTTCTCTTGTGAATTATCATAGAACGCATTACTATCTTAAATGGGTTACATAAATGCATATTGTGTTTCTGTAGGTAAGCATTGACGCATCTAGGTATGAGCGTTGATACAAATGTCTGTGTGCCTTTTGTTTATAATTGTCATTGTGTCATCAAACGAGAAAGATCAGACAAGACTGTCCCTTTTTAGAGGAGTATAACCAAGAGGAAACCTAAATGAAAATTCATTAATTAGGGACCAAATATTCTTATTCCATATCTCCAGTGTTTCTTTTAAAAGATTTTGTCATCACATAATTGTAGGAGAAGGTTTTCTTCAGCTAGACATTCAATATAAAGTTGGAATTCTGAACTTTTCTGTAGAAAGAGCCTTTCTCATTGACCAAAACATCACTGTTGCATCACTTGTGTGAGAACTTGTGTGAGTTGTTTGAGTGTGAGATATTTGGAAATCTTCTGCAAACTTCTCATTTTCAGCCTGCAAAGCTTGATCCAGATTGCTAAAATTTGGACTTTTATTTCAGTAGTCTCACTGAGGTAGTGATACTGCCAATTCTTGATCATTTCTGAGCTGTTCAATCTCGTGTCTACGTTCAAATTTAAACCATGCCTCAAATCTTGTAGGCTTTGGCTGAAAAACATACTAGCTGTTGGTAGACAACAGGAGGCTGGAAGAACACAGCAAGCCAGACAGCATCTGAAGGAAAGGAGAAGTCAACAGCCTCCTGTTTGTCTACCTTGGATTCCAGCATCTGCAGCTTTTTATTGTTTCATAATAGCTGTTGGGTTTCTCTTGTAGTCTCCAGCTGCCATCTATGCAGATTGACAATTTTTGCATGTTAAATTTTATTATAATCCATTTTGGACTAAGGATGTATTTCTCTCTGGATAACTTCTTATTAGCTTCTTGAAGTTGTTGTACTTCTTCTTGGTGGGCCTTTGCTGAAGACTGAAGCTTCTCTCTAAACAATGTCAAGTTCAAAAAGGATGTTTCCTGTGCATGGCTGCATAGATTTGTTGCATATAATTGTTTATGCCTGTGCAGGTGTGATACCATCTACCCTGATAGGACCTTCAATGGTCTTGTGCTTATAAAGTCATAGCATCATAGAGCTGAACGGCATGGAAACAGAACCTTTGGTCCAACTTGTCCATGCCAACCAAATATCCTAAAGTTTAACAACATCTTTCCTATAGCAGGAAGTCCAGAATTGAACTCAATATTCCAAAAGGGGTCTAACCAATGTCCTGTACAGCCACAACATGACATCCCAACTCCTTTACTCAATGCACTGACTAATAAAGGCAAGCGTACCAAATGCCTTCTTCACTACCCTATGACTCCACGTCTAAGGAACTATGAACCTACACTCCAAAGTCTCTTTGTTTGGCAGCACTCCCCAGGGCTCTACCATTCAGTGAGTAGGTCCTGCCCTGATTTGCCTTACCAAAATGCAACACCTCACATTTATCTAAATTCTACTCCGTCTGCCACTCCTTAGCCCATCTGATTAAGGTCTTGTTGTACTCTGAGATAACCTATCTTCACTGTCCACTACACCACTAACTTTACTGTCATTTGCGAACTTATTAAACTTCTATATACACATCCAAATAATTTATGTAAATGACAAAAAGCAGTGGATTCAGCACCAATCCTTACAGCACACCACTGGTCACAGGCCTCCAGTTCAAAAAACAGCCCACCACCACTCTCTGTCTCCAACCTTCAAGCCAATTTTGTATCCATATGGACTAGCTCCACCTGGATTCCAACTGATCCAACCTTGTTGACCAGTCTACCATATGGAATCTTGTTGAATACCTTGCTGAAGTCCACATAGACAACGTCCACTGCTCTGCCTTTATCAATCTTCTTTGTCACTTCTTCAAAAAACCGAGTCAAATTAGTGAGACATGATTTCCCTTGCACAAACCCATGTTGACTCTCCATAATCAGCACTTGCCTTTCCAAATACATGTAGATCCTATTCTCCACATTCCCCTCCAACAATTTACACACCACTGACCTCAGGCTTACTGGTCACTTGTTTTGAACTTCTGAGATCTCTTATTTGATTAATTGAAGATCTCTTTCTAACTTGATAATTTATAATATCTCAGAAACTGTGGTTACTTTGCTGGTAGAAACTTCAGAAATTTCACTTGCTTTCATTACGGATTGAACTAGCACAAGATTGCTTACTTGCTTCCCAGCGGTGACTTTGCTATCTACACTGTAAGGAATTCCTTCCTCTGACTGTGACTGCAGTTGCTGTTGCTTCATTTCCTGGGCAGTTTCTGTGCAATAAGTAAATAGCTTTACTTCTCAGTATGTTCTTCAAGAAAAGTCAGTCTTTCATCCAAAGTGACAACTTTCTGTTGTGGAACAATGTCTCCTGCATCCACAAATGCAGGAAGGTCCAGAATTTCAGATTCTAACAAATAAATGACTTGTGTGATTATTTCTTTCCCTGTAACTATTCTGCAAGAACAAACCACGATCTGGAATGCCTCACAGATGGCTTGTCACTGCCTTCTTGGCACCTTCTTTTCTAACTTGTTACAATTTCTGTTTTGAGAAATGCAGTGTCTGTTCTACTCGTTTTTTAAGTGCTTGGATTGAAGTGTCTTCAATGTCTGCTAATCAAAGAATATCTAAAGAAATATAAATGGCTCCACTTAGTAAAAAATGGTGATGAGTAGGACAAAGTCTCTTTAATGTCTTTCCTACTGTAGTGAAATTTATGACTCATCAGGTCTTTTACACTCATTCGTATACTTCCCAAGTTCCTAAGTATAATGGAGAACAGCCCGAGGATTCCTGACCTCAACCAAGGTATAGCATCTGATAAGATTGAATATCTGCTTCAGTATACAATTTAAAACTAGTTTCTCTGCCATTTACTTTAATTGCTGCATAGTAAAGTTCATCCCCTGGGTCTGTACTGTCAAGCAAGTTGAATTCTTGCTGTGATGCTCCCACATTCTCCATGAAGAGTTCATCCTACCCCTCTGCATTCCCCACAGAACTTTCAAAGACTGCTGTGGTCTGTGTTTGATTTTCTGTGCTGCCAATTCAGCCTTACCCTGGTCTCTCTCTTTGCACTTGCAACTTTCTATAAAACTGGTCAGGTTGGATTCCCGCTGGTGGAGTTCCCTTCTTGCTTGGACCGCACCCTATTCCTTCGCATGCTTGCTGTCGGTTTATTTTCTGAGTGCTCATTTACTCCTCATTTCTGTAAGTACTTTTGTTTCTGTAGTAATTTGCTTACTATGGTTGATTTTCATTTTCTATTGCTTACTGTGGCACTCTGTCACAAGCCTTCTCCTGCTCTATCTTCAGAAGGCCCTAAGAAACAGGAACAGGAGAAGGCTGTTCGGCCCTGCCAATAGGATCATAGCTGGTCTCATAATCCTCAATCCACTTTTCTGCCCTTTCCCCATTACCATTGATTCTCCTACTGATCAAGAATCTATCCATCACAGCATTAAATATACACATGGACTCTGCCTGCACAGCTCGCTGTGGCAAGGAGTTCCAAAGACTCTCAACCCTCTGAGAGAAGAAATTCCTCCTTGTCTCAGTCTTAATTGATATCCCTTTATCCTGAGACTATGTTTTCTTGTCCTAGACACTTCCATGACGGAAAGCATCCTCTCAGCATTTACCCTGTAAGACCCATAAGAATGCTACATGTCTTAATGAGGTCTCCTCTCATTTTTCTGAACTCCAGTGAGTTGAATCTCTACCTGTTTAACCTTTGAACAAAAGACAATTCCTCCATACCAGGAATCGTCCTAGTGAAGATTGTCTTAACACTCTCCAATGAAATAACATTTTACCTTAATTAAGGGGACCAAAACTGCTCACAGTCCTCCAGATGTGGTCTCATCATCACCTTTTGCAGTTGCAGTAAGACATCTCTGCTCTTAAATTCCATCCCTTTGACATAAGGGCCAACATTCCATCAGCCTTTATGACCACCTGATGCACCTGTGTGCCAGCTTTCTGTGTTTCATGCTCAAGTACTCTCAAGTCCCGTTGTGCAGCAGCTTTCTAGAGTTTCTCTCCATTTAAATAATATCCTGTTCTTTAGCTCTCCATTCCAAAATGAACAATTTAAAATTTTCCCATATTATACTCCATTTGCCTAAACTACTAATATCTCTCTGGAAACTGTTTGTATCCCTCTCACAACCAGCCTTTTTCTGTTGTCTGCAAATTTGGCTATGATACATTCACTTCCTTCCAGCAGGTCGTTAATATATATTGTAAACAGTTGCAGTCCCAGCACTGATCCCTGTGCAATGCTGCTGGAGACAGTCACCAGCCTTGGAAATGACCACATATCCTCAAATTCTGTTTCTTGCCCATGAACCAATTCTCTATCCATGCCACTACACTACCTCCAACACCATGGGCTATCACATTATGACCTACCTTTTTTGAGATACCTCGTCAAATGCCTTCTGGCAGTCCAAATACAACACATCTACTGTTTCCCCTCTATCCACTCTAGCTGAGGCTTCCTTGAAAAACACTAATAAGATAGTCAGACACAATTTCCCTTACATGAAGCCATGCTGACTCTACTTGATTAGATTATGATTTCCAAATGTTCTGTTAATATTTGATTTGATTTGATTTATTGCCATGTATACCTAATTACAGTGAACAGCTTTGTTTCCAAGCAGTACAGGCAGGTCATTGTAAGCACGAACATACAGATCATAGGGTGAAAAAAAATTTAGACAGAGGCATATAGGTGACGTCGCACAGGGCATGCGCTAGGCAAGATCAACATTAGCAAGGTCAGCATTATTCAACGGTCTAATATGGCCGGGAAGAAGGTGTTCCTGAACCTGCTGGTTCGTGTGTTCAATCTTCTGTATCTTCTGCTTGATGGAAGAGGTTGTAGGAGAGCATTACCAGGGAGCAATGGGTTTTTGATGATGTTGGCAGCCTTTCTGCGGCAATGAGCTATATAAATGAGTCCATGGATGGAAGGTTGGCTTCCGTGATGATCTGAACTGTGCACACATTGTGTAATTTCTTATGGGCCTGGGCAGAGCAGTTGCCATACCAGGCTATTATGTACCCAAACAGTATGCTTTCAATGGTGCATCTGTAAAAGATGGCAAGGATCCTTATGGACATGCCAAACTTCCTGACCAGCCCGAGGAAGAAGAGGTGTTGTTGTGCTTTCTTGACCATTACATCTATGACAGAAGTCCAGGACAGGTTGTTGGTTACTGTGACTCCTAGGAACTTGACGACCTCTAACCTGTCAACCTCAGCTCCGTTTATGTAGATGGGATGTGCTCTCTTCCTTTCTTTCTGAAGTCAATAATCAGTTGTTTATTTTGGCGACATTGAGGAAGAGGTTTTTCTCATTGCACCACATCACCAAGCCCTCTATCTTCTTTCTGTACTCTGATTTGTCATTGTTTGATATCCATCCTACCTTGTTGGTGTCATCACCAACTTGTAGATGGCGTTTGTTCAGAATTTAGCAATACAGTTGTGGGTGTACAGGGAGTACAGTAGGGGGCTGAGGATGCATCCTCGGGGAGCTCCAGTGTTGAGTGTCATCGTGGAGGAGGTGCAGTTGTCTATCTTCACTAATTGCAGCGTGTGTGTCGGTAAATTGAGGATCCAGTTAAAGAGGGCAGAGCCAAGATCAAGGTCTCAGAATTTTGAGATCAGTCTGGAGGGGACAATGGCGTTGAAGGTGGAGCTGTAGTCGATGAGCAGGAATCTGCCATAAGTGTCCTTGTTGTCCAGATGTTCCAGCGATGAGTGCAGGGTTAGGGAAATGGCGTCTGCTGTGGACCTGTTACATTGGTAAGGAAATTGTAGGGCATCGTGGCAGGCTGGGAAACTAGAGTTAATATTTCCTTAATAATTGATTCCAATACTTTTCCAACATTAAAGATTAGGCTTATTGGCTTTTAGTTACCTGCTTTTTGTCTCCCTCCCTTTTTGAATAGGGGTGTCACATTAGCAGTTTTCCAATCCTCTGGTACTTCTCTAGAATCCAATGATTTTTGGAAAATTATAACCAATGCATCCACTTTCTCTATTGCTGCCTCTTTTAGGTTCCTGGGATACAAGCCATCAAGGCCAGGGGAGGTATCTGCCTTCAGCCCCATTAGTTTATCTAATGCTATTTCTTTTGTGATGGATGTAGTACTTAATTCTTCCCACTGTATTCATTACAATTAATGGAATGTTCGAAGTATCTTCCACCTGATGGAAAATATCTGTTTAACTACTCTGCCATTACTTTGTTCCCCAAAACCATCTCCAATTTGACCCTGTCTCTTCCTTTCTACATGTTTAAAGAAGCTATTATTGTCAATTTTTATATTCCTCACTGGTTTGTTCTCATAGCTTACTTTATCTGTCTTTATTAACTTTTTAGTCCTCCTTTACTGAATTCTGAATTTATCCCAGTCTTCGGGGCTATCTCTGACTTTGGCCTCCTTATGTGCTTTATCTTTCAACTTAATATTTTACTTAACTTGATTGACTAGCTTTCTTAGAATCTTATCCCTTTCTTAGAATCTTTCCTCCTCACTGGGATGTCATTTTGCTGGGAATCATGAATTACCTCCTTAAATGTCTGCCGCTGCTTGCTAACTGTCATTCCTGCTAATCTATTTGTCCAGTTCACTTTAGCTAACTCTGACCTCATTTCATTTTAATTCCCCTTATTCAAGTTAAACATACTTGTTTCTGATCTAAGTTTCTCACTTTCAGACTGAATATTGAATTCATTCATGTTATGATCATTACGTCCTAGGCGATCTTTTGTTCAGAGGTTATTTATTAAATCTGTCTCATTAGTCATTGCCAATCCAAGTGACCCATAATCATTGTTCTATTCTTTTTACATACTCCCATTATTTGATGATTTATAACCTTTCTGACAGAGTAGCTACTGTTTGGGGTCTGTACACAACTCCTAGAAATGTTTTCTCTCCCTTGCTGTTTTCTTTACCTCCACCCAAATGGAAATTACATCATCTGAGCCTAGATCATCTCTCATAACTTTCTTCATTTCATTTCTTAGTAACAGTGCTATCCACTATCTCTCCTGTTCATCCTGTCTCTCCAAAAGGTCAAATCTATCCCTGAATGCTAAGTTCCCAGCTTCGATCTCCTTGTAACCATGTTTTTGCAATGGCTATGACACCATATTTATTTTCGTCGATTTGTGTTGTCAGTTTGTCTACCTCACTCTGAATACTTTGAGCATTAAGATACAAAGCCTTTAAATCTGTTCCAATATCGAGTTTCCTTACACGTTCGTGGTTCCTTGGCATAATATGACATTCACACATTCTGTCCTTTCCTTTTATTTTCTGGTAACATTCAAACCCTGCACTTTTTTTCTCATTCCACAGTTCAGTGCCTAGGTGTGCCTTGAAGTTCTTCCCTAATTGGCCCCCAACACCACTCGGCTTTGCTTCAGGTATTTTCCCATGTTTAGGTTCACAACATAGGGCTGGCCTCATGCTTTATTGTCATTCTTCTTAAGTTGAGTCTTACCATCCACCTTTGGCTCAGTGGGTCAGTTCACCACTGCAACTTTGTAATAATGTGAAATTAGTCCTGTGAGTGAAGAGCATCAGGTTTTATTGAAGAGATAAAAGGTACTGCAGATGCTGGAGAATCCGAGATAACAAGGCGTGGGGCTGGATGAACACAGCAGGCCAAGCAGCATCACAGGAGCAGGAAAACTTGGCGTTTCAGGCCTAGACCCTTCATCAGAAATGGGGGAGGGGAAGAGGGTTCTGAAATAAATAGGGAGAGAGGGGGAGGCGGATAGAGGATGGATAGAGGAGAGGATAGCTGGAGAGGAGGCAGACAAGTCGAAGAGGCGGGGATGGAGCCAGTAAAGGTGAGTGTAGGTGGGTGGGTAGGGAGGAGATAGGTCAGTCCAGGGAGGACGGACAGGTCAAGGGGGCGGGATGAATTTAACAATATGAGGAGAATGGTAAGAGATGACATCTTACTTTGAGCAATGCAGATCCAGATTCCAGATCCCTCTGATTTGGGGTCACGATGAATAGCTCCTTTTACACCTGCTTATCTAGAGTAAAGTAACATTTCCCTTTACAATGGAAGGAGTGAATGTTTAAGCCAATGGATGTGTTGTCAATTAAAGTGTCTGCAGTAGATATGTCAGGGAATTTTTAACAAGTGCTCTTTGACTCAGTTGCCCAGAAAGATAAACCAGTCAAACTGACAAACAACATAAAGTGGCCCGACTTGTCATGTATACTTCAAAATGAACCTCAACTATGCCCAGTGTGTTAATTTCCAAGTATCACTGTTTTTTAAAAAAGCTTTTCCCTGTGGATGGTAAATACACATCAGATGTGCAATTGATTGTCACCACATGAGGTGCTGAGGCATCATCACATCAACAATTGTTTATACATTAATCAGGAATTCCACAGAATAGGAAGTGATTTAACTGACTGGAATTTGAGACATTGAGATTGTAAGGCTATGAGTCTTATTTATTGGAATGTTGGGCTCGGAGCTGTAGCCTTCAGCAGGAATGTGTTTGGATTTCGTTGTACTGGAACATAAAGAACAAGAAGAAGGCTATCACTTTTCAATTGTCATACCCATTGAACCATGTCTCCCAGTATTCATTTAACCTCACCTGACCAGTTTCTCAATATATCCTTCAATTAGTCTGTCTCCAAAACATATGGTCAAAACATTTTTTCAGAGATAGTAGGAACTGCAGATGCTGGAGAATCTGAGATAACAAGGTGTAGAGCTGAGAGATAAAAGGTACTGCAGATGCTGGAGAATCCGAGATAACAAGCATGGGGCTGGATGAACACAGCAGGTCAAGCAGCATCATAGGAGCAGGAAAACTTGACGTTTCGGGCCTAAACCCTTAATCAGAAATGGGGGAGGGGAAGAGGGTTCTGAAATAAATAGGGAGAGAGGGGGAGGCGGATAGAGGATGGATAGAGGAGAGGATAGGTGGAGAGGAGGCAGACGGTCTAGGCCCGAAACGTCAACCTTCCTGCTCCTCTGATTCTGTTTGGCCTGCTGTGTTCATCCAGCTCTACACCTCTATTGTTATCTCTATTGTCAAAATATTGTCTGTTTCAAGTGTTTCATGTCATAAAATTCTATCTCCCAAGTTCCTTTCCTACAACCAATATCCTTACTTTTAATTTGTCATTCTCAGATTTGAACCTTTTTGTTCCTGCATTGTCTGTCTAATCTATTTATGATCTTGCAAATATTATATCAATTACATTGAAAACTCTTTTTCCAAAGAAAAATATAGCTATCTTCTTTAACATTTCCTTACAACTTAAATCCCTACTACTAAAATTCATTCCTCTTTTGTCTTTCTTGTACTTTTTTAGGCTTTAAGTCACCTACAAGTTCTTCAAGGATTATGTGACCAGGTCAAGATACAGCATTCCAGGACAAGCCTGGCCAAGACCTTTATACGGGGATAAAGTTAGGGGTATATAGAGTAACAGAAGCTGTAGGTATGTAAAAGTGGACTTTCCTCTATAAATTCAGCAGGTTGGTAAATGTTTGAGGTACCAGTTGATGATCCCCACCCAATTTCCCATATGCTCCAATCTGAGCTATTGCAGCCACGAGGAAACCATGTTTGCAAATTATGAGCTTCCTTTAAGAGAGATGAAGAACAATTCCTGAGGGTTCTTACCCCAGTGAGTTTGACTCAAGAAAAGTTGTGGTCTGGCAACTTAGTTTTTAATGGTACGGAAACAAAATAAAAGCTTTGGGGACAAAATTGTACAGCAGCCAAAAAACCAATCGGAGTTCAGTAATGTGAGATTTTGGATCACAGAACTTTGATCAGTGTTTCCCAAATTCTGGTTGCAACCCACTATGGAGTTGTAAGATGGGATTTTGGAATCACGAGGGTTGATGCAATAATGGCTACTCTGGTGTATAAACTGAAAACTAACAGCTACAAATTCCCTTTAAATCTTCATTTTTTTTTACTTTTGGTGGGCTCGGCTTAATTGGCAGGTCTTTACAAAAATAGGTCCACATAAAGGTAGGTCTTTCTTTTAAAAAGACTACTGCAGCTTAAACAATTGCCATCCCACCCCATCCCTACTCAGGAGCTAAACCCAACCCCAGCTAAGCAGCGAGAGCTACTGCTCTGATTAGATGCTCCTGTTTTTTCCCCTCGCAATGTACATTATATGTAGTTTCATTCCGTCATTATACACGGTACTCTTCTACATTTTAATTTCCTACCCACACTTGGTTTTGCTTTCTCTGAATGAGATTGGCAATGATCATGAATTCAAAGCAGTTTTTATGCAATAAGTTCACCTTCACAAGGCTATCTAAGACTCATTTCACCATAATCTGCAAGCCTCAACTCACAAATGTTTCCTAATTAAATTCATCTTCTTTCCTGATGTTTTCAAATATGGTGATTCTGAATACCCTTGGGTCTTCAGTCGGATTTGTTCAAGTAAAATTTCTAAAACTCTCCACATTGTAATTGAGGATTGACTACCTTTCCCACACTCTGTCTGCCAGGACTTCTAGGAATATTGATGGAAATTCACAGCTGTTTTTTTGTTCTGGTTTTAAAATGTGTTTCATTATAGTTCCAGTTTTTTGATTACTTTTCACAGCTGTTTTGAATTTTACGAATATTTGAATTATAGGGCTGCGGATTGTTGCAAGTTTTAAACAGACAGGATCACTTACGTATGTTGGAATAGAAAGTGTGACTGAAGTCAAACAGTTTAGATGAATTCCAGTAGCGTAAGGGTTAAGGTGACATTTGTGTCCTGTGGGAATTGAGATCCAAATATCCATAAAGAATTGCTGCAGAATAGTCTGTTACTCCTTGAGATGAAGCCAACATCTCTTGCACTGTAATAGTAAAATTTTGAACAAGAAAACACCATCCAAAAGACAGCAGAACTGTGTATCTTAACAAAAGGGAAGGTGTGAGACTGGGACTGAGTTTTGCTTGAAGCAGTTTGAAGCAGGGAAGGGAGTGGACTGGTACAACTGGTTTAGAGAGAGGAAGGGCTGATAGGTGCTAGAGATAGAGACAAAGGGAAAATATTGCTGGAGAATCTGTGGGAGTATACCAGAGAGAGAGAGAGAGCCAGAGGAAAAAGGGAAACTATGAAAGAAAGATAGAATGAGAAAGTTCAGAAGAATCAGAAAGAAAGGAGAATATCAAAGAGGCAGGGAGACAATGGGAGATATATAAAAAAAAGACAGAAGAAACAGAGAAAATGTGAGAAAAGGGAAGAAGAACAGAGAAGGGAAATGAGAAAAAGCAAAGGGAAAATAAGGAAGAGAATTTTTAAAAAAAGAGAGTGAGGGATACAAAGACAATCAAGGACTGGATTTTAGGTCCACAAACTGGATGGCTGCATGAATGTAAAACAGGGCTGTTGATTTTGGGCAGCAGTACTATGTCCTTGTGCAAATCCAAATTTATGAAAGATGAGTTTTCATGAAAATTGGTCGCCATTTTGAAAATTCTAATTGCTATTAAAATTGTTAAAGATCAAATAGTTAGAACATACTTTGTTGGCTGCTGCATTTTTTGAGGTGTTGGCTCTGAAAATGACTTGAGTGTTTTGTGACATCTGTGATGAGGAGACAAGGGCAGAAGGAAACAGTCCGCTATTGGCAAGATGGTTAAGTGGACCAGCAGATTCTGTTGGTGAAAGTGGCAGCATCTGTACGTTTTTACAGGGCAATTTTTGAACATTTGATAAAAGTTGGAGACATTTAGCGAGCAGGAGGTCTTTAAATCTGCAGCCATCCCTGACTTCCTGTTCATGGCGTTACACCAATACCACATGATTGTCCCTGTTTAGAGTCTTGATTGGGTGTGGAGTTCCTTCTCTGGACCTCTAATTGGCCTCCATCATCCCAAATGGCTACTAATTGCTATCAGCGCTTGATTGGGCAAGTTGACAGAGTGAGGAAAGGAGTGGACAGACCACTTTTACATCTCCCTGACTCCACCCATGATATGCCAAATGTGACATGCATTATCAAAAATGATGTGCGTAACTGTGTAATGGCTTAGTAACAGGAAACAAAGAGTAATGGTCGATGGCTGCCCTTGCGAATGGAAAACTGTTCGAGTGGTATTCTGTAGGGCTCGGTGTTTGTTTTATACATTAATGGTTTTGACTTGAACTTGGGGGACACAATTGGGAAATTTGCAGACAGCATAAAAATTGGTTATGTAGTGGATTGTGTAGGTGGTAGCTGTAAGCTGTAAAATAATGTAGATGGGTTGTTGGAGAAGGCAAGAAAGTGGCAGATGGAGTTCAACTCTAGTCAGTGTGAGGTGATACATTTAGAGAGGTCAAATATTTAAAGGGAATACACGATAAATGAGAATGTACTGAGAGATCTTGGCATGCAAGTGCACAAGTCTAGAAAAGTAGCAGATAGATAAGGTCATAAAGAAGGCATATGGAATGTGCTCCTTCATTGCGAGGTATGGAATACAAAAGTAGGGATATAAAGATGAAACTATGTAAGACGCTGGTGAGGCCACAACTGGAGTATTGTGTGCAATTCTGGTGCTACATTACTGGAAGGACATAATTGCTCTGGAAAGAGTGCAGACAAGATTTACTGGAATGTTGCCAGGACTTGAGAACTGTAGCTACGAGGAGAGATTGGAGAGTTTCATGTTGTTTTCCTTGGAACAAAGAAGACTGAGAGATGATGATTGAGGTATACAAAATTGTGGGAGGTAGGGATAGAGTAGACAGGAGAAATCTGTTTATCTTGGCAGAGAGTTCAAAAACCAGGGGTCAAAGTTTCAAGCCAAGTGGCAGAAGGATTACAGGGGAGTTGAGGAAAAACCTTTTTTTAAGCAGAGGGTAGTGGGTGTCTGGAATTCACTGCCTGAGTTGGTGGCGGAGGCAGAGACCCTAAACTCTTTCAAAAGTATCTGCATCTGCATATTAAGTGTTGGAAGTTAAAAGGCTATGGGCCATGCACAGGAAGATGGGGTTAGAAAGGGCTTCGGATGTCTTTAGGTCAGCATGGTCAAGATGGGCTGAATGGCCCCCTTTTTGTGCTGTATCATTCCTGCGGTTTTAAGGTTCTAAGAGCATAGATAACTAAACATGCCAAAGCACTCAATCAGCAGGTAATTCAGAAAGACATGATAAATGATGTTTCCAGGAGATCTCCATTAACTTTGATCTTTTTTTACCTGTTGCATTATCTACACTGGGGAAACTTATATTAAGTGAATGAGTAAGATTGGGTGCCTCACTTGGAACTGTCAATGTTCAAAGATTTAGCTGAGAGACATATAGGAACATAAAGCTCCGTTCAGTTCCACTCGTCCTTCCTGAAGATCATGGCACCTGCTCACTGCACAATCTGGCTCAGTCCATTTAGAATGCTTTTGATATTCTCAGCTTGTCAATGTTTATATTGCAAATCTTGAATCTGGCATTGCATGCCACATACATGTCTGGTATCAAACGATCTAGAAACAGGACCATCTTTTTAAGTTTGCATCTGGTGCTAGCTGGACATTTACATTCCATTCCATGTTCGGTAACAGGATAATTGTTTATTGGAATAGGACTGAAATTATTATTTTGAAGAACCCATTGCACAAATATTGATGTGACACAATAGGGGCATTGTGCAGAGTGTATCAGACTGTATAGACTAAATTGAACTGAGCATTGAACAGAATGAAACAAAACTGAGTGACTTGCAACACAACACATCCGTTGTGTATATCACAACTCAGTAAATTGGCTTACTGTCAAAATATCACAAAATTGCTGACTTTATTTGTTTAAGAACTGATTAAGAGGTGGTTTTGCTGTGTCCAGAGTTCTGTAATCATGCTGGATTGATTAAGACTGATGTCCATCAATTCCTTTACCTGACAGCCCACGACTGCGAGTGCTATTATTGGCACAGATGTATCTCACCTTTCTTAACAACCAGGACACTGCAATTTGAGTCAGAACACTAATATTAATCATGTTACTTTAAATGAAATAACACTATTATAATGTTCCACTGCTGCAATATTATTCACCAATAATACTGATAGAAGTACTGTAATATAAGTTAGACCACTGTAACATTAGTTAGGCTACTGAATATCAGTTGTCATATTTGGCAATTTACCGTAATATTAGTATGCTATATTCAGGCTATCATATGAATATTCCAATATTAGTCAATTTATGGTAATAATCAAATTACTGATTTACTAATGAAACTATTATTATGTTAATCAGGATATGGTGAAGTATGTGTATAAAATTAGCTGACACTGTTTTCTATTATATTAATTGGTCTACTGCGTTCGTAGAATTATGGAATAAGTATAAAATGCCAACCAGCTATTCATGCCCTACCTTTGATCCAGCTACACAAAGTTAATCCCACCCCACTGCTCCTTATCCATAATCCTGTAAATATATTCCCTCAAATATGTATCCAGTTTTTTTTTGAACAATTATTACTATTGAGTCTGCTTTTCTCATTCTTTCAGGATATGTGCTGTAGATCACAGTTCACCATATGAAAAAGAATTCTCCTGACAATCTTTTGACAAACAGTTCAAATCTTTGTGCTATTTACCACCTTAATTACCGCCTTTTTTTTTCCAAGTCTCTTCTCATGATTAAGGTCCCTTATCTCTGGTACAGTGCTGGGAAATCTTTTGCAAATTTACTGCAACATCAGTCAAAATACCGTAATATTGGTCATGATGCCATAATATTAATCACACTATAATATTAATCAAACTTCTGAAATGTCAGTCAGAATGCTGAATACCTGTCCACGTAATGCTGTTACATTAGACCATAGCCTGAATTACCAAACAAGTTACTTTAATATCAGTCAGAGTACATTAATTGACATGCATATCAATATGCTATAGTACCAGCAGGACTGTAATGCCAATTAGTATTGTTATGATCCCCGATGAGACTGCCAAATGGTGTTATTATAATAGCTTTTGTCTAATATAAATTTAGAAGAATTGAGATCTCATATATTGACTAAGAGAATACTAAGAAAGCCTTTAACAAAATCCCACATAGGAGACTTATCAAGAAGGCAAATGCACATGGGATACAGGATAAATTGAAAAAATATATTTAAAATTGGCTCAGTTGTAGGAGACAGAGGGTGATGATAGATGCTGCTTTAGTGATTGGAAGCTGGTGTCCAGTGGCATGCCACAGGGACCTGAGCTGGGTCCCCTATAATTTGTTATTTATATAAATGACATAGATGGCTGTGTAAGATGTTGGATTAGTAAGTTTGCTGATGACACAAAGATTAGTTGGGTGGTTAACAGTGAGGTTGAGTGTCTTGAGCTACTAAAGATATAAATGGGATGGTCAAAGGGGCTGATAAATAGCAGATGGAATTTAACCCTGAAAATTTGAGGTGATACAATTTGGAAGGAGTAATTTGACATAGAAGTATTCAATGAATGGAATAACGCAACGAATTTCAGTGGAACAAAGGGACTTTGGAGTTTTTGTCCATTGATCTTTGAAGGCTAAAGGGCATGCTAGTAGAGTGGTGAAAAAGGCATATGGGACACTTGCTTTTATCAATCAAGGCATAGATTACAAAAGCAGGGAAGGCATGTTGGAGTTGTATAGAACTTTAGTGAGGCCACAGCTAGAGTACTGTATGAAATTCTGGGGTGAAGGCGTACAGAGGAGATTCACCAGGATTCTGCCTGGGATGAAAAATTTAAGTTGTGAGGATAGACTTGAGTTGTTTTCGTTGGAACAGGGAAGACTGTGAGATGATTTGGTTGAGGTGTACAACATTACAAGGGGGTTGGACAGAATGGATAAGGAGCAGCTGTGTCTCTTAGTTGAATCGCCAGTCATAAGGGGACACAGGTTCAAGGTGAGAGGCAGGGAGTTTAGACGGGATGTGAGGAAAAACATTTTTTTACCCAGAGGGTGGTGATGGTCTGGAATGTGCTCCCTAGGAGGGTGGTAGAGGCAAATTGCTTCACATCCTTTAGAAAGTACCTGGATGAGCACTTGGCATGTCATAACATTCAAGGCTGTGGGCCAAGTGCTGGTAAATGGGATTACACTGAAGGTCATGTGTTTTTCATGTGTTGGTGCAGTCTTGATGGGCCAAAAGCCTCTTCTACACTGTATGAGTCTATGTGAGTAAAGCCACAAGATTCCATAAGCCAAATTTTACAAGGTAAGAAAAGTAAAACAATCTACAATGTATGTGCAACTTAAATTCTAATTTTCTGAATTTAACAATGAAGCAAATATGATTGGTCGACAACCTATGTTTAACAACTCACAGGGCATATCAAATAGCAGATGTGGTCAAGATAGAATCCATGGATTTCTCAGCAACCCAGCTGAATGTAGTGACCTTTTACATCACCAAAACACAATTTTCTAATATTCATTCATGGAATGAGGACTAGGCCAGCATTTATTGCCCAAAAGTCAGTTAAGAGTCAACCACATTGTTGTGGGCCTGGAGTCACATATAGGCCACACCAGATAAGTTTCCTTCCCTAAAGGATATTCGTGAACCAGACATGTTTTTCCTGACAATTGATTCATGGCCATCATTAGACTGTTAATTCCAGATATTTATTGAATTCAAATTCCACGATCTACTGTAGCAGGATTCAAACGCAGGTCCCCAGAATATTGTCTGGGTCTCTAGATTAACAGTCCAGCTATAATACCATTGGGCCAATGCCCTTAAAACTTTTTTTCTCATTTACAAGTAATTCCAATTATTCACTTTGAAAATCTAGCCTTAAAGCTACCCCCCCAAGACTCACCGTTATGAACTGCCTAAATGACTGTTCATGTCCTGGTGGTTAAATTTCTTGCCTTTTGAATGTGCTCCACTGTATTCCAAAGGCTGCATTTCAAGACCCACTGACAGGCACAATTCTAGCTCTTCTGCAGACAGCCAGCTTCATTAAGTTAGCATTACACCTAAGATTTCGCCGAGATCCAATATTTCTTAGTTGCACCAAGCAAACAGTACTTTTGAACTTCCTTCACCCATACTCTCGACTGTACTGAATTATCAATGGCTGTCAAGGCTTCTTTTTAGCCCCCACAGCTCTGTTGCTCCCAATGATTCAACTCTTAACTACCTTAGCTACCCAAGCTACCTAATAACCCCCAGGGTTTCTGTGAACCCTGATGTCTCAGAGCCTGCTGTACTGGCACCTTTTTGTCATGGAGCCTCTACCTTTCCTTCAGAACACTCCCTGATCAGAGGGCTTGCCATTTTCCCATCACCATATGTCCCATAGTTGAATTTTCAAACTACCAACATAGGTAGATGGACTACTGGCTTTGCAATGCCCATGTAAGAACCCAAATTGTCAGATTGAGTATCCATGGCCTGTTGACTTGTTTGCCTTTAGACTCATTAGATTGTCAGATACCTTGACCTTAATGATAGAGATTGTTGCAAGATCTTTCCTCCCATTAGCACCTTGAGTGTCTAATGTCTTTGGGATCTTTACAGTGTCCTACACCATAAAAGACTGATATAAAATATTGGTTTCAATTATCTGTCATTTCCTCATTCCCTGACATCAATTCCCCAGTTGCTCCAAAGTTTGCACTCTTACTTTAATTACTCACTTGTTATATACCCACAGAGACTCTTGCAGTTTGTTTTTATTGTTTCTTGCAGATTTACTTTCATAATCAATTTTCTCTTTCTTCATTATCTTTTTAGTTATCTGCTGTAGGTTCCAAAAAATACCCCAATCCTCTGGCCTCCTATTAATTTTTCCTGCCTTGTATGCCTTAATTTTTGATTGGATACTCTTCCCGATCTCCTTTGTTAACCATAGCTGGTTCATCATTCTCATTAAGTCCTTCTTTTTGACTGGAGTAAATTTTTGCTGAGCTTAGTCTGCCACTGCTTATCCGCTGACATTCCCAATACTCTATTTTCCCAAGCTGCTTTAGAAATTTTAGTCTTTTAGTCCTTTGTCATAACTCTGTAATGGCCCTTATTTAAAGTGAGGATGGTAGTTTGAGATCGGAATAGCTCTCTCTCAAACTGAATTTGAAATGTTGTGGTTTCTACCCTTAGATGATCCTAAACTGTAAGATCTCTTATTGTTCCTACCTCATTACATGTTATTAGATCTAAATTAGCCTGTTCCTAGATAACCTCTGCAACATACTGCTCCAAGACTGCCATCATGCTCTGCTCCATACTGGCACGGTGGCTCAGTGGTTAGCAGTGCTGCCTCACAGCACCAGGAACCCAGATTCAATTCTGCCCTCAAATGACTGTCTGAGTGGAGTTTGCACATTATCCCCATGCCTGCGTGGGTTTCTTCCCACAGTCCAAAGATGTGCAGGTTAGGTGGATTGGCCATGCTAAATTACTTGTAGTGTCTAAGGGTGTGTAAATTAGGTGGATTAGACATGGGAAATGAAGCATTACAGGGAAGGGGTGGGGGGGATGGTTTTGGGTGGGATGCTCTTCAGAAGGACAGTGTGGTCTTGCTGAGCCAAATGGCCTGTTTCCACACTGTACGGATTCTATGAAGAATCATTCCAGAAATTCATTGTCTATGTCACACTTAGCCAATTCGTAATTTGTCCAACAGTGAAGCAACTCTTCAGGGACCTCCAGATGACTTCTACCCATGACTTATTTTCCTTGCCATTCTTTATTTCCATTCAATTTGATTCCATGTCACGATATATTGCACCTAATAAACCACTCATCACTGCACTGATACCTTTTTTTATTAATTTCTGGATCCTCTTATCTGCCTCACTCACATTCACACCCTCCTATCCCTGACCACAAATCAAATTTGACATAATAAACCTAAGTGTTATTATAGTCTCCTGAAGCACAGTGTCCAGGTAACATTCCCTTTTATTGATATGCCTCATAACCTATAGTTCAGGCTCCAGTTCAGTAACGCTGAGCCAAAGTATCGTGAACAGCAATCTTTTCTTGCAGGTGTGATCACTGTGGATAGCATTGACATCCCCCAGTGCCCACATACTACAGGTGTAACGCCTCACCTCCTGACATCTCAATTTTATTCAAATAATTTGTGTGTTAAATTTTTTAAAGAATTTCTTAGCTGTACTCTTCAGCTCTAATAATGTCTCCTGATTTAAACTAACTGGCCAATCAAAAGACACAAAAGAAATCCCGATCTATCATCTACCTGTTTTCCTGTGATGTCACACTTAGGCTCTTACAGGAAGACAAAAGTTGAACAGGTTCTATTCATTTTTTTTATCTCCCTCTGTCACTGCCCTTCTCAAGCTGGTCCACTTTTGTTTTTATGAAGCTACTTACCCTGTTCACTCTCATACTGTTTCAGAAGCAGAGCCTCCCCTTTTATCCTTTTTCACAATGATACTAACTCTCTGAACATTCTTCCCATTCCATTTCACTGTGATGCTGACTTATTGCATACTTCTCCTAGTCCACTTCACATCAGTGCTGACTTGCTGCACCAACCATTACACCACAACCTTACCCACAAGGTTTTCTTCTTTCTGATACCCTAATAGTATAACATGGCCACAAAGTGCAGTCACACTAGAAAGATGACGAAGATGCTGCACCATCATTTGACTTTACAGGCTCAACCACAAGTTCAGATGCTGACACTATGCATTTTAGATTAGAGTTAGAGTGAGACACTGGACATATACAGGCTGCACTCAGGGCAGGGGTAGGACAGCGCAAGTGCCAGCTCATCAGAGGGCAAAGTCACTTGTTTTTCATTGCAGAAGATTCAGATGATGATTTAGATGGGGAAGTCCATCCTTTCTAGCATAGAAGTGAAGGTGAAATCCAATTGCACAATCATGGACTTAACTGTGATGCAAACTCATGTTGCAGCTTGAGAGCAGCCACCCAACATTTTGAACACAGTGTATGGTCAGATGGCTCTCATTTCAAGATCATCATGCTTCCATGTAAACTCAAATTACTGCCTTTGAGACATTGGATTACAGCATACAGAGGATTTATGGAGTGACATAGCAATCCAGTAATCCATCCTTCAACAAATTATTAGGATTGCTGAAGTTCTACCCAAAGGGGGTGGCATTATTTGCATGGTATGTGAACTTTGTGCCCATTGCAAGAAGACTTTTTCTATGTTGCCTTACTATTGCATGTCATGCAGCCATCCCAGACTGCTATTACCCATGTTGAGTTTGTGTAGTACATAGGGGCCTTCCAGGGCCAGAAATGTTCAAAGATGTCTTCTGAGGCAATCTGACATTTCCACATTTCTCCCACCATGCTATAGCCACTGGGGTACACCAGGTGAAAGTTGTAGGACAGACAAAAAAGCATAAAAGGAATTTAAGGAATGTAGGAGGTGATTAGTTTGATTTTTGTGTGCAATTTGTTATAATTTGATTTCTGAATTTGCTTTGGAAAGTTAATTTCCTGGTAACTTTTATTTCTTTCATTGGGGCAGAGTGAATGTCGCATTACTGTGTGACAAAGGGAAGGTGAATGAGGAATTGAGATTGTAGTTACCAGAATTCCGCTCAGATGATTTCTGTTCAGACAGCATGGGCAAAGAGGGGCTGAATCCTAATTTCTACTTCCTCCTCTTTCTCTTCCTCTTCACTTTTCAGCTGATCATCAAATATCTGGTAAAATGGGCTGTCCTCTCAAGATGATGAGTCTTGATCAAGATGATCAGTCCACTATAAATCTTAACATGTTTTCTCCTGAGTAGTGCAGTACTCCTCCAGAATGGACCAGGAAGCGTAAGCATTACTTCAGCATAACAATAGTTTCTGCTAGCGCATTTTGTGTGTCTTCATAATGCTTGCTGCATACATGTATGTGGGTTGCACGCTAGAATCATCAGCCATTTTGACAGCTGATAGCCATTGTCATCCTCTAACTATTCTTTGGCTGACTGAAGTGATGCAATGCAGTTTGCAAGTCAGATCGGCATAGAGTAAAGCCATGATGACTGTGACCACAAATATTAACCTCCATGATTTGCAGCCACATCAGCTGGAAGCATGATTGTAGTATGGGGTAGACCTGTAATGTAGGACCAAATAGATACGCATGTTGAATTAATGGCATCCTGCACAACTGCAAATCTTGTGAAATCTTATGCTTGCTACTGCACAAGAGAGAATCAATTACAATTTAATGTTTTTCAATGGAGATAATAAGTGATCTTTTTCATTCGACAGTGGATAGCAAACCATGATACATTACAAATAGCTCTAGATTGAGGCTAAACAAGTAAAAGTTCATTGATTTGGTCACTTTCACAACAACTTTAATGTGGTCCTTGGCCTGCTCTGAATTTGCAGTTGTGGCTTCAGCAGATGGTAGAGCTCAGAAACATAAATATTTCAAATATTTGTTCCTCACTAATGTTGAGGTAGGAGTGTTGCTTCTGAACACTTTGGGTAGATATGGCCGCCTGTTAACAGTTTAACTATTTTGTTCGTTCTCCAAGTGTTGCTGCATTCTAAAGGAAATGCCAACTTGGTGCACCTATTCTATGAGCAACTAGTTTGTGCAACACCTTGAAGTCAGCAGAATACCTTTTTAGCACCTGCCATGTGTCTCCCTATAGGCTTTGAAACTTGAAGATACAGTAGAAAGGGACAAACACGTTAAGAATTGGAGCAACATACAGAAGGAATCAACCATCAACCAACCTGTAAGAAATTAACGATCCCTTTAAATAGCACTTGGGCTGAGTTCTTTCTGCATTGCATGAATTTAAGCTGTATGAGGCTAAGAAAGGTCATTGGCTAGAACAGTGGGCTCCAAAATGGCATCTTTGGTGTTGCGCACTGATTGATTTCATGACCTGCATGCCCTGCATGCTTTAGGTAGATATACATTAATGGCTGCAGCAACTTGTTTCTGGCGTGAGTTGCCTCAAAGTGTGTGGGCATGCTGCCTAGAATATTTCTGCATTTTAAGGACTCATGACACACAAAATGGATGCTCACAAGCCCAATTTTCAGCTGTACATATTTATAAATACAATGTAATAGACTAGCTCAAAGGGTTACATCTGCTGCAGAAGGTGGCAGTGTTGCTGTGAGAGATACCTCAGAAAATATGTTTTATATTCACACCTTGTAGCAGTAGCTTAGCCCTGTAATATTCAGAATGAAGGCTCAAAGATGAGGATATATAGAGGGCAGAATAAGCGATCAGAGCCAGAGGAGTCAGGGAGTAAGCATGTGACTTCCCTTGACATCAAGAGAACATTTGACTGAGAGTGGCATCAACGAGCTTTAGCAAAATTGAAGTCAATGTCAATGAGGAGGAAAGCCTCCACATGTTGGAATCCTATCTAGCACAAAGGAAAATCATTGCAGTTGCTGAACATTGATCATATCAGTCCCAGGACATCACTGAAGATGATGCTCAACAATCTTCAGCTGTTTCACTTATGACTTTCCCTCTATCACAAGGGCAGAGTTTGCTGATGATTGCACAATGTTCAGTGTTATTTGTGACTCCCAGATGCTGGAGCAATTCATTCACAGGGTTCTAAAAGAGGTGGCTACAGAGATAGTACATGCTCTGTTGTGATTTTTGAAAATTCCCTAGATTGTGGTACAGTTGAGGTACCACAATTAGAAAGTAACACTTGCTACTTTCCAAAAAAGGAGACAGAGACAAAACAGCGAACAATAAGTCAGTTAGCTTGATATCAGACAAGGAAATTGCTAGAATCCACTATTAAGAAATTGATAATAGGACTCTTGGAAAATTATATGGTTCATCTGCATCAACATGATTTCTGAAAGTGAAATCATGTTTGACAAAGCTATTAGAAATGATTGAGCATTCTCCCTGCTATAGGGAGGATGTTGTGAAACTTGAAAAGGTTCAGAAAAGACTTACAAGAATGTTGCCAGGGTTGGAGGGTTTGAGCTATAGGGAGAGGCTGGGGCTATTTTCCCTGGAGGGTTGGAGGCTGACAGGTGACCTTGTACAAGTTCATAAAATCATGACTGGCATGGACAAAGGTCTTTTCCCCAGGGTAGGGGAGTCTAAAACTAGAGGACTTAAGTTTAAGGTGAGAGGGGAAAGATAGGAAAGGGACCTAAGGTGTAATTTTTTCACACGGTGGGTGGTGCATGTATAAAATGAGCTGCCAACAGAAGTGGCAGAAGCAGGTACAATTGCAACATTTAAAAGGTATCTGGATGGGTATATCAGTAGGAAGGGTTTAGAGAGATATGGGCCAAATGCTGGCAAATGGGACTAGATTAAGTTAGGATATCTGTCTGGCATGGACAAGTTGAACTGAAGGGCCTGTTTCATGTACAGCTCTATGATTCTGTTTAGCAAGTAGCATAGATTATGGATAGAGCATGTTTGCATTTTGAAATGTCATTCAATAAAATGACATATAAAATGATAAGGGTTCTTTGATTTTAGGGTAATATTTTAGACAGATAGAAGATTGATTAACAGGCAGAAGACAAAGAGAATAAATAAATGGTTCATTTTCAAAATGGCAGACTGTTGCAAGTGGGTGTCATAAGGTTCAATGCTAGGGCCTCATCAATTCATAATCTATATTACCGACTAAACTGAAAAGATTAAATGTAATGTACTGAAATTTTCTGATGATACAAAATTGGATTGGAAAATAAAGAGGAGACATAAAGGGTAGTATTTAATCCAGATGATGGGGCTTTCACCCAATGTATAGAGAGCCAGAAAAGTTTTGCGTCACTTACTTTGGAGAAAGTCTATTGTCTATATGCTCATCACAACCTTATTCCAAAGGATAAAAAATCCAGGGATGAAAGTCCCACCTCCAAGCCTGTCAGCCAATCAGAGACTGGCATTGCAAACAATACCAGCAGGACTGGTGACAGCTGCTGATAATACACCCAGGATCCAGGGGTCCAGGATCAGTGAGAAATTTCAGGGCACAACGAAGTGAGGGTAGGATGGAGGTGGCAGTTGGGAGTCATGGGACAGGAGAATTGCCCACAAGGACAATTTTGTTGCTCACAGTGTTCCCCCTTCTCCCTGACACACATTGACACCCCTCCAAAAACTTGGAAGCTAACATAATGAGGAAGGGTAATGGACAAAAAAAATCAGGAATTATTGCTGTTTAGGTACGCCAGCTCTCTATGTTGTGTGTGCTACTGTTTGTGATGGTGCCACCATTTTCTTTGATTTGTTGGAAATCACAGAAATTACTTGGTTAATGGGGTAGAAGAAAACTACTTGCTGGTCTGACTAGAAGAATCTCTTGTAATTAATGAGATAAAATTTATTGCATGTTAGCAACTGGTTACTGGTTACCTTAATATGATAGACACTGTGATAGAGACTTTTAAGAGGACTTATTGTTAGGTTTCACTCTTTTGAGACGTAAAGTTTTTCAGGCCATAAGCCCATGTGACATCATCATTATAGTGGGTGCTCCCACATAACTTGTGACTCCTCAGTATTAGTCATTTCAGTCGCATATACAACAGTGGTGTCACTAGCCTTGAAATTCAGAAACCCAGATGGATGATCTTGGGAAAAAGGATCTAATCTTATCAAGGCAGACTATGAAATTTGAATTCAATTATTAAACCTGGAAATAATAGCTGGTGTAATGGTGACCATGGAGCCAATGTTAATTTTTGTAAAAACCTATCTGGTTCACTAATGCCTCCAGGTAGGGAAATCTGCTACCCTTACATAGTCTGACCTACATCAGATATTAAACCTACAGCAATGTGGTTGACTCTTAAATGATTCTGAAATGGTTGAACAACCTCAATGTGTCAAACGAGTACAAGATCTAAGAAAAGGATTGAAAGTGGACAGACCACCACCGAACTAGGCACAGGAAAGGTCAACAGGAAACACCACCCTGCAAAGTATTCCTTACTAACATCTGAGAAATGGGGAGTGCTGCCCCACAGACAAGTCAAGCAACATCATGATAGCAGTCATACTACTGTAATCATGCCTAACAATGTTACAGATACCACCATCAACATCCTTGAGTATATCCTTCTCCTCCTGAAGGACAGATCCATCAAAGGTTGTGGCACAGTGGTATATGGTTGGGATGGACAAAGGTCTTTTCCCCAAGGTAGGGGAGTCCAAAACTAGAGGACATAAGTTTAAGGTGAGAGGGGAAAGAAATGAAAGGGACTGAAGGTGTCCCCCTCCAGTTCAGGTGCAACCCTTCCCTCTCGGACAGGTCACTTCAGCCCCAGAAGAGATGCCAATGATCCAAAAATCCGGATCTGTGTCCCCTGAACCAGCTCTTCAATCATGCATTCATCTGTCCAATCCTATTCCTACTCTTACTAGCATATGGGATCAGGAGTAATCCAGGGATTACTACTCTTGAGGTCCTGCGTTTTAACCTCCTGCCGAACTCTATATATTCACTCTGCAGGACCTCATCTCCTTTTCCACCTATGTTGATGATACCATTGTGAACAACAACCTCCAGCTGCTCATGCTCCCCTTTGAGAATTTGCTGCACCTGCTCCAAGATGTCCTTGACCCTGGCACCAGGGAGGCAACACACCATCCTGAAGTCTTGCTCATGGCTGCAGAAATGCCTGTCTGCTGCTGACTGGAGAATTCCCTATCGTAGTTTCTCGTTTGGACTCTGTCATGCCCTGCTTTATGGCAGAGCCAGTCGTGGGTTGCTACTGCTATTTTTCTCCGAGAGGCTATTCTCCTGCCAACAGTTTCCAAAATGGTATGCTTGTTTGAGAGGGAGATACCTACCTACCTCTCCTAGCGGTCACACATCTACCTGACTGTACCTGCAGGCAACTTCCCTGAAGCTACTATCTCTCATACTCTCTGCCTCCTGCACGCTCCCCAGTGCATCCAATTGCCACTCCAACTGAACCATGCAGTCTGAGGGGAGCTGCAGCAAGACACATCTCCTGCAGCACTTCAACCACGAAGCAGTCCCTTGCAGAAATGGCTGGAACAAGACATGGCAATGCCTCCCTATCCTACTTGCCTAATCTCCCACACTTAGCTCAACTCACTGCGATTGCACAACCTTGCTGTTCGCACCTTTCCCTGGATAAGGACCCAGACCTAATAACACCTGGAGGATCTTATAGAGTTTGTTGCCTAGATGGAGTGTGTATGAAATCTCTGCATATCTCTCTCAAACATACTCTGTCACACTGGCTCAACTCACCTTTGTCCTGTCAATTACAGCCGGATGGAGAAAACAGCTCCAAGTGTCTCACAGCCCTGATCAAAATCAACAAGGTAGTGTAAAGTGAGTTGCAGGACGCACAGTGAGTTGAAAGTCACCAAAAGATCTGGTCTGGGTCCCTCTCCTGGTGTAATCTCAGTCTGATCACAGTCCTGGTCTGGGTCGCTGTCTTGGAGTAATCCAGTGTGGTCACAATCCGGTTTGGGTCCCTCTCTCAAAGGAATCTGGAGTGGTCACAGTCCTGATCTGGGTCCCTCTGCCAGTGTAATCCCAGTCCTGGTCTGGACTGGGTATAATGTCAGTGTCTTTCATGGTTCTGTCTCTTGCATCTGGTTTCTTGCCCGCACATGGCCACTGATAACAAGAATCAAGAGAGCCACCAAGTTTTGAAACACGTAATTCTAATATGCAGAGAAAAGCATATTTTTTTCTACTTTGTCTCAAATGAAATTTGTTTTGTCAAAGCCTGGCAGTCTGATGAAAGCAGATATTAGCGGGTTGTGGGGTGGGGGAGGGAATGGATTGTAGGGTGGCATTGAGTAATGGATATGGCACTAAGGATGGTAGTGGGGTGATGGGACGAGTGTGACAGTGGGTAATAGAACTGAAAGATTGTTATGTGTCATGGCACTGAATGTTGATAATGGGGGATGCTACTGAGTGATTGCAGTGAGAATTTAATAGAAGTTTCCAAAATCATGAGATGTTTGACAGAGTAAGTACAGAACCTGTTTCTGGTGGCTGGAAAATCTATAGCTTGAAGACAAACATTTAAGATAATTCTAATTCAGCAGCAGGGGCGGTGAGAGCGCGAGCCAAGGGATAGCCTGGAAAGTAAGGTTTCCCTATAAAAAACTTGCCTCGTGAGACAGCGGCCACTAATTCAGCAGCTGGAGTGGTGACAGCACGACCCAGTGGGCAGCCGGGTAAGTGAACTAATATATTTGGGTAGTGGCTAAACCTGAAATGCTACACGCGTAGTGTCTCCCACCCATCCTCCTCCTCTAACCAAAAAAAAAGACTGTGTGGAGAATTGGTAAGGTAAGCATCCTTTTATTTTCCTTTAATCTCTTTGGCAATCTCGAGTAGAGGAGATGGAAGCTAGGGCAGTTGCATGCTCCTCTTGTAGGATGTGGGAGGTAAGGGTCACCACTAGCGTCCCTTCTGACTTCACCTGCGAGAAGTGCACCCAAATCCAGCACCTCACAGACTGTGTTAGGGAACTGGAGCTGGAGCTGGAGCTGGAGCTGGAGCTGGATGAACTCCAGATCATTGGGGAGGCAGAGGGGGTGATAGATAGGAGTTATAGGGAGGGTGTTACACCCAAGTTACAGGATAAAGGTAGCTGGGTGACCGTCAGGAGAGGGAAAGGGAATAGGCAGACAGTGCAGGGGTCCCCTGTGGCTGTTCCCCTCAATAATAAGTATACCGCTTTTGATACTGTTTGGGGGGGAAATGACCTACCAGGGGAAAGCTATAGCAGCTGGACTTCTGGCACTGAGCCTAGCTCTGTGGCTCAGCAGGGAATGGGGGAGAATAGGAGAGCAATAGTGATAGGAGATTAAATGCTTAGGGGAACAGACACGAGATTCTGTGGTCCTGAGCAAGAATCCTGGATGGTATGTTGCCTCCTGAGTGCTAGGGTCAGGGATGCCTCGGATCGAGTCTACAGGATTTTTAAGGGGGTGACTGAGCAGCTAGAAGTCGTAGTACACATCGGTACCAATGACATAGCTAGGAAACGGGATCAGGTCCTGAAAAGCGAATACAGGGAGCTAGATTGGAAGCTAACAGGTAGGACGAGCAGAGTAGTAATCTCAGGATTACTACTGGTGCCACTGGCTAGTGAGGCTCGGAATAGAGAGCAAGTGCAGCTGAACACGCTGCTACAGAGCTGGTGTAGGAGGGAGGGCTTCAGATATGTGGATCATTGGCATACCTTCTGGGGAAGGTGAGACCTGTACAAGAAGGACGGGTTGCCCTGAACTGGAGGGGCACCAATATCCTGAGTGGGAGGTTTGCTAGAGCTCTTCGGGAGGGTTTAAACTAGTCTGGCAGGGGGATGGGAACCGGAGCTATGGATCAGAGGATGGGATAGCTGATGTACAGGCGGATACAGTATGTCGAGAGTCTGTGAGGAAGGATAGACAGTTGAAAAGGCAAAGTTGCAGTCAGTGCGACAGGCTGAAGTGTGTCGGTTTTAATGCGAAAAGTGTCAGGGATAAGGGTAACGAGCTTAGAGCATGGATCAGCATGGATAGAGCTTGGAGCTACTGCCATTATAGAGACTTGGATAACACGGGGCAGAAATAATTGGTGGATGTTCTGGGGTTTAGATGTTGGAAAAGAAATTGGAAGGGGCGTAAAAGAGGTGGGGGACTGGCATTGCTAATCATGGATGGTATCACAACTGCAAAAAGGGAGGTCATCGAGGAGGGTTTGTCTACTGAGTCAATATGGGTGGAAGTCAGAAAAAGGAAAGGAGCAGGCACTCTACTGGGAGTTTTCTATAGAACCCCCAATAGCAACAGAGACACCGAGGAACAGATTGGGAGGCAGATTTTGGAAAGGTGCAGAAGTAACAGGGTGACTTCAACTTCCCTAATATCAACTGGAAACTCCTAAGTGCAAATAGTTTGGATGGAGCAGATTTTGTCAGGTGTGTCCAGGAAGGATTTCTGACTCAATATGTAGATAGACCGACTAGAGGGGAGGCCATATTGGATTTAGTGCTAGGCAAACGAACCAGGCCAGGCATCAGATCTCTCATTGGGAGACCATTTCGATGATAGTGATCACAGCTCCCTGACCTGTAATGACAGGGACAGGAGCAGATGGTATGGGAAAGTATTTAATTGGGGGAGGGGGAATTATCATGCTATTAGGCAAGAACTGCAGAGCATAAATTGGGAACAGAGAAATACACTACAAAACAGTGGAGGTTGTTTAGGGAGCACTTGCTATGAGCTCTGGATAGGTTTGTCCACTGAGGCAAGGAAGGGATGGTAAGGTGAAGGAATCTTGAATGACAAGACATGTGGACCATCTAGTCAAGAGGAAGAAGGAAGCTTACTTAAGGTTGAGGAAGCAAAGAGCGGACAGGGCTCTAAAGGGTACAAAGTAGCCAGGAAGGAAATGAAGAATGCACTTAGGAGAACTAGAAGTGGGTATGAAAAAACCTTGGCGGGTAAGATTAAGGAAAACTCCAAGGCTTTCTATACTTATGTGAGGAACAAGAGGATGGCCAGAGTGGGGGTAGGGCCAATCAGGGATAGTGGAGGGAACTTGTGCACGGAGTCAGAGCAGGTAGGGGAGGTCCTTAATGAATACTTTGCTTCAGTATTTACCAGTGAGAGGGACCTTGTGGTTTGTGAGGGCAATGTGAAACATGCTGATACGCTCGAACTGGTTGATGTTAAGAAGGAGGAAGTGCTAGAAATTTTGAAAAGCATGAGGATAGAAAAGTTCCCTGGGCCAGACGAGATATACCCAAAGTTTCTACGGGAATCAAGGGAAGAGATTGATGCACCTTTGGCGATGATCTTTGCGTCCTCACTGTCCACTGGAGTAGTACCATATGATTGGAGGGTGGCAAATGTTAGTCCATTGTTCAAGAAAGAGAATAGGGACAATCCTGGGAATTATAGACCAGTCAGTCTTACTTCTGTGGTGGGCAAATTATTGGAGAGGATTCTGAGAGATAGTATTTATGATTATTTGGAAAAGCATAGTTTGATTAGAAATAGTCAGCATGGCTTTGTGAGGGGCAGTCATGCCTCACAAGCCTTGTTAAATTCTTTGAGGAAGTGGCAAAACACATTAATGAAGGTGGATGTGGTGTATATGGATTTTAGCAAGGCATTTGATAAGGTTCCCCATGGTAGGCTCATTAAGAAATGGGATTCAGGGAAATTTGGCTGTCTGGATACAGAACTAGCTGTCCAAAAGAAGACAGAGGGTGGTAATAGATGGAAAGTATTCAGCTTGGAGCTCAGTGACCAGTGGTGTATCGCAGGGATCTGTTCTGGGACCTCTGCTGTTCGTGATCTTTATAAATGACTTGGATGAGGAAGTGGAAGGGTGGGTTGGTAAGTTCGCCAATGACACAAAGGTTGGTGGAGTTGTGGATAGTGTGGAGAGCTGTTGTAGGTTGCAACGGGACATTGACAGGATGCAGAGCTGGGCAAAGAAGTGGCAGAATGAATTTAACCTGGAAAAGTGTGAAGTGATTCATTTTGGAAGGTCAAATTTGAATGCAGAATACAGGGTTAATAACAGGATTCTTGGCAGTGTGGAGGAACAGAGGGATCTTGGGGTCCCCATCAATAGATCCCTCAAAGTTGCTATCCAAGTTGATAGGGTTGTTAAGAAGGCGTATGGTGTGTTGGCTTTCATTGGCAGGGGAATTGAGTTTAAGAGCTGCGAGTTTATTGCTGCAGCTCCATAAAACCCTGGTTAGACCACACTTGGAATATTATGATAACATGGTGTAGAGCTGGATAAACACAGCAGGCCAAGCAGCATCAGAGGAGCAGGAAAGCTGACGTTTCGGGTCTAGACCCTTCTTCAGATGGAATATTGTGTTCAGTTCTGGTTGCCTCATTATAGGAAGGATGTGGAAGCTTTAGAGAGCGTGCAGAGGATATTTACCAGGATGCTGCCTGGACTGGAGGGCAGGTCTAATGAGGAGAGGTTGAGGGAGCTAGGGCTTTTTTCATTGGAGCGAAGAAGGATGAGAGGTGACTTGATAGAGGTGTACAAGATGATGAGAGGCATCGAAAGAGTGGATAGCCAGAGACTTTTTCCCAGGGTGGAAATGACTATTACGAGGGGGCATAATTTTAAGGTGATTGGAGGAAGGTATAGGGGAGATGTCAGAGGTAGGTTCAATGTACAGAGTGTGGTGGGTGCGTGGTACCTGCAGCTGGCAGTGCTAATGGAGTCAGATACATTAGGGACATTCAAGTGACTCTTGGATAGGCACATGGATGATTATAAAATGAAGGGTATGCAGGGTAGTTTGATCTTAGAGTGGGATAATAGGTCAGCACAACATCATGGGCCTGTACTGTGCTGTACTGTTCTATGTTCTATAATTGACAAATTAAATCAGTAAAATGATGGAAGGTGTCATCAACAGTGCTATAAAGCAGTGCCTGCTCAAAAATAGCCTGCTCAGTGATGCCCAGTTTGTGTTCCGCCAGGGCCACTCAGCTCCTGACGTTACAGCCTTGGTTCAAACATGCACAAAAGAGTTGAATTCCAGAAGTGAGATGAGAGTGACAACCCTTGAAATCAAGGCTTCTTTCGACTGAGTGTAGCACCAAGGAGCCTTAACAAAACTGGAATCAAGGTATCCAGAGGCAAATGCTGGTGGTTGGAGTCTACCTGACACATAGGAAGATGGTCATGGTTGTTGCACTTCAATCATCTCGGCTCCAGGACATCTCTGCAGGAGTTCCTCAAGGTAGTGTCCTAGGCCGAACCATCTTCAGCTGCTTCATCAATGACCTTCCTTCTATCATAAGGTCAGAAGTGGGGATGTTCGCCAATGATTACACAATGTTCAGCACCATTTGTGACTACTCAGATACTGAAGCAGTCCATGTTCAAATGCAACAAGATCTGGACAATATCCAGGCTTGGGCTGATGAAGAGCAAGTGACATTCACACCACACAAATGGCAGGCTTTTACCGTCACCAATAAGAGACAATCTAACCACAAATCCTTGACATTCAATGGTGTTAGTATCACTGAATTCCCCACTGTCAACATCTTGGGTGTTATCATTGACCAGAGACTCAACCGGATTTTCCACGTAAATACAGTGAGTACAAGAGCAGGCCAGAAGGTAGGAATGCTGCGGCGAGTAACTCACCTCCTGACTCTTCAAAGTCTGTCCACCATCTACAAGGCACAAGTCAGGAGTATGATGGAATAGTCCCAACTTGCCTGGATGAGTGCAGCCTCAACAACACTCAAGAAGCTTGACACCATCCAAGACAAAGCAGCCTGCTTGATTGACATTACATCCACAAGCATCCATTCCCTCCAACACTGACGCTCAGTAGCAGCAGTGTGTACTATCTACAAGATGCAGAAATTCACCAAAGATCCTCAGACAGCACCTTCCAAACCCACGAACAATTCCATCTAGAAGAACAAGGGCAGCAGACATATGGGAACGCCACCAACTCCAATTTCCCTCCAAGCCACTCACCATCCTGACTTGGAAATATATCACTGTTCTTTCACTGTCTATGGGTCAAAATTCTGGAATTCCCTCCCTAATAGCAGTTTGGGTCATCATACAGTAGGAACACTGCAATAGTTCAAGAAGGCAGCTCACCACCACCTTCTCAAGGACAACTATGGATGGGCAAGAAATGTTGGCCAGCTAGCAACACCCACATCCCACAAATGAATAGAAATAAAAGGGAAAGAATGGGCTGAATTTTACCAGCCATTGAGACCTTGGCATTGAAACTAAAAAGCAGGTCACAGGCCTGGACTTGCCAGCAGTGGTATCTGCTGTTATACACTAGATGATAAATGTTTTTGAACACAGCCCACACCTTTTAGTGACTGCTTTATCTCAGTTAACTACATTCCATAAAACTCACTCCTACAGATTACTATCTTTCTTATGTGAACAGCTAGATAGAAGATAGACCAGAAAAGGAGGAAGAGTTTCCTAACACTTTGGTTAGAGAGCAGGACCAATATAGACCAACACATTCTGTGCCAAAAGCCTATATGTCCACTGGTATCACTGAACCAGAGGTAGGACTTATGCAGTAAATGATGAGGTCTTGAAGAATGTTGTGGAGTAGAGGGACTTAGGAGTACAAGTACATAGTTCGTTGAAGCGGCGTCACAGGTGGACAGGGTCGTGAAGAAGGCATTTAGTATGCTGGCCTTCATTGGTCGAGCATTGAGTATAGGAGTTGGGATGTTATGTTACAGCAGCATAAGTTGTTGGTGAAGCTGCACTTGGAGTATTGAGTAGTTTTGGTCATCCTGTTACAGGAAAAGCATAGTTAAACTGGAAAGTGCGCTTAGAAGATTTACAAGGATGTTGCCAGGACTAGTAGTCGTGAGTTATAGGTACAGGTTGGCCTGGATAGCACTTTATTCCTTAGAATGTAGGAGAATGAGGGCTGACCTTATTGAGGTGTATATAATCATGAGGGGCAGAGATAGGATGAATTTATGCAGTCTTTTTCCCAGGGATGGGGATTTGAAAACTAGAGGGCATAGGTTTAAGGTGAGAGGGGTTAGACCTAAGAAGGACCTGAGGGGCAACTTTTTCATGTAGAGAGTGGTGTGTATATGGAATGGGCTGCTGGAGAAAATGGTTGAGGCAGGTACAATAGCAACATTTAAAAAACGTTTAGATAGGCATATGGATGGGCATGGCTTAGAGGAATATGGACCAAATGCAAGCAATTGGAACTAGCTGAGTGGGCACCATGGTCAGCATGGACCAGTTTGGGCCGATGGGCTTGTTTCCGTGCTGTATTACTCTATGATTCTATAATCACCCTTAATTGCCACTGTTGGATAATTTCTTTGTCTAATTAACTGATGTACCATATCTAAACTGCTGCTTCTTAACAAACTTATTAACCTATTGGCAAATACCCAAATTAGGTAACTCTTATCATGAAACCCCCAAATCTAATGAAGCATCCTTACATAGGAACATTGAAAACAGGAGCAGGAGTAGTCTATTCTATGCCTTGAACCCGCTCCACCACTCATTATGTTAAGGTACTTTTTACTTATCTTCTGATCTTTCAGCTTCTTAAGCTAAAGAACAACATTTATCTCGCTTTCCCACAAGAAAAATT
This sequence comes from Ginglymostoma cirratum, assembly GCA_024137785.1. Lineage (NCBI taxonomy): Eukaryota > Metazoa > Chordata > Chondrichthyes > Orectolobiformes > Ginglymostomatidae > Ginglymostoma > Ginglymostoma cirratum. The sequence goes on along the minus strand of JAHRHZ010000004.1, from coordinate 16,713,871 downwards.
ATAAACCCTCCTGCACTTGAGACCCCATCACAGGGGTTTGCATAAGAAATATAATGAAAAACAAGTTTCATGTTCCTGGCATTGTCAATGACGGTAATTAACCATTATAATTGATCTGTTCATCATCAGGCAAACTGTGACAGTTTGGTCCTCACAATGACTGAACAGTTGGGTATGAGACGTATCTCACTCCCTGTTATTTTCTATAACTACTTCAAGCAGTCTTGAAGATGTTCTCATGGAGTACAGTTATTAGTTTTCTATTTTTATCAATAAACCTCTAGAGGCCTCTCCATTATTTAAGTCCCTCTGTCTTACAATAAACCATATTTTCCTGATTGAAGCTACTTTCCAATGGCCTTACTTTGTACATCATTGCTCACCAAGTTCTTTCTGAGATTTTGACTTCAATGAAATCCTTTCTGCAAGCATGCAGTGCATTAAAAGGCTCCAAAAATCTAGAGCTAGATCCCTCCCAGGGTAAGGGCTGATCACTTATTGCTGATCGAACTTTAAGATTTCTATCAAAAACTCACTTTTATGGACCATATCCTTCAACCATCTGCCACAAGTTCTAAGCATGGACAGCTTATGCCACTGCAAATAATGACTCATAGTTTGGCACATCTTTCAAAATATTATGAATGATTTTATCTATTACTGCATGGTTCCTTCCACAAAGCTCATTGCCAGCAGTGCTTTCTGCTGCTGTATTCATAAGTACCAACTTTGTATTCACACACAAATCTCTAAATTGAGCATTAGAAAAATCTCTCTCACTATCAGTGAGAAATTTTGCCAATGGTCCAAATCCACTCCTTATTCAATTTTCATTATCTTAGCCACAGTTATTTTCTTATCTTTACTATGTATTATTGCCAATTGACAAAATCTGCTTGCCAAACACACAAAATGTAAAATTAAACTCTTTTTTATTCACCCCATTCCTTTAAATCCATAGCAACTACACTGTTGAAATTTCGTTAAGTGCTGACTTACTATCAGCCATAATGGTGTCCTTTTATAACTTTTACAAATCCCACACCTGTACTTACACTTATCTCTTTTATGAGTTTACCATGTGACTTTATCCCTTATTTTTCAAACCTTTAATAAAACTTTTGACCTTTGGAAGATGAATGGGCAAACTGCCAATGTAATTTTAACAAAATTAATCTTTTGACTTCTAAATTTCTAGCCCTGATGTCAAGAATGCTTTAATTTGTTCAGTAGATCGGTTATGTTATATTAAAGAAATTTATGGTTGTCACGATTGGGCATATTGCAAAAACACAGATTTTACAAATATAGTAGTTTTGTTGTTTTCCATTTCTAATTTTGTCTGTGCTTGCTTCATTTATGGCCTGTTAAATAACAACAATATTTCATTGGACACTCCATCTCTGCTAATAAAATGATTCATTCCAGCTATTTTACAATGAATGACCACACATTTGAAATATTTTATTGTGTTATTATCTTCAAATGTGAAACGGGTGGAACTCTCATATTCTCTCATGTTCATAACTTTGTCCTGATTCTTATTGCTCAGAGTATCAGCATTGTTTTAGCCAATCTATTCCTTATATTTCAGATGCGCATCCACTGTCTAATACTGCACAATAAAAAGGCTGCCAGCAACATGTTCATTAGTCTGCTGAAACCGCTTCTTACCATTACAATGCCCTCGCTTTGATCCGTATCTCCACCTTCTTCCTCTGACTGTACCACTTCATGTTTAGTTTTGCATACTGTAATATCATTTGGGATAGTTCATAGAGTAGAGGTACATTGAATCCCACCCAGACCTTCAACTGACTACACACTGAACATTTCTGTGGTTTATCCACCTATTGTAAATCACAAATTCTCTTCACTTCACAAAATTACCATTGGTATTTCTGTCCTCATTTCTCTTAGTTACAGTTCTCCTTTTGTAGTGTTGCCTGCAACATGTATTAAGATAGTCATGCCGATTTTTTAACATCGTGTCCTCCATTTTCTGTCATGTCATTAATTGCCCCTGTGTGCTAATGAACACTCCTGGAAAGCAATGCCTTGCTGGGAATTTTTTTGAATGCCTGACATTTGTTCTAGCAATGTATATTTATTTACAAATTTAGCTCCCAAAAAGACTAAGTGTCTATCCATTTCTTGATACTTTGGCGCAGTCCAAAAACTTAAATGTCAGCATAAATGCAGAATTTCCAAATGAAATTTCTGCAACCTCACATACAATCTACTGAATTCCATTATGTACTTTTGCATGGTGCTATCAAAATCTGATCATGCCTTGTAAGTAGTCAATAATTCATCTTTTTGATAAATATTATTGATGTAAGTTAACAATCTGTCCAAACCATCATCCATGTTCAAATCATTAGGCTCCAATTTCAAAAAGAAACATTATTTCTTATCCAACTTCTGTATTGTAACAAAACTGCTGAGACCATACCTTGTTTTCTCTTTGGTAAAACAATAACACAGGTCCACAAATTTACTTCATTCTTCCATTGCTCATAAGGCTCATTTTCAGAATGCAGGAGTGGGTAATCATGCCTCAAAACTTCACATTTTGACTTAACCATCCTTTGCTACTATTGTTGTAAACTAGAAGGTAAATGTTTTCAAACATAGTCCAAGTCCACACTTTTAGTGAGAGCTTAATTAACTACATCCAACAAGCTCACCCTACTGATGCTGCCATCAAGCCTAGAAGATGTTCACCTACCATACAAATGAATTATGCAGAATATGAATTTCAGTGCCAATGTGCTGGTCGGTATGTAGGTTGTATGCCCTGAGACTGGTGAATCATGTTAAACAGCAACAGCCAAGGCACTTACTGTACTGAACTAGTCTATGCTTACAAAACCCAAAATACAATGTCCACATTAGATGTGATTCAGCAGTTGATCATATTTTGCTCATTAATCCTGGATGTGCTAAAAATTATGCTGACAACCAATTCAGAATTGTCAGTCAGCCTTGCAGTGGGGTGCACTTGGGCATTCGGGAAGCTGCATGTATTAATACACAGAATACAGTTAGTTTAAACTTAACAAAATAACAAGAATTATTTTCTGGATTATTCCTTAGGACAATGCCTTGAACAATCAGAGTCAGCCTGCCTAGTTTAAATTTAAACAAAGTCTGGCTGTTAACTATCAGTAATCATCCGACTGGTGCATTCTTCATGGCAATTCCTACAACAATCACAGTCAGCTGGCCAACCAATCAGCATTCCTCTCAGAAAGTATGAAATGTTTTTCGCTTTTACATTGGTACTCTCACAAATGTCTTGATGAATCCAAGCCAAAAACGTTGACAAACTATGAGGCTTTCAGCTTAAGTTATGTACTATAAAATTACATTAAAGTTACTATATAAGTATAACTTGATGTTAACCTAGTGAAGTCAATGGCTGTGTCCCAGGGTCCCACGTTGAATGAAGTCACACCAACGTCTTTTTGCCAAGAGCTGTCACAATGGAAAATAGCAGGGAAATGAAAATGGAAAAGGGACAGGGCAGTGAACTTTAAACTCCTTAATTAAGAATATACACACCGATACATGAAGGTTGTTGGACACTAGTGCTGGGACTGTGGCACCTTTGTGCAGCAGTATCTCTGATAAGTTCTCTTCAAGATACCCTCTGCTCACCCTAAATAGGGAGGAGCCAGAAAAAGTACTCTAAAAAGAGGTGGCTCTACTTTCTCCTGGGAGGAAAACCACACACTGCGAGATCACCAACCTTTGAGGTCAAATAAAGAAAACACTAAGTTTTGCAACTTGGAATGTTAGAATATTTGTGGATAATCCCAAGAATGATCATCCAGAAAGGAGAGCAGTAATTCATCACCCGAGTTGTTGAAACTCCAAAATCATTTCGTTACCCTCAGTGCGATAGCGGAGGGAACAGGTAACAGATCCATTTTATCAAAGAAAGGAAAGGCTGGGGGCAACCCTTGTGTTCACAAGAGATAACAAGGTGTAGAGCTGGACGAACACAGCAGGCCAAGCAGCATCAGAGGAGCAGGAAAGCTGAAGTTTCGGGTCTGGACCCTTCTTCAGAAAAAAAAAATTTCTGTTCACAAATTTAGTTTTGCCATCAAAAGTAGCATAGGTAGAACATAGAACTGTACAGCACAGGGGCAGGCCCTTCGGCCCACAATGTTGTGCCAAACATGATGAGAAATTAAACTAATCCTTTCTGCCTGCCCTTGGTTAATATCTCTCCATTCCTTGCATATTCATGTGCTTATCTAAAAGTCCCTTAAACACCCCTAACATTTTTGCCTCCACCACTATCCCTGCGTTCCAGGCTCCTACCACTCTCTGCATGAAAAAACTTGCCCCTCATGTCTCCTTTGAACTTTCCCCCTCTCACCATAAATGCATTCCCATCTGGTATTAAGCATTTCAACTCTGGGAAAAAGATTCTGACTGCCAACCCTACCTGTGCATCTCATAATTTTATAGACTGTGTCAAGTCTCTCCTCAGCGTATGCAGCTACAGAGAAAACAATCTGAGTTTTTCTAGCCTCTCCTTATAGTTCATACCCGCTATTCCAGGCGGCATGCTGATAAATCTCTTCTGCACTCTCTCCAAAGCCTCCACAACCTTCCTGTAATATGGCAACCAGAATTGAATGCAATACTCTAAGTATAGCCTAACCAAAGTCTTATAGAGCTGTAACAAGACATTCTGACTCTTGTACTCAATTCCCGAACAATAAAGGCAAACATGCCATATGCCTTCTTTACCACCTTATCTACTTGTGTGACCACTTTCAGGGAGCTATGGATTTGAACGCCAAGATCCCTCTGTACGTCAATGCTGTTAGAAGTTAATTGTATGAATAAAATAATCATGATACTTCACCTACCGTTTAGCAGTAATGCAACATGCCTTTGTCATCAGTATGCCTTGACCCTTGACTCTGATGAAGAAGCTTACAAAACATGGAATTCTGACCTCACTACTATTAGAAAAGAAGAAATGATTATCCTTCTAAAGGAGACAACACAGTGTGGAGCTGGAGGAACACAATGGGCCAGGCAGCGTCAGAGGAGCAGAAAAGTTGATGTTTTGTGTCGGGACTCAAATGGTTTTGACCCAAAACATCAACTTTCCTGCTCCTCTGATGCTGCCTGGCCTGCTGACTTCCTCCAAGTCCACATTGTGTTGTCTCTAACTCCAGCATTTGCAGGTCTTGCTAGCTGAGTGATCCTTCTAAAGGACTTTTTTGGCTTTGAGTAGACATCATCAGTTGTGGAGCAGCCAACAAATATGGTGATAAATATGAGTATTTATTGCCGTTGTTAAATATTGGCCAGGATACCATGGATAATTCCTCCTCTTTTCTTAATAACAATGCAGAGAGATCTTTTATGTCCACACAGAAGAGAAACAGAGCCCCAGTTTAACATCCAGTTTGAAAGAGTTGCAACACTCCCTCTACTGCCTGGATTATGGGCACAGGCTTCTGGAATGGGACTTCAAACTCACAGTCTTCTGGCCTGCAGCAAGAAATACCACTAGCTAAGTCTTAAACAATTTTAACTGTTCAACATTTCATACTGTCTTAAGTATATCCTGCATCAATCTTTTAGGACATAACTTATACAGTAGCTGTGATCATCTGTCAATACTGTCAAGTCATTTAGCAGATATATTGCAATAATTAGCTGGTAAATTGATACATTCAGTTGAATGTAGCTCATGAATCAAATTAACTCAGTTCTGAGGGCTTGTTGTGAAATTGAGCCCTATAGAAATTAATAACTTACTGAAGGTACTGATTGACTCCAAACTTCTTGCCAGGATTCCACTTGTAATAAATGATTCAACTCACAGCAGCTGGAACTCTTTGCATGTTTTCATGCTCTGAATTTATTTTCTTGTCTTTTTTTCTGGTAAGGGATGGGTATCATTTATTCTTCACTGTCTCCGCAGTTGCTGCATTTCTCAAGTTTTAATTGGCTGGTGTTAAACCAAAAGACAATGTAAATTGGGTAGAAAATGTATAAGGGCTGCTCTGAGTTTGGTTTACCAGCCACAGCATTAAAATAATTTGTAAATTCACAGTTTGCAAACAAGATACCTTTCTTCCCTTCTGTCCTGAAGGTGCTGCCTCTCACTTACGGTCAGCCCCATCCACTCTTGAAAGTATGATTCCTACTAGGGTTCCTGATCTCCTGAAGGTGCTAACTTTCACAGGGGTTCACCATTCCATCCTTACCTAAAAGTGCCAATTCTCAATGGGGTTCAAATTCTCTTCCATCCTAAAATGTCAGACCCTGATTGGAGTTTAAGACCTATCCTCCCTTGAAGGTGCTGGCTAAAAGCTGCATTTATATTCAGGTGTCTACAAAACCATTTCTCACCTACTGTTCCAATCCAATTCCATTTCCATTGAACTTGAAATCCCAACCTTTCTGTTCCTTTCCAAATTAAATTGTGTTTCCAATCCCAATACCAAGATCACTCTTTCTTCCACTGCCACTCCTGTCCCAAACATACCCTCTAATGTAATTCCACCCTCTCAATTGATCATACTCCCAGTCCCTCATCATACATCATTTGAAGTGTCATCTCACCTTTTCCCAACTGGCGCTATTATTAATTATTTTATTTGCTTTGGCATTTGGGTTGAGTTTGATATAATAGCACGACTGAGTGTGGCTGATTTCAGATTCATTTTAAAAGCCAAATAGATATAATATCTTTACTAAAATTCTAATTTACTTATTTCCGATTCAGGAAACTACCTGTTTTTCATAGATTTGCAGTTCGACAAAGAAACATGCCTCAGTGATTAGCAGGAACATGCCTGAGCAATGATAGGCGAGTGTCACACATGACCCGTAGTGGTATGCACAGGAATTGGAGCAAACACAAAAAGTTTGCACTAGGGCCTCAGAAAGGGAAGTTCATTCCAAAATGAGGCGGAAAGGTGCACAGGAAGTTGTAATGTGTTGCATTAGTTCTCTGTTTCATTTTTTGCAGAAAACAATTTTTGAAAGAACAGAAAGAAAAACAAAGGTAAAAAAATCATACAGGTTACATGATGTCAAAGAGACCAAATGTTCTTAACTTTATTTATTGATCCTGTTTCACCTTAATATTCAAAATTTTTCCAGAATAGTCTGGAGGAGATTGTACCTGATTAGATCAGCTCAAGACAAATGAATATAACAATGTACCAAAAAAAACCTGAATCAAGAGTGTAATAGAATGTGTCAGAGATAATAGGTACTGCAGATGCTGGAGAATCCAAGAGAACAAGGTGTGGAGCTGGATGAAGACAGCAGGCCAAGCAGCATCATAGGAGCAGGAAAGCTTGACGTTTTGGGCCTAGACCCTTCATCAGAAATGGGGGAGGGGAAGAGATTTCTGAAATACATGGGGAGAGAGAGGGAGGCGGATAGAAGATGGATAGAGGAGAGGATAGGTGGAGAGGAGACAGACAAGTCAAAGAGGTGGGGATGGAGCCAGTAAAGGTGAGTGTAGGTGGGGAGGTAGGGAGGAGATAGGTCAGTCCAGGGAGGACGGACAGGTCAAGGGGGCGGGATGAGGTTAGTAGATAGGAGATGAGGTGTGGCTTGAGGTGGGAGGAGGGGATAGGTGAGAGGAAGAACAGGTTAGGGAGGTGGGGACAAGCTGGGCTGGTTTTGGGACGCGGTTGGGGGAGGGGAGATTTTGAAGCTTGTGAAATCCACATTGATACCATTGGGCAGCAGGGTTCCCAGGCTGAATATGAGTTCTGTTCCTGCAGCCTTCAGGTGGCATCATTGTGGCACTGCAGGAGGCCCAGGATGGACATGTCATCTGAGGAATGGGAGGGGGAGTTGAAGTGGTTCACGACTGGGAGGTGCAGTAATTTCCCCCATGTAGAGGAGGCAGATGTGCAGGTGAACATCTGTTTGATGTGGATGGTTTTCTTGGGGCCTGGGATGGGGGTGAGGGGGGCAAGTGTAGGGGCAGGTGTAACACTTTCTGCGGTTACAAGGAAAAGTGCCGGGGGTGGTGGGGCTGGTGGGGAGTGTGGAGGGGACAAGGGAGTAATGGAGAGAGTGGTCCCTCTGGAAGGCAGATAAGAGTGGGGAGGGAAAAATGTCTTTGGTAGTGGGGTCAGATTGCAGGTGGCGGAAGTGCTCTAGGATGATGCATTGGATTGCAGGTGGCAGAAGTGCTGGAAGATGATGTGTTGGACTTCACAAGCTTCAAAATCTCCCCGCCCCCGATCACATCCCAAAACCAGCCCAGCTCGTCCCTGCCTCCCTAACCTGTCTGTCCTTTCTCCCACCTATCCACTCCTCTCACCTCAACCCCCACCCCCACCCCCACCTCCTACCTCCCAGCCTCATTCCCTCCTCCTTGCCCTGTCCATTTTCCCTGGACTGACCACCCTAACTCCCCACCTAGACTCACCTTTCATGGCTCCATCCCTGCCTCCTTGACCTGTCTGTCTCCTCTCCATCTATCTGCTCCTTTATCCATCTTCCATCTGCCTCCCCCTCTCTGTCCATTTATTTCAGAATCCCCTTCCCCTCCCCCATTTCTGAAGAAGGGTCCAGACCTGAAACGTCAATTTTCCTGCTCCTCTGATGTTGCTTGGCCTGCTGTGTTCATCTAGCTCTACACTTTGTTATCTCTACTATTGATTTTTAACTGATCTCTGAATTGGCCTAACAAACCAATCAGTGGTACCAAACTGCTATGACATGGTGTAATAAGAATAAAACTGGACCTGTCCGTTGGCTTTCGATGCCATTGGATTTAATGAGGGCATAGAATGTACTCTTGATGGATGTATTTAATGTGCATTGCCAAGAATGGCTCAACAATGTCCCAATTGCCCAACACCTTTGACCCAGAAGCAATACAATGTGAAAAACACATAATTTGTTTAAAATATCATGGAATCTGTAATTATTATTAAAATATATTTTGGAACGTATCAATTATGAAGAGAACAGTTGTGATGTTACTGCAATATTCTGAGATAACAAGAAATACTGGTTCTGGGACCTGGCCATTCTTGACATGGAAGCAGCATCAATGGGAAGAAAGTTAAGAAGCAGGCTGGCAGACACAAAGGAGAGCTGCAGACAAAAATGGCAGCTTCAAACAAAGGAGCTAAAGAATGAAGGTGATCAGCCAAAGATGCAGCTGCATAGAGAAAACAGACTGAAACAGAAAGAGGAGTGCAGATAATCCTTGTGAGGATGAGAAACAAATCACTCTCAGGAAAATATCAGTTCTTCTGTCTGGCAGAAAAGGAGATTGGAGCTCTTGGAACTAATATGCGAGCTGGCTAAATAAATCTGGAAAGCCATACGAATAGCTTGGGGATGCTAAAGAGCTGGATGTTTTCCCCAAAAGTGGCCAAACCTTGAATTGGGATGTTACTATTTGGTCTGTTAAAAAAGGAATGCTGGATTATGAGCACCTTTTGAACTGTGGGATAGAGGGATCAATTAAATGTTGTTTGTCGATAATTGTATCCTTGAAACTTGTAGGTGAAAGCTATTGTTGAATTGAACTCCTGAACTTGCTTGCATTTTGTGGCATTGTGTTGACATGTAATGCCACATGTCTGCCGAGAGTGATGTGAGTCCTGAGATTATGTAAGTCATGTAGAACATAGAACAATACAGCACAGGAACAGGCCTTTTGGCCCACTATGTCTGCTTTGACCATAATGCCATTCTAAATTAATCTCTTTTAAAATATCTTTTCTTTGAATGTCTTGACTTCTCCCTGAACAGTGTTGCTATGGTAAAATTCGTGACCCACAAGTTACACTATCACAAACTAATCAACTTTCAGGACTAAATCTTGAGATTTGGAATACTCATTCCATTCAATAAAATTGAATATGGGAGAAAATGTAGTTTCGCTACTTCAGTTTTGTAAGGTGCAGCTAGAAGGAGGTGAGCATTTGGTGGTGGTTAAGATCACTTGTACTGTTATCTTTGCTGTTTTGACCATTGAAAGTGAAATTTACCTTTTTATTTGAAATATCATTTTCTTGTCAACTCTTGTTCAATTTACATTGATTCTGATTTTTTTGGTAATATTTTGTCATTTGGGGGTCATTCAGTTGACTTGGTTATTTTGGTTTATGGTTTCTCCATTGGGATTGAGAGATTAGTACCAATACTGACAGTATTTGCCGAGTGTTGAAGAATAGGCTGACCTGCTACAAGTGGTGAGAATGCCAATACGAAAGAAAAGCCTATTGACGTTGTCCTCACCAACGTACCGTCACAGATGTGTCAGCCCATGACATTTTGATAATATTGACTATCAGATGTTCTTGTGGCATCTTCACATAGGGAGCATGCTGGATCATGTTGCATGATACTACCATTGTGCTGAATGAGACATTCAGAAAATATCTTACAGATTAAAACTGGGCATTTGTGACGAGCTGTGTGTCTCTACCAGTAGCAAAATTGAATTCCTATAACAATCTATAATCTGAAGGCCATATTTTTTCTTCATTCTGTCATAAGCATTAAATCAGAGTCATAGACTAATTCAGCACAGAAACAGACCCTTCGGTCCAACTTGTTCATGCTTACTGGCTATCCTAAACTGAACTAGGCTCATTTTCCTGCATTTGGTCCATTTCCGTCTAAATCTTTCCCATTCATGTAACTGTCAAAATATCTTTTAAATGTTGGAATTGTACCTGCCTCCGCCACTTCTGTTGGCAGCTCATTCTATACATGCACCACACTCTGCGCGAAAATGTTGCCCTTCAAGTCCATTTAAATTTTTCCTCTCTCACCTTAAACCTATGCCCTCTAATTTTGGGTTCCTCTGCTTTTGGAAAAAAGCTATGGCTATTCACCTTGTCTTTCCCCCCATGATTTTGTAAACTTCTACAACGTCATCTCTCAACCTCCTACCATCGAGTGACAGATGTCCCAGCCTATCTAGCTTCTCCTTATAATTCAAACGCCCTGGTCCCGGCAAAAGACAAGGGTTTTTGCAAATATCTTCGGCCAGAAATATCAAGTGGATGATCTATCTTCACAATCCTGTGGCTTAGTGCATAATCTTGGCTGCACTATTAAAGTTTTGTTCTTCAGAACTTACTGCTCTCTAACCAAGTTTTCCAATACAGCTACAACACTAATATCTACCTGACTTGTACAGTCAACAAAAAAAAGGACAATTCCAATGTGGCCAATTACTGGTCTACCAACTTTCTGTAAATCATCAGCAAAGTGATGGAAGGAGTTATCAACAGTGATATAAAGTGACATTCCTCACCAATACCCTATTCACCAATGTTTGAGTTTGTGTTCCACTTTCATGATCAGCACCAGACCTCATTGCAGCCTTGGTACAAATATGGATAAAAGAATTAAACTCCTTGACATGAAGGTAACATTTTATGGAACCTAATAAGATTGAAGTCAAAGGGAATTAGGGGAAAGCCTTTCACTGGCTGGAATCATACACTGCATAGAAAATTTGTTGTAGTGGATTTAATGCTAATATTTTCATGCCAGTTGTAGGATATCCTCAGGGAACTCTTCAAGACTTTTCTATCTTCGGCTGCTTCATCAGTGATCTTTCTCTATCATCAGGTCAGAAGTCGGGAATGTTTGCTGAAAACTGCATAGTGTTCAGTTTCATTAGCAACTTCTCAGAGAATGAAGCACCCTTGCCCACATACAGCAAGATCATTCAGGATAGCTAATAAATGGCAAAAAACAGTCACATGACACAAGCCAGGTGACAAATAATGCTGACAAGAGAGTCAAACAACTTCCCCTTGATGTCAATGGCATTACCATCATTGAACTCCCAAAGATCAGCGTATATTGACAAGAAACATAACCGAACCAGATGCTTAAATACTGTGGCTAGAAGAGTAGAGCCAGAGCTGAGTATTTGACCTCACTCACCTTATTACTTTCCAAAATCCTGCTATTAGCTATGATGCATAATTCAAAAATATCTGGAGATACTTTGCATTTATCTCAATAAGTGCAGCACCAACAAAATTCAAGAAATTCAACAGTATTTGGGAGAAAGCGGTCCACTTTGATTGGCACCCCATACTCTATTACCTTAGGCACTCAGTCATTTCACCACCAAGGAATTTCGACATTGTGCACCAGCTACAAAATACACTGCATTAACTCCCTAAGGTTGCTTTGTCAGCATCTCTCAAACTTAAGGATTTCTAACCCTCAAAAGGACAAATGCAGCAGGTGCATGTGAAGATAACCACCTTCAAAACACCTTCTGTTCTGAAGAGCCGACACTGGACCGAAAACATCAACTCTGATTTCTCTCCACAAATGCTGCCAAACCTGCTGACTTTTTCCAACTATTTCCATTTTTGTTTCTGATTTCCGACATCTGTAGTTCTCTCAGTTTTCTTCTACCTTCAAATACCCTTTCAAATCACACACCATCCTAACTTGGAACAATATCAACAACCCTTCCTTGCCGTTGAGTTAAAATGCTGTAATATCCATTTTATCATCAATTTTCACAAATCTTCACCACACAAACTGCTGCAGTTCAAGAAGTCAGCTAATCACCAGATTTTCAAGAGAAGCTAATGGTACAGGTCATGACTGACATGCCCACTGAAGTAGGATATTTAACCCATTTAGTCTGCTCTAACATCCAATGAGATCGTGACTCATCTGATGATCTTCAAAGCCACTTCTTTGTCTTTTCCCTGTAACTCTTGATTCCCTCACTGATTAAAAATCTGTCTATCTCAGTTTTTGAATGTTTTGAATGTTTTGAATATAATGACCTCCTTAACCTCTAATTCAGGACATCTGGGTTCAAGTCCCACTTACTCCTGAGGTATGTAATAACATCTCTGAACAGGTTGAATAGAAAATATCTATATTTAATGACCCAGCATCTATAGCCCTCTGTGATAAAGAATTTCACAGATTGACTACCTTTGACAGAAGAAATTGCTCTTCAAGGGCAGCTAAAACATAGGCTGCAAAGTGCAAGATCTATGTGTAGCATCTGCCAAGTTGGAATCAGACTTCTCCATGAAGTTTTGCAGTGACATGAGGTTTTTTGTTATTCATTCATTTGTGTTCCATTAGGCTAGTATTTGTTGCCTATCACTTATTTCCCTTGAAAAAGTGATTGTGATCTGTCTTCTTGAATTGCTGCAGTCTTTAGCATGTAGGTATGTACACAATACTGCTAGAAAGGGAGGTATAGAATTTTGACCCAGCTACAGTTAAGGAATGGAGATACCATTGCAAAGCAGTATGGTGTGTGGCTCGGTGGAGAGGTTGCAGATGGTAGCTTTCTGATGTATCTAATGGCCTTTCACTAGGTAGTAGACATTCTGTTTTTGGAATATGCTGTTGAAGGAGTTTTGATGCGTTGCTGCAGTGCAACTTATAGATGGTACATGCCATCATCATTGTGTAGTTGATGTTGAAGGGAGTAAATGGGATGCTAATCAATTGGACTATTTTATCCAGACTCGTGCTTCTTGAATATTGTCAGGGCTGGTCCTATTCAATCAGGTGGAAGGTATTCTATCATATTCCTGATTTCAGCCTTTCAGAATGGTAGACAAACACTGGAGAAACAGGAGGTGAGTTCATTGTCACAAAATTCCTAGTCGCTGACCTGCTCTTGTAGCCACAGTATTTATGTGGCTGGTCCAGTTCAGTCTCTGGTCAATGATAACCTCCAGTGTGTTGATAGTGGGGCATTTAACAATTGCAATGCCATTGAACCATGATTGTATTTTCTCTTGTTTGCAATGGTCATTGTCTGGCACTTGTGTGGCATGAATGTTATTTGCCCATTTAGCCCAAGGATGTTGTGAAGGTCTTGCTGCATATAAACATGGACAGAATCTGAGGAGTCTTGAATGGTGTTGAATTTTCTAGCAAATATCAGCAAACATCCCTACTTTTGAGCTTCTGATGGTGGGAAAATCATAGATGAAGCACTGAAGAGTTTTGTGTCTATGACACTACCCTGCGGAACACCTGTAGGTCTGCCCTGGGACTGGGATTATCTACCTCCAATAACCACAACAATATTGCTTTGTGATAGGTATGATTCCAAACACTGTATCGTTTTCCCACAATTTCTTTTGACTCCAGTTTTTCTAGGGCTCCTTAATGCCATGCTCCTTCAAATGCTATCTTGATGTCGAACTGTGTCTCTCACCCCCACCTCTGGAGTTCAGCTCTTTCTTCTGCATTTGTATCAAGGCCAGAATGAGTTCAGAATCTCAGTGACCATGGTAGAACACAAACTGAGCATCAAAGAGCAAGTTATTGCTGAAAATGTGATGCTTTGTAGCACCATGGATGACTATTTCCATTACATTTTTTATGTTTGAACACAAATAATAATGATAAGATGGGGTTGGCTAGTTGGGTTTGTCCTATTTTAGTAGCAGACATACCTGGGCAATTTTTCTCATTACCAAGTAAATGCCTATGCTGTAGCTGTACTAGAGCAACTTGATTAAGGTGTAAGGCTACTTCTGCAGCACACATCTTCTTAATATTGCCAGAACCCCTGGGTCTTATAGTATCCAGTGCCCTCAGCTATTTCTTGATATCACGTGGAGTGAATTGAGTTGGCTAAAACTGGAAACTGTGATGTTGGCAATTTCAGGAGGAGGCCTATCAGTGGACTCAATATCTCACTGTGTGTTTCTACCAACCCTTTCCATATTCATCAAGATTTTCATCAGAGTCTTTTCATCGGAGTCCTCTGCAACTGAACCTGTCTGCAAACTCACCCTCTAATGAGCTTGAGTTTCATTTCTACTACTTGTGCCTGGCTGGCTCACCAAGTTCTGATCCAAACACTAGATTTGTTTCCCCAGGCAAAAATTGTATCTGTGTCTGAATTGGTGGTTCAGTGTCAGGACAAGAGACAGGATCAATTCAATATTGTTGTACTGTTGTTTCCTCTCTTCCTCCTTGGAAGATGTAATATTTCTTGATCTCTGGAAGCAGGAGAAAAGAGTTGGAAAAGAGGGATGGCTGGGAAATAATAAATAGGAGTTAGTATGCTTAGGATGTGCTGGGAGTTGAGAAGTGACTTGAATCCCAAACCTCCCATCATCTTCAGTATTCTCACTTATTCTGGATGCCACTGGCTCTATCACAGCTGCTCCCTCTAAACCCCAACCTCCATTATGTTGTAGAGAAACGCTTCCTTGAACAGGCTTGGGAGTTGCAGGCATCCTAGTTTCTTATCAGGTCCTGTTCTGCTTCCTTTTATTGCATGTGTTACAATATCAGCGATTGTGTTGGGTGATGTAGAATTACTTGAATTACTGAAGTTAGTGAAGGTAGGTATGATGGTGGTAGCATTGGTAGTTGGGAGGATGAGGGAGAGCATTTGAATGTTAGGCATGACTGGCGTAAATGGTGGAAGTGTGATGCATTCAACATTGTGATAGTTGCTGTGTGGGAGATGTCATGTGAAGATTATCGTGCAGCAATATGATCCTTCTTGTGAGACTACTGTCAGGTCGCCATGCTCATACTACAAGGACTGACCCCTCTTTTTCCACTGGCTTTGAGGGTGGTACTTGAGGTCTCTGGTTTCCCTCCTCCTGCCCACCACTACCATTAATGTCTTCAGCACACTGGAACTCTTCTTTCTGTGCTGGTGTTCCATTTTCCACGTTTCAAATAGCAGCAATTTGAGGAACAGGCCATATTTAAGGAAAAAAGACTGCAGACTGCATAACTGACTGCTCAGGGAGAATGCACTACCCCACAATCCACCCCATCCCCAACTACCATCCACACTCCCAGGTGTGTGCTTTTCTGCGCATCCACTCCTTAGAACTGTACTTTGTCTAGACATAAAGTTCAGGTAGGGGAGAGTTTTTTTGTTTTTTTTAAATTTTTTCCTGATAAAGTCAGGGATTTAAAAACATCTTCACTTCTGATTCCCATTTAGAATTAGCTAACGTATGGTGAATTCACTGTACAAATTCTCTCTCACAGAAAGCACTAATGTCAATCAGTGTCTGAGTTTCAACAGAAGGGAATGAGTTTGAAAAGAATCCATTGTTCCAAAATTACAAATTCATAAGACATGTCAAATTGATTGCCCAACAAATAGGCCAAAATAATATGCGTGGAGCAGTAGAAGTGGCAAAGAAACAGCACAGCAAATCTGGTATTTGAGCCAGAAGCTTTAAATTATTCAATTACAGTCAAATTTAGAGTAGTAACTGAGTTTCAGTGGATCTTATTCCTCTGTCTCTACTGATGTAACTGATCTCAGCTTGTTGACCTGGTTTGCTCTGCCTAAGTTTGTCTTGGTCCTTGGAAAGAAAAGGAAAACAGTAGTTTGTTGGATGAATGGGCACAGAAGATCGATACAAATGAGCAAAGTGTACAACTCATGGGGGATTGTAAATCAAACTGCACTGTTTCCTGAGTCAATACAGATGTGAACACTTGATTAAACCACTGAATTATTCGGTTCTACCTAACTGTCTACTTTAGGTTAAAAGACAATGCACACCAGGTTTTTTCCATTAAGGAAGATAATTTACTGTTATGCATCACAAGGCTATTGTTCTAGAAATCAAGTCCTGTCAGTTGTTAAAAAAATTTTAAATGTTATCAAAGTAAACAAAGTCCTCAATTTACCTGTCACAGACCCAGGCTAACAGAAAGCATGGAGCAAGTTTCTATACTTGGTCTATTTATTTTTATTTAATGGACCTTAACCACAGGTAAATAACTATGAACGGTCAACACAACTCTACTAGTTAAATTCTAAGCCCCTTATAAAACTCTTATATACAGATACAGATACAGACACAGACAAGCAGACAAAACAAATTGGTGTTATGGGTGAAAGAAAAATAGGAAACTCCACAAACCAATCAGCAACCTGTTGTTGGCCAAATCTCACTTTGTACTTGGCCCCGATGACTGCCTTCACCTCCCTTTACTGCTTGAACAAGGCAGCAGTGCAAACAACTTGGGTTTTTTTTTTGAAACAGCAAGTTCCTAAAAAAGTGTAGCAATTCCTTTCCACAATCTTTTTTAAAAACAGTCCACTTTATCTTTCGGTCTATGATGAAAGATAAAGAAAAATAGAACGATAAAAAGATGCAGTGTTACATAATTGTAATCAAACTTTTCAAACCAAAAAGGTGAAATGTGAACCAGATGAATTGCTAATTGGCAACTTTAAAGAACTGTAAACAGGTGGGCTTTCTAACTTGTGAAACTTAAACTTTGTTTAAAAAACTCCTACACACACACCCAGATTCAAAAAGAAAACCTGGCAAATACAAATATTATGAATGGAGGTTGGAGTGGTGCAGAATAAGCATCAAAACAGTTCTGTGTTACTCCTTGAAAATCACACAACTAGATGTGTTAGTTCCATATTCCTTTGTTTTTTTAACAATGCTTTGATATTTGCATAGTGATGATCAGTCTTTAGTTCATTGCTTGGTTGGACCCAAGTATTTTTCCTTCTCTGGGCTTTAGTATTCTTCCTTTCAGCAACTGAATGCAGTTTTCCTTCTTTTGACAGTTGGAGAGAGCAGATTTTGAGGAAGGGAACAGTGAGATGTTCATGCAGGAAGGTTCTGGTACTGCTGTTTCCATTCTCTCGCCATGCTGATGGCCTGCATTAAACTGCAGACAGTCCAATCAGAAGGAAAGTAGTCAATGTGCCTGACAAAAAGAAATAGGAAATGTGGAACAGTCATTCTTCCGCTGCTTATTCTGGTACTATTCACCAACTCTTCCTCTGTTACATTGATGACTATATCAGCACTGCCTTGTGCTCCCACAAGGAGCTTAACAGTTTCAATTTTACTAATTTTACCTTTCACCCTAACCTGAAATTCACCTAGACCATCTGATACTTCCCTCTCCTTCCTGGTCCTCTGTCTCCATCTCTGATGGTCTTGTAACTGACGTTTATTTCAAACCCATCGACTCCCACAACTACCCAGACTACACCTCCTCTCACCCACCTTCTTGCAAGGATGCAATCCTCTACTCACAATTCCTCTGCCTCTGCAGCATTTGCTCCCAAGATGGCGTGTTCCACTCCCACACATCCCAGATGTCCTCCTATTTCAAGGACTGTAACTTTCCCCCTCCTGTGATTGAAAATGCCCTCAAATGCATCTCTTGTGCCCCCCACACCTCTGCCCTCACATTGCCTCCCCCAACAAAAACAAAAATACAGACAAAATCCCCCTTGTCCTCACATCATCCCACATCAATCTCTGCCACTTCTGCCACCTACAATCTGACCCCACAGCCAAAGATATATTTCTCTACCCACCCCTATCTACTTTTTGTAGGGACTGCTGTGACTCCCTCATCTGCTCCCCACTCCCCACTAACACCACCAACCCTGGCACCTTTCCCTGCAACCACAGGAAGTGCTACACCTGGCCCTACATCTCTCCCCTCACCTCCATTCAAGTGGAAAAAAAAGACCTTTGACATCAGACATGGGTTCACTTGCACATCCGTCAACTTGGTATACTGTATCCACTGCTCCCGCTGTGGCCTCCTTTACATCGGTGAGACCAAGCAGAGACTCAGACTGTTTGTAGAACATCTGCACTCTGTATGCGACAAACAACACCTTCCGCTCGCGAGACGTTTTAACTCCCCTTCCACTCCCTGGGTGACATGTCCATCCTGGGCCTCCTCCAGTGTCACAGTGATGCCACCCACAAACTGGAGGAGCAGCACTTCATATTCCGCCTCAGGAGCCTACAGCCCAATGTTACCAGTTTCAAAATCTCCCACCCCCAGCCTCATCCCATGACCAATCCTCCCTCTCATTCCTACCTCCCTGACCTGACACAACCTGTCCAACTTCTCTCCCACCTATCTGCCACTCACACCTCACTGACTAATCCTGACCACTGCCTACATGCACTCACCTATCACCATCCAACCTACCTTCCCCAGCACTACCCCTCTCTCTATTTGAGCTCCCCTCCCCCATTTCTGAAGGGTCCTGACTCGAAACGTCAGCTTTCCTGCTCCTCTGATGCTGCCTGGCCTGCTGTGTTCCTCCAGCTCCATAGTTTGTTATCTGTGTCTCCAGTATCTGCAGTTCTTGCTATCAACAGCTGAATTTGTTGCACCATGGTTGGCTCTGGTACATGAGTATGGAGGAATAAGAATGGAAAGCTATAAATAGGGGATTCAATCATAATGGGAATAGTTAGTCAATTCTGTGGCCACAAATAAATCTACAGGATTTTATGTTGCCTCCCAGGTGCTTGGGTCAAGGATGTGACCAATCGGCTGGAGGACAGTCTGGAGTTGGACGGTGAACAATCAGTGGTCATGGTACACATTTAGTATCATGAATGTAGGTTAAAAAGAAATCAGGTGCCAAAAGCAGTAAATAGGAGTTAAGAAGCAAGTTGAAAAGTAGCACCTCAAAAGGTAGTAATCTTCAGATTGCAACCAGTAGCACTTTCTAGTCAGAGCAGAAATAGCAAAGTATATCAGATGACTGTGTGGCTGGAGAAATGGTGAGGAGGAGAATTTCAGATTCCTAAGCCATTGGGAGCAGTTCTGGGGGAGGTGGGACCAGTACAAGCTGGGCAGGTTGAACCTGGGCAGGACCAGAACTGATGCCTAGGGGGAATATTTGCTAACGTAGTCAAATAAAGTTCAAACTAAAATGGTAGGAGGATGGGAATCTATACAGGGAGACAGAAGTGAGGGAAACAAGGGCCAAACAAAAACAAAAACAAAAAACAAACAAAGACAGGATGGGAAATCAAAGTCATAGGCAGAAAATTCAAAGGGAAGAATCAAACAGGGCCACAGTGCATAATAATGCAAATAGAACACAGAATGTTAAATAGACAAGTCCTAAAGTCTTGTCTCTTAATGTCCAGAGCATTCACAATAAAGTGGATGAATTAGTTGCACAAATAGATATGAACAGGATGTAGTTGGGATCAGGAAGACATAATTGCCAGTTGACCAGGGATGGGAATTGAGCAACCAAGAGCATTCAGTTTTTAGGAAAGACAAAAAGGAAAGGGAAGTGGGGTAGCATTGTTTGTTAAAGAGGAAATGAATGCAATAGTGAAGAAGGATTTTAGCTCGAGTGAAGTAGAATCTGTGTGGATGGAGCTTAGGAACAGCAAGGAGGAGAAGGCATTAGTTGGGCTTGTATGTAGACCCCCAAAAAGTAGTGGTAACTTTGGGGAAAGCATTAAACAGGAAATTAAAGAAACAATCCATAAAAATACAGCTGTTATTATGGTCACCTTTAATCTTCATACAGATTGGGCAAATCAGATCTGTAAAATACCATAATGAAAGAAGAGCGTAACAAGATAGTTTTCAGAATCAATACATTGTGGAATCAGAATAGGTAATGAGAAAGGAATAGCTAACAAACTGTGCAAGGCCTCTTGAGAAACAGTCACTTAAATTATAAAAAAATTCTTCATTAAAATGATGAGTGATGTCGTTGATTCTGAATCTAGGGACCTTGAAACTAAATTAAAGGAACCTACAATGGATATGAAATACAAGCTGGCTATGATAAATTGGGAAATGTTACTTAAAGGGATGATGGTGGATAGGCAATGGCAAGTATTTAAAGAATGCATGGGGGAACTGCAATAATTGTTCATTCTTGTTTGGCACATAGATAAAATAGGAAAGGTGGCTCCACTGCAGTGAACAAGGGAAGTTAGGGATACTTTTTGAATAAAGGAAGGTAGAAGCTTTTATACACATGTTAGAGAAGAAGATTAGTTAAGACAAATGTAAGTCCCTTACAATCAAAAGCAAGGAAAGCTGTAATAGGAACAGAGATGGCAGCCCAATTAAATACGTATTTTGGTTCTACCTTCACAACAGAGGACACATCATCCCAAAAATGTTAAGGAATGCAGGGTCTAGAGACAGGGAGGAACTGAAGAAAATCAGTATTAGTAGGGAAGAGATTGTGTTGTGAAAATTGAGAGGATAAATGCCAGAACATCCCTAATTACTTAAGGAAGTGACCCTGAAATAGTGGATGCATTGAATCTTAAGATTCTATGGACTCTGGAATAATTCGTATGGATTGGAGAGCAGCTAATGTAATCCATTATTTTAAAAAAGGAAGTAAAGAGGAAATAGTGAATTATAGACTTGTTAGCTTAGTATTGGTAGTGAGGAAAATGCTATAGTCGATTATAAAAGATTTAACGCTAGAGCACTTTGAAAGGAGCGAAACAGGGTCAGCATGAACTTACAAAAGGAAATCATATTTGACAAATCTACTGGATTTCTTGAGTATGTAGTTAGTAGAGTTGATAGGGGGAGCCAGTGGATGTAACTCACTTGGACTTTCAAAAAGACTTTCGATCAGGTCCCACATAAGAATTTATCATGTAAAATTAAAGCGCATAGGATTAGGGATAGCGTACTGACATGGATAGAGAACTGGTTGGCAGACAAAACAAAAAGTAGGAATAAATGGGTCCTCTCCCAAGTGGCAGGTGATGACTAGTGGGATATCGTAGGGATCAGTGCTTAGACCCCAACCATTTTCAATATGTATTAATGATCTAGATCATGGAACTAAGTATAATATTTCCAAGTTTGCAGATGACTCAAAGCTGGTTGGGAGAGTGAACTGTGAGGAGGATGCAGAGTGCTTCAGTATGATTTGGACACGTTGAGTGATGGGCAAATGCATAGCATATGAAGTATAATGTGGATAAATGTGAGGTTACCCACTTTGGTAACAAAAGTAGAAAGGCAGATTACTATCTGGATAGTGACAGATTGGAAAAGGGGAAGGTGCAATGTGACCTGGGTGTCTTTATAATCACTTGCTAAAAGTAAACGTGCAGGTACATTAGGTTGTGAAGACAGCAAATAGTATGTTGGCCTTCAAAGTGAGAGGATCAAGCGCAGGAGCAGTGATGCCTTGCTGCAATTGTACAGGGCCTTTGAGAGACCACAAATGGAATATGGTGTGCAGATTTGGTTTCCTTATCAGAGGAAAGATGTTCTGGCTGTGGAGGGAGTGCAACAAAGGTTTACCAGATTGATTCCCAGGATGACAAGACTGAAATATGAAGAGACTAGAACAATTAGGAATATATTCACAAGAGTGAAGAAGGAAGGGATTACATTGTAACCTATAAAATTCTAAGGGGACTAGATAAGGTAAATGCAGGAATGATGCTCTCAATGACCAGGGAGTGTCAAACCAGGGGTTTAAGGATATGGGTGGGCCATTTAGGACTAAGATGAAGAGAAATTTCTTAACCCAGAGAATGGTGAGCCTGTGGAATTCTCTTACAGAAAGGAGTGAAGCAAAAACCTTTAATATTTTTCAACAAGGATTTATATGTAATTCTTAGGCATAAAGGGATCAAAGGGTATGGGAGAAAGCACTAACAGGATAGTGAGTTGGATGATCAGCCTGATCATATCAAATGGCTGAACATGCTCAAATGTACAAATAGTCTACTCCTGCTCCTATTTTCTGGTTCTACGTTTCTAAGGTTGCTACTAACTAAGCTTTCCTGAGGCCACAGCAACTGGTACAAATTGAAGAGATAATTGAAAGACTGTTTCTGGGCAGAATTGCCTCGAATACACACAGGTGGTGACAACTTGTCTGGACTCCTCCCTTACTGCTCCAATTAGACAACACAGTAAAAATTCACAATGTGCTCTAGTAACTTGTTTTAAAAACTGTATTCATCTCTAAGCAGTTTCATTGGTTTAATGAAATCTTCCCCAGTTTAGTCCACAGTTGAAAATAAACTAACCTTTACAGAAGTAATTTAGGCAATTTCATTTGGTTGGTTTATTGACAATTAAATTTAAAAAGGCACCAGGATTGGATGAGATGCATTTAAGGATTTTGCAGGAAGTGAGGATAGAAATTGTGGGGTTACTGGTCATAATAATCTTTCAGTCTTCCATGGACTCAAGGAGGGGAGGGGAGGGGAGGGGATCTAGAGGATTGTAAACATTCCAGCATTATCCAAGGACAGTTGTAAGGATGTTCCCAGCAATTACAGACCAGTTATTTTAACTTCAGAGGTGGCCATTCATATAGAAACAACTATTCAGAATATAACTCATAAACACATGGAAAAAGATGAGTTAGGAGTAGGAACAGTCAGCATGGATTCCTTAAAGGAAAATCACGTTTGACTAACTTGCTGGAGTTTTTCTTCGAAGAGGTAACAGAAAGAGGTGATGAAGTAAAAGCTGTTGATGTGGTATACGTGGATTTCCAGCAGGTGTTTGAAGTAGTGCCACACAAACTTGAGAGAAAAAAAGTTATAGGCCACTGTATAAAAGGAATGGTAACAATGTGGAGATAACAAGGTGTAGAGCTGGATGAACACAGCAGGCCAAGCAGCATCATAGGAGCAGGAAAGCTTGATGTTTCGGGCCTAGACCCTTCATCAGAATTGGCTGAATGACAGGAAACAGTGAGTAATGGTCAATTAATATTTCAGGCTGTAGGAATATTTTCAGTGGAGTTCCCTAGGGCTTGGTATTGAAACCCTTGTGTTTGTTGATACAACTTAATCATCTGGATTTGGTGTTAAGGGGGCAATATAAAAGTTTTCAGATAATACTGATCCTGGAAGAATTGTAAACTGAGGAGGATAAGTGATGCACTTCAGTTGTAAGAATATTAAAGGTTATATAAAATAGTTGGTTCAAATCTAAAGGGGTGTAAGAGTATAAGGACCTGGGTGATGATTGAAGGTGGCAGGGAAGACAGAGCAATTAGTAAAGCCTCAGCTTTATTAATGGGGCATAGAGTGCAAGAGCAGGGAGGCAATGTTGAACTTATGCAAGACGCTTGTTAGATCTCAGCTGCAATATTGTCTACAGTTGCATCTGCTGCATTACAGGAAATATAAATGCATTGAAAATGCAGAAGCAATTTACTAGGATATTTCCAGAAATGAGAAACTTCAGTCATGGTTCTTTCAGGTTAGATTGAAGAAGTCAGGACTGTTCTCAAAGTCATAGAGCTGTACTGCATTGAAATAATCCCTTTGGTCCAACTCATCCATGCCAAAAAGATATCCTGAATAAATCCAGTCCCATTTGCCAGCATTTGGCTCATATCCCTCTAAACCCTTCCAATTCCACATTGTTACTGTTCTTTTTATACAGTGGCCTATAAATCTTTTCTCAAGTTTGTGTGGCACTACCTCAAACACCTGCTGGAAATCCATGTATACCACATCAACAGCATTATCCCCATCATCTCTTTCTTAAAAAAAAAAACTCCAGCAAATTAGTCAAACATGATTTTCCTTTAAGAAATCCATGCTGACTCTTCCTAATCCTAACCCATCTCTTACAACCAGATGCCTTTTAAATGTGGCAATTGTACTTGCCTTCTTCACTTTCTCTGGCAGCTCATTCCATACATGTACCACCCTCTGCATGAAAAATTTGCCTTTAGGTCCCTTTTAAAACTTCCCGCTCTCACCTTAAACCTATGCCTTCTAGTTTTGGACTCCCCCACCACAGGAAAATGTCCTTGTCTATTCCGCCTATCCATGCCCCTCATGATTTCATAGACCTCGATAGGGTCACCCCTCAGACAGCAGAAGTATCAAGGTGGTAATATCCACCATGTCCATCTCAGATTCTAAGGTATCTTCAACACTTAGAGGGAGACCATGGGTTCTGGAACAATTGGAAAAGCTGTCAAGGAGCTGGGCATGTTTTGTTCCCACAGTTTGCACCTTTCATATGGTCCATGTGCTTGTTCGGTTTGTCCCACCTCCCTGAACTTTATGTCACTGGACCTGACCTCTTGTTAATCACACCTCTTACTCATGTAGGGCCATTCCCGTGGCTCTTGCACCAAACTGTATCCCTGAAATAAACTGTCTCTTGCTTAGTGGAGTCTTGTGCCTGGCATTCCTAATGCCATTTCACCCTACTCCCCGTCCAGGTCTGGAGAGATCAGATTTAAACCTGGTGCAGAGACTTCTCATTAGCAATTGCTGGAGCTATCTTTATAGTTGTGTGAGGTGTGGTCCTATATTGAAACAGTAACCAGGACAGTTTTGTAGCTAGTAAATCTATAGGCTGTTTCTTAATGCCTGCCTTCAAAGTTTGGACTGGTCTGCCAGACTAGTGGATGATGGATGGTATGGAGCTGTCCATATGTCAAATACCATTCAACTTCAGGAAATTCTCAAATTCCCCACTGGTAAATGATGGCCCGTTATCTGTAACCAACAATTCCAGGAGTCTGTGGATTGCAAAAGATGTGCTCAGTTTTTCTATCATCCTTGTGTTTGATGAATGAACTCTATGCATGTCCAACATTTGAGTGGGTGTCCATTGTGAGTAAGAACATGAAATCCTGCATAGTTGAAATGTAACCAGACCATTCCCATGAATGTGAGGGAGCTACTAGCGATAATTCTTGACTTTGGTGGGTTGATGCCCAGAGTGCCACCAACGTGGCTATGTCTACATCCAACCAGACAACTTCTCACTAACATCTTCATTTGGAAATGCCTGAATGACCCTGGTGAAGTTCAGCCAGTATCAGGTCGCAATCACTCTCTCTCTTCAGTATAATATGTCATCCTTTACTGGTGATCTGGTCAAACTGGATCCAAAAAAAAAGTTTCAATTCTGGTTTTGACAGCACTTTGGTTTTCCCCCCATCACCACCAGCTGTTTGTTTTACCAGGACTAAATTTTTCGCATCCGCATTTCTGATAATATCAGCGATGACTGGAAGGATGTCCAGAAAGTTTAATATCAGGATGGACTCTTCCAGTGGCAGCACCACTAGTGCTGTATCTGCCAGCAGGAGGTGGCTCAATGCATTTGTTACCTGATCTCCTGACGGTATTCCAACCTGTAATCATATGCATTTAGTATTAGATACTGAATTCGGCCTGAAGCTACGGGTGGCACTGCCTTGATCTCTTTCAGTAGACCTAGTAGGGGTCTGTGGTCCTTTCTTATTAAAAATTACATCCATGAAAGCATTGGTGGAACTTCCTGATTCCAAATATGACCAGCAAACCTTCCTTCTCTATCTGGGCATAAATATTCTCTGTTAGTCAAAATCTTGGATGCATACATTAAGTGGGCGTTACTCTTCATTGGACCACCTACTATGCTGATGCCGTACAGGGAGGCATCACATGTCAATACCGGTTCTCAATTGGGATCATAGTGTGCCAACACCTTAGAGGATGATTGCTGTTGCTTCACTTTCCTTAAAGCTATGGCTTCACTTCATGACCATTTCTATGGCTGACTCTTAAAGTTGATGCAAAGGTGCCAGAATAGAAGCCAGGTTATGTATGAACTTTGCATAATAATTCATCAGCCCAAGGAAATATCTAAGCTCTGGTGCAGATGTGGGAGGTGGGGCACCTTTGATCACCCTCACTTTACCTTCCAAGGTGAGTAACCCGGTCTTGTCAACTTTGTAGCCCAAGCAGATCACTTGGAGTGCCTAGAACACACACTGTTCCCTTCTCAGGCAAACACCCGGCTGGGAGAAAAGTCTAAGTACTATGTCCAAGTTCTGTAGTGCTCTTTATTGGTCATCCCTGTTATTAGCACATCATCTAGATAAATGGTGACCTGGGATCGACCCTGGTAAGAGTGTTCTCCAACATCCACTGAAAAATTGTGCAGGCTGACAATACCCCAAATGGCAGTCTCATTCATACGAACTCTTATGGGTATTAATTGCAGCATACTTCTGGGAATCCTCATCTAACCGCATCTGCAAGTACACATGGCTCATGGCCAGATTTGTGAAGGACAGCCATACACACAGCTTTGCATATAAAAATTTTATGCAACATATTGTTTATTTAAGCTTGCTGCTAGAAGCAGTTTGCCATTTGCTTAAAATCCCCACAAAGGCAAACCATCCCATCATGCTTCACAATTGGTATGACTGGTGCTGCCCATTCTGCAAACTGGATTAGTTTGATGATTCCTTTGCTTTACAGCCTTCTGCTTTCTGCCTCTATTTTTGCCCTTAAGGTAATTGGTACTGGGTGGGCCTTGCAGAATTTTGGATTGGCTTCCTGGTCAACATGCAAGTTGGCCTTGGCTCCTTTGGAAGTCCCTAGGACCTTCCCAACAAGTTTTGGTGTGTTTAATTAGGATTTGACTCAGGCAGCTAATTTCTAATCAAAAAATGCTGAGCCAATCCAGGTGAATCTTTCACAATCAATTTCATCCCATTGGGCCTGAGCATTTTACTACATCTAATGTTGCCACCCAGGTTGATAGGGTTGTTAAGAAGGCATACAGTGTGTTAGGTTTTGTTGGTAGAGGGATTGAGTTTCGGAGTCGCAAGGTCATGTTGCAGCTGTACAAAATTCTGGAGCGGCCGCACTTGGAGTATTGCATACAGTTCTGGTCACTGCATTATAGGAAGGATGTGGAAGCATTGGAAAGGGTGCAGAGGAGATTTACCAGGATGTTGCCTGGTATGGAGGGAAGGTCTTATGAGGAAAGGCGGAGGGACTTGAAGCTGTTTTCATTAGAGAGAAGAAGGTTAAGAGGTGACTTAATAGAGACACACAAGATGATCAGAGGATTGGATAGGGTGGACTGTGAGAGCCGTTTTCCTCAGATGGTGACGGCTAGCACGAGGGGACATAGCTTTAAATTGAGGGGTGATTGATATAGGACTGATGTCAGAGGTAGATTCTTTACTCAGAGTAGTAAGGGCATGGAATGCCTTGCCTGCAGCAGTTGTAGACTCGCCAACTTTAAGGGCATTTAAATGGTCGTTGGATAAACATATGGATAATAATGGAATAGTGTAGGTTAGATGGGCTTCAGATTGTTGCACCGACCTGTGAAACCATCAAGGGCCGAAGGGCCTGTACTGTGCTGTAATGTTCTATGTTCTAGTGGTAATTGAACCAGCTACTTCTCATTAGAAATCAGAACCAAAGTTGTACGCTTAATCTGTAAAGGTTCCCTGGCATAGGTTCTCAGTCTAGCAAAGGTCTCATGCAAAGTCAAGGGTTGGAGTCCAGAACAAAAGTTTTGTTAATGACCGGTTCTGCAATCCCTGAAATGGCTGCAACGGAATCAACCTTCATTAGAATGGAGTGATCATTTAACCAGGCATTTATTCTGGTTGGTTCTGATTTTGAAATTGCTAACAATTTAATTGTTCCAAACCAGATGCAGGTGGACTTTCCAGGGTGTGCACTTTCCTGATACCAGCCTGGGTGAGTACTCTTACTCAATTTAGGTCTAGTAGGACTTTTTGCTGTCTTCAGGCCACATACCAGCAGCAACTACAATGGCTTGTCAGCCTGGATTCTGAAGAAAGTCTTAACATTTGGCCAAGGATTGGCTTTGTTTTAGGGTTTTTCTGTGGGCTGACCTAGACTCCCTCTGTTCAGGATATGTCCTGAGGCTATGCAATTGCCTTCAATCAAGTGAAGGTGTTCTTCAAGCTCAGTCAGCCAGGTGAGGGTGTCCACTCCCATTGGCATACCCTGTAACTCATATGCTTCACTTGCCATGTTTTCCAATGATAAAGCCAGTTGTTTTGCCTGTTTGTAACCCAGTTGGGTTTCAGGTAGTCAGCACTTTTGCATGGTTACACCATTAATCCCACATACCAAATGGTCTCTCAGCATCTCATTCAGGGTTAGACCAAAATCACATACCTCTGCCAGTCATTTCAGCATAGTCAAAAACCCACCACAGATTCCCTGGTTTTCAAATTGCCAAGTAAAACTGATAGTGTTTCAGAATTAGGGAAGGCGTGAGGTCATGAAATTCCTTCATTAAATCTGTCCACTCTTGAAAGTTTTTAAGTATATGGTGCCTCAGGGAAAGTCAGGCTCCTAATAACCAAAAAAGTTGCAGATCCACAAGCTGTCAGGAGAATGACTTGTTGCCTATCATCTGACCCACTGTCATTTGCCCAGAAAATTTAAAAAAAACTACACATTCATCCTACATACCAGGTCCAGTCTTCAAAGCTGGATCAAATGAGTCAAGCTTACAAAATAATGGCATGATGCCTGAAATCCTCACCCCAACTCAAAGATTACAGTTGCAAGCAGATTTCTTCAGGAGCATACCTTTCTCCCATGACCATTGAAATAACTCCACAGAGCCAGTATCCTGCCACCAAGTCACTCTTTATTTACATGTGAAGAGTCATTGACACTGAGCCAGCTGTCAGAGTGAACAAATGTCTAATGCTCCTGTTTATATCTGTCAGCCAGGCCTCCCTGATCGGACCAGGTTAACAGACCCGACCAGGGAATTCATAGAATATGAGTTCCACCTGCTGACCTTGTTACAATCATCACGGTTTCAAAACCATGACTGGCCTGTGTAGAGTAGAAGGATGAAGTTGTTCCCAATCATAAAACAAATCAGAATGAGAGCACAAAGTAGCGTGCAAAAGAAGCGAGGATGTTGTGTCATAAAACTTTGTCAAACAGCAGTACATTAGAGTATGGAATGTATTGCCTGGAAATGTGGTGGAGGAGGTTCAATTCAGGCAGTCGATGGAGCATTGGATGAATATTTGGATAGTAATGGTGTGAAGGGATGTGGAGGAAAGATAGGAGATTAACATTAGAGAATAGAACTGGTGCAGGCATGATGGGCTGAATAGCTCCTTCTGCACTATTTCAATTCAATGATTCTGTAATTATTCTGCAGTGCCTTTAAAACAACCTTCAACTAACTGTGTCATCATGGCTTACTTAATAGCTCTGGAGCCCTGGAGTCCAACATTGATTTACTGTTTTTGTAAAGATCAAGATAGGAACTGTAATCTAGTGACTCATACTCCCAGGAGTCGACATCAGCAAAGTTGATGAGGAAGCTCAGGACAAAAAGAATTTTGGTCCAGTTCAGATACTTCAATTTTAGTTGAATATGTAGGGATTTAACATCTGTCATTGACTGACCCCACATCTCTAGAACGTGACTCACATTTAATGGAAACCCAATTCTGACAGATAGGCATATGGTAGGAGGGGTACTTTTTCCAAAACACAAAGCTATCTATTTCATTTTAGATGCTGTAATTGTTAGTAGCCTGATTTCACCTTCAAAGAGTGCTTTTGCACTTACATCAGATTGGTTTGATAAGTGATTTCATTTGTAGATTGTTACTTTTATCTAAAGAATTAGGTTGTTCAAAGTCAGAATAAATACATTTGACACAGACTTGCAAAGTATTCATATGTTGAATGAAACTTGTACGTTGTGAAGATAGTCTACTGTGTTTAATTGTAAACTGTATAATGCAATAATGCAATGAATATGTAAAAGTGCATGGATTTAATATTCTACTATTTTAACAATATTGACCTCTGTTATTATTGTGACAGAGATAAATTTAATCCAAAAGTATTAGTTAATCTGTTGTACCAATGTCTGGTTTTTATCATGAAATCACAGAAATATTGTTTGCTTGGGTGTGATTGAAAACAAAAACCGTGCTTTGCAGAGACACAATAATTCTTGTACAAGAGGTTTATGCTGGAACACAGACAAGGAGGAATTCCTTTGCAAGTTTACAGTATATGCATATCATATTTGAATTTCACTAATTCATTTTCTTCAAATACTATTTCCTTATACTAAATTGACTGTGTTGGGGGAGTGAAATCCTGCAAAGTTGGAGTGGAATGAGACAGGAAGTGAGTTTCAACTTATTTCTGTCAATGTGTACTATCTATAGGAGGCACTATAGCAACTCACCATGGCTTCTTCAAGAGCAACTGCAATACTGGCAGCTGCTTCCACCTAAAAGGAAAAGAACTGCAGGGGTATGTAAACACCATCACCTTCTATACCCCTCCAACCCACACACCATTCTGTATTATGCATAAGTTGTGGTTGCTTCATCATCATTGTGTCAAAATTGACAAAGTCCTTACCCAACAGCACTATAGGGAGCTTCAGCACTAACTTTTTGTGAAGGTAGTTCACCATCCTTCTCACTGAAAGCTGAGGATGAGCAAATAATAATAAAAATAGAAAATGCAGGAACTACTCAGCAGGTTTCACAGTCTGTGCAGTGAGAAAAATTCTAATGCAATGTCAGTGACCTGAAATGTGAACTATGTCCCCTGTTTGCAGATGCTGCCAGACCCACTGAGCATTTCCAGCATTTTCTTTCAGATTTCCAGCATCATAATATTTAAAGTCAGCCTCACCAACAAATTCTGGATTCTAAAAATGTAATTTCAAAACAAAAAGACTCCGATTTGTGTATAATTGCCTATTGTTATTTGAGGTATTATTGGATTGTTACAGTAGGCCTCAGTGTCTGATGGCCAGTGAAGGGATGATCAGCCAACATCCTCTACCTGACTCACTATCCAGTGAATGGTGATGGAAAGTGGATATTTATGGATAGTGTAGGGAAGTGTCACCACATTCAAGGCCAAGGGCCTAGTGCAAGAATGTCAGACTGGTGTAGGTAGTAATATATTTTTGGTAGGAAAAACTTGATGAGCAGAAGAGCCTTTTCCGTAGAGTATGATTCTATGATTTTATGAGAATTGAGTGAGAGCATGATTAGGCTCCATTGGGCTGCTTCCCTGGTAGAAAAATCTTACACATGAAGAATGGCCTTTATTTAGCAGCTTCAATGAGGGGTGAGAAACAAAGACAAAATAAAACTAGGATTAGAACAAACATACCATAAACTGCACTCTATAAAAAGTACACCTGTAAAGCATTAGATCGATAGATTCCTGTCATACACACCCTTGTTAATTCAGACACACCCAGACAACCAATGAATATTTTCATTGTTTCTATCCCAGCAACCTCTTTGCTCCTAATGCATGCTCCTCTTCTGAGGAACGTCAGTTTCAGAAACCAGATTGTCCACATAATTTTGCAAAAACTTCAGTATGCTGGGCTTGGTACTTGACATCAACACTGCTTCTGACATCTCCAGGTATTATTATTATTAACCTTTTGCCGTCCTTTCAATGTCATTGTTCTGAATTCTCTGCAATCATAGGCACCCTCTGCGACCTTAACAAGTAATAAACTTTACAATGGCTCGGCCAACAGTTGTCTTCATTCTTCAATTATCTTACTTAATAGCTCCATGCCAACTGAGGTAACAGATTGCCAGATGGGTTTATTTTAATCCATCATGGGACGTGGGCATTGCTGCCTGGCCAGCATTAATTGTTTGTCCCTCATTGCCCTTGAGAAGGTGGTGGTGAGCTGCCTTCTTGAAGCACTGCAGTCCATGTGCTGTAGCTTCACAATGCTGTTGGAAGGGAATGCTAGGATGTTAATCCAGCAACAGGGAAGGAGCAGCAATATATTTCCAAGTCAAGATGGTGAGTGGCTTGGAGGGGAACTTGCAGGTGGTGATGTTCCCATTTCCCTGCTGCCCTTGGCCTTCTCGATGGAAGTGGTTGTGCGTATGGAAGGTGCTATCTCAAGATCTTTGGTGAATTTCTGCAGTACATTTTGTATATTGGACACATTGCTGCTGCTGAGCGTTTGTGGTGGAGGGAGTGAATGTTAGTGGATGTGATACCAATCAAGTAGATTGATCAGTCCTGGATGGTATCAAACTTCTTAAGTGTTGTTTGATCTGCTCTCATCCAGGCAAGTGGGGAGAATTCAATCACACGCATGACTTGTGCATTGTAAATGGTGGACAGGCTCTGGGGAATCAGGAGCTGAGATGCTTGCTGCAGTATTCTTGGCCTCTGACCTGCTCTTGTAGCCACTTGATTTGCACTACTTGGGGTCAGGAACTGGGACTATGTGACAGGTTAGTGCACAGTCTTCTGTAGTGAACAGATTTTCATAAGTCACTTCACTACTACTTCTTCATTTGACTCTTCTTATCTCCTACTGTTCCCAATCAAGTTACTGTCTTGCACTGTGAGCCTTGGTCTTTTGCCTCATTCTCTCAATGTAGAATGCATAATGTTAACAGAATTCCTGAGTGACTGCTCCTAATGCCTCTCACTAGATAACCTTGAAACTGCATGACCTTGAGCTCTTTGCTTGGCTAAATATTACACATCTTGTTTCAGTAGTAAAGAAAAATGAGCAAAACAAATTTTCAATAATGGATCTGCTCATTCATTCCCAAAATTTCCAATACATTTTTAGATAAAAACTTGGAAATTCTCTCAGTAAGCTAACCAACATTCATCCCTCAACCAAAGAAAGATTAAGAAAATAAAGTATTGTAGCTATTTGTAGTGATTGTAACAAGATCAGCGAACTGGACTTCAGAGTATATGTTCGCTGATTGGGGTTATTAATCTGATCCAATGAGGGACCCCTGGATAAATTATAAAATGTGGAATGTCAGAGATGCTGACACTTTGGTACCTGACTCTGAACGAGGCAGTTCATGTGCAAGTACAAAGTGACTTGGTGACTGATACTGGCTTCTGTGGAGTTATTTCACTATTTCCATCAATGATGTTGGAGGGAGCTTGCTGTCAATTGCAAAACAAGGTTGGGAAAGGCAAATTTTGTTAAACTATGTGCCTATTTTGAGTGTTTTAGATGGCATCACATTGGATGTGAGATTTCTGAAGCGGTTACCGACACTTCAGCTTAATTCCTATGCAAGCAAGTTCTGTGGCAAGTTCTTGCTCAAATTGGTTTCTTCCAGGGTCAGAAGTTCTGCCACTACATTTGAAGGCCATGTGGACATCCGTACACTCACTGCTAGGCAGGAACTCCAGAACAGATAGTGCATGACACTCCCATGCATCCCTGCAGATGTCTGTCGTAAGATGGTTCTGCGCTTTAATGATGCCTCTCTAGAGTTTCTGCTTCAGTTCATTAAGGCTAAAGAGGAGGCCTTCTTTCTGTCTGCAGGGCAAAAGAAGCCCCAATATCAGACCTGGGTCCAGGTTGCACAGTAGATCAGTGCATGTAATAGGCATCAAGGTAGTAGGACCCAGTGCAGGAAGCACATAAACAATCTCCTGAGATCCACAAGAGTAAATGCCCTTCTCACTGCAACCTCCCACTTTTAGGCTTGCCACTCAATCTATTTCTGTCATTGTACAGCCATATCACATATAGATACCCACCTCAAAATCACATGCATGATGTGCATTGAAGGCTTACTGCCCATCTTACAATGTCAATTGCAAATGCTTCCTGGGTACCATGTTTTCTACTTACTTACTAGGGAATGATTACTACCTTGAAGGGTTATGTTTTCTCATCAAATACTCAATCACACTTTCCCATCAAACCCAGCATTTTTCTCTTTCTCATAATAGGACAAGCAGATGCACAACGAAAA
The DNA here is from genome assembly GCA_024137785.1 of Ginglymostoma cirratum. Taxonomy (NCBI): domain Eukaryota; kingdom Metazoa; phylum Chordata; class Chondrichthyes; order Orectolobiformes; family Ginglymostomatidae; genus Ginglymostoma; species Ginglymostoma cirratum. The sequence continues at coordinate 16,679,541 of JAHRHZ010000004.1, read as the reverse complement.
GAAGACCTTCTTAATTGCCACATCCTCATCAATTACGGTCCATTTGGAGGGTGAGGAACAAAATCCATCCTATGCTGTTGGAAAGATTGGAATGGCAGAAACTAGTTAGCAACATTGTTATCTCCTCTTCTCAGAAGTGCAGCCACTCTCACACACTTCTCTCTACAAAGTTTTGTGCTTCTTCAACAATCAATACTCCCTCTCCTCTTCCACTGATATGAGCAACTGATATACAGTGAAACAGAAAAGGATGAAGCCTGTGACACTTCAAAAAATGCACTAGCAATGCGTTCACCTGTAATTTTCAACATGACACAGACTTTCAGCTCAGTGGGTACCTTAGCTAAAGTAGATTTGGGACAGAATCTGGTGAGCACATCACTATTATGACTAGGCCTGGGTAAGGCTTCAAGTTTTTGAATTCCGTAAAGGATATCCCAAACTATCAAGCACCTAGGCGATGAGGGATGTACTGGCTCCCCTTTTTTATCCACTTGCTCCCTTGTTTGGTCAAAACAAGGTTCAATTACAAAGGATCGCCTCTTTTATGGACACTTTTCTCCCAACCAAATGGACTTGTTTTATAAGGAGCCAATTAAACCCAGCTTTCTTGAGTTAACCAAAAAATAAGCTTATTAGTTAGTGAAAGCAAAAGAAATAATCATGTAACACATATACAGATTAGAAATGAGAAGCAAGTGCAAAAAAAGACAAAAGTTAAAAGTTGTATGGATCTATCTCAATGGGTTGTCCATGAAGAGTGGATAGTGGAACATTGATAGTTCAACATTCTTGGCTTTGCAGGTTAGTTTAAATCTTTTTGTCCTGTTTCCTTTTGATGGTGTTTGACTGACCGCACTCAGACTAAGAGAGTCCTCCTTTTGACCTGTATCCTTTTGATTGGCTTGATAGCTTCTAGCAATCAGTGACAGAATCCTTTATGTGCAACATAGGGGTGATGTGTTGTACTGCAGGTCTTGGACTGCAGCACAACTTCTAGACTGACTGGAGAATACCCTTGGCTAAATTATCCTTCTTCTCCTTCACTGCTTTTGCCGTTCATTGTCACTGAGATAAAGCCACACCCCATTTCCTTACTTTCACAGCTCCATGGCTCAGCCAATATAAAACTTTTGGCAATGCTAAAGCCTGCTGTTCAACCATAAGCACCCTGTTTGGGATATACACATAAGTTTGCTCATCAGCCATAAGTCGATCCCTATTGTGCACCAAAGCGTGCTCTTGAACCGTAAACTGCCCCCTCTTTCCTTTTGCACAAAAGGATGCCCTTAAACCATAAGTTTTCCATGTTTGCTGTGAGTCAATTGGGCTTAGAGATTACTCAGAAGAAAATGTGCCCTGCTCTGCTTGGAAGAATCAACTGCATGTGGAGAAGTAACAGTGCAAGAGAGTACAAGCATACTTTTCAGCCATAATGCTATATAGACTGATTACTTACCCCAAGTGGATGCAAGAATTTTACTCGTTAGGTACACACCTGCAATTTGCTATCATGATTCTGAAGCATCGGGTTTCTCAATTGGGCAGAAGTTTTTTGGGAAGGTGAAGTTAATTTCAACATGTTGTGGTAGCACTGAGATGCAAATATATACAAGTAGGCTTCTCACTACCTGTTGGTGACATACTGAGCCTGTCAGCTGAAGGGGAAGAACTTGATGGTTGAGGTTTTTCTTGACAACAAAGTCTGATTTTTGACCTCTCATCTGATTAAGTCCACCCACTCACCATTCATCTCATCATAGCAAAGACTGGAGAATCCCATGCATGATTTGGCAAATGTGAACTGGTAACATCTACTTGAAGACAAGTTAGTGTCAGGTAGTGGGAGGTATTCAAGTCAGAACTAAGGAATGTCAGAACAACTATGGGAGCCACAAAAACAGAAAAGAGAGCAACAGCACTGATAAAGAGGTCCTGTCAATTGATCCGGCAAGCAGCAGAAATATTGACACCACATTCAGCTTGGAAGATAATAGATTTGGGATCAGCAGATGCTGAATCAGCAGACACAAGTGAGGTGCAACCAGGTTGAAAATGAAATGTTATTTCAATTGCCAGATCATCGAAAAGCAAGAAGACAGACAGGACTGCTACAGAAAACACAAATGAGGATCGTACTGAACAGCAAAGCACAATAAACGCGTAATGCTGAGTACATTGGCTGATCTTCCAGGAAGCTTTCTAACATTGCACAGCGGAATCTGGTTTCAATCTGGCAGAGAAACTGCTCAGAGCTTGCCTGTCCACAGTCTCCATACTATCTTCCCTTTTATGCTGGCACTGATACATCTGGCAGGATTTTTGTTTAGTGCCAAAGTGGAAAAAAAAACTGTATTAGTTAGATCTATAGTGTGAACGGATAATCATTTGTTTTTATGTTCCCTTAAGTTTTGATGCCTTGTAATGAAATGCATCTAAGCCACATTACATCTCTACCTTTAGGAGGAATTCAATGAAGAGATATGATCCAAATATTACTTCTAAAAATATTACGTGGACTCATACAAATATATTTTTCAATTTTAAATAAAGGGCAATTTGCGAAGGAAAAAGACATTGGATACAACAGCAACAATGTTGAAGCTGCATGGAGCTGAGAGTTAGGATAGAATCATGTAGTATGAAGTCCTTTTAAAGAATGCTCATATGGCCCAGTGTGCGGGTGTAATATGACTGTTGCTTTTTTTGGGGCTTAGTGATAGAGAATTTGAGACCTTCTCGAGAGGCCACAATCCATTGCTCCGTCATTCTTTCTTTGAACCTCCAACAGAAGTCAGCTTTATCACTCATGAAGGATTTCTGTAAAGAATTCATTGGAAAAGAAAAATGAGCAAAAGGAATTCAACTATCTATGGTGTTCCAGGGAGATACTGCAGTGCCTACTGCTTTGGTATACAGAATATCTTGGAAATCAGAATACCACTTGAAATAATCTATGACTACTTTTCTTTCTATGAGTTTAACCATTTCTTGCTCAGTGTTTTAAAGTTAACATTCTGCAGAGTCTTCACATTTTTTGTTTCTCCTCATACTTGTGTGTATGTTAGTTTTTTCTAAATTAGTAGGATAGATATGTCTATAATATATACTGGCTGTCCAATAAAAGACAGAGGGTGGTAGTAGATGGAAAGTATTCAGCTTGGAGCTCAGTGACCAGTGGTGTGCCGCAGGGATCTGTTCTGGGACCTCTGCTCTTTGTGATCTTTATAAATGACTTTGATGAGTAAGTGGAAGGGTGGGTTAGTAAGTTTGCTGATGACACATAGGTTGGCGGAGTTGTGGATAGTATGGACGGCAGTTGTAGGTTGCAGTGGGACATTGACAGGATGCAGAGCTGGACAAAGAAGAGGCAGATGGAATTCAACCTGGAAAAGTGTGAAGTGATTCATTTTGGAAGGTCAAATTTGAACGCAGAATACAGGATTAATAGCAGGTTCTTGGCAGTGTGGAGGAACAGAGGGATCTTGGGGTCCCCATCCGTAGATCCCTCAAAGTTCCTACCCAAGTTGATAGTGTTGTTAAGAAGGCGTATGGTGTGTTGGTTTTCATTGGCAGGGGAATTGAGTTTAACAGCTGTGAGGTTATGCTACAGCTCTATAAAAATCTGGTTAGACCACACTTGGAATATTGTGTTCAGTTCTGGCCACCTCATTACAGGAAAAATGTGGAAGCTTTAGCGAGGGGGCAGAGGATATTTACCAGGATGCTGCCTGGAATGGAGGGCAAGTCTTATGAGGAAAGGTTGAGGGAGTTAGGGCTTTTCTGATTGAAGCGAAGAAGGATGAGAGGTGACTTGATAGAGGTTTACAAGATGATGAGAGGCATAGATAGAGCGGATAGTCAGAGACATTTTCCCCAGGGCAGAAATGACTGTTACAAGGGGGCATAATTTTAAGGTGATTGGAGGAAGGTATAGGGGAGGTGTCAGAGGTAGGTTCTTCACACAGAGAGTAGTGGCTGTGTGGAATGCGCTGCCAGCAATGGTAGTGGAGTCAGACACTTTAGATACTTTTAACCGACTCTTGGGTAGGCACATGGAGGACAGTAAAATGTAGGGTATGCAGGGTAGATTGATCTTAGAGTAGGAGAATAGGTTGGCACAACATTGTGGGCCGAAGGGCCTGTACCGTGCTGTACTGTTCTATGTTCTATGTATATATACACTTGCATAATCCAAACTGATGGTCAATAATCTTTGTTTCCTATAATAAACCAGTTATTTGGCATTGAATAAAGAAACCCGACTGACCTGTTCTTAGTACTGAACCTGATACAGCCTGAGACCTATACGTTGTAATTAAGTTCTTTGGACATGCTGAGACACACTATGTGGCAAGGGGAGCTCAAATCCCATACCACATGAGACTTGGCCATGTCACCAACCTGGTTAAATTTAAAACTTGTTGTGACCTCTCCAGTGAAAGAATGGGGCTAGAAAAGGAAGCAATGCACTTCTTCTATTTCAGGCATAACAAATACCATTTGTCTTTCTAATTGCTTTCTGTAATTTTCTATCAACTTCATGTAATTTAAAAGCTCTCCATATTAGCTTCCATCTGCCACTTTCTTGACTCTCACTCAGCCTGTATATATACTTTGGCAATATTTTTAGTTTTCGTAGAGTTATACGGTAGACCCTTCAGTCCAACATGCCTGTGCCAGCCACACATCCTAAATTGATCTAGTCCCATTTTCCAGCATTTGGCCCATATTCCTCTAAATCCTTCCTATTCATGTACCCATCCAGATGCTCGTTGAATATTTTTAAGGCTGTGATAGATAGACTCCTTTGTTAGTCAAAAATCTAAGATCATCTCTGGTATTTGGGAATAAGAATTTGAGGCCACAATAGATCAGCTATGATCTTATTGAATGATTGAGGTCTACTTCAACTTTGTTTTGCATATGTTTGTACACATCTAACTCAACCACGCCATAAATTCAATAAATGTTTTTCCGTACCTTACAGATTATTTTCTTATCTAAAATTAGATAAACAGCAAATAGATACATTATACTGTATCTCCTCATCTACATCTTTGATAAAGATATTAAATAGCTGAGGCCTAAGCACTTACCCTTTTGACACCTAACTCAGAACTTGCTGTTTGCAAATAACCCATTTATCCTTTCTTTGTTTTCTGTCTGTTAATCAATTATCAAGATATGCTAATACATTATCCCTGATCCCACAAGTCCTAATTTTGTGTTATACCCTGTAGTATGTCACCTTACAGAAGGCTTTTGAAAAGCCATGTTCACATATCTACTTTTTTTGTTAATTCTTCTGCTGGCCACTTCACTCCTCAACCCTCTTTGAGGAGTGAAAAAGCAGTGAGGCAGGGGCAGCCATTTAAAACAAACCATAAATTGTAAAAGCCTCAGCTTGATATTCTGAACCAACAGGACTCACACATCATCAACACTGGTGCTCCAGCTTCAGATCAAAACTGGATCCTAAATGGAACACAAATCCAAGAGTGTGAAGCAGAGTGCATGATAACAAGCATGGGGCTGGATGAACACAGCAGGTCAAGCAGCATCATAGGAGCAGGAAAACTTGACGTTTCGGGCCTAAACCCTTCATCAAGGGTTTAGGCC
>JAHRHZ010000004.1:16615701-16668919 GCA_024137785.1 Ginglymostoma cirratum | reverse complement strand
CCCCCTCTCTCCCTATTTATTTCAGAACCCTCTTCCCCTCCCCCATTTCTGATGAAGGGTTTAGGCCCGAAACGTCAAGTTTTCCTGCTCCTATGATGCTGCTTGACCTGCTGTGTTCATCCAGCCCCATGCTTGTTATCCAGCACTTTTGGTGTCTGTTGGAGAGGTGAACACACTTGCACTGTATCATCCCGGTCAGTTATCTTCAGGACCAAGGGCCTGATCCCAGTGTGCATTCCAGTCAGTACCTGGAGGCAGCCAGGCAGAGAAGGAGCCACACACAAATCCTTCAGAATTCTCCTCTCAAAACATTCCAGTTATGGCCCAGCCCTCTACCACCATCCTTCCTAAACCTCCTTCATCCCTTGAGGTTCAAGTCAAAAAGGTCCACGTTCCTCTGGCAGGAAGAGTCTGACATGTCTGGATTGCCCGACTAAACCTCCAAAATCAACAGGCTGCACTGTCAAGCAGGTTCCCTCCATTCCGGCTGCAGAACCAGGAAGTACATGAGGGCATAATGGGAGGGAAAGGAGAGAGCAAACTTATTGAGAGCACTTTGGTGGCACAGGTGATAACGCACTCTACATTATTTGGTATTTTTCTAGAAATTGCACTATTTTGACTTTACATCTGATTACCTATCTCTCTACATAGCCTCAAATGTAACTGATCTAGCATGATACATAATTTCATAGTCACACAGGGTGTACTATGTCTTGATGTGTGTGTTGAGAGCTGTGGAAGGAAGATGAAGGAGGCGTATACAGGGCAATTAGTCCTGCTGATACCATTGCCCCTCATCCTGCAACATTCCAATTCTTTTCCTAGCCTCTTTGTCCAAGTGTTTTTAAGATTAGGTTGGACAGTGATGTCTGTGGCAAGGAGGTGCATGGCAAACAGTGAGCCAGGAATTAGTGACCCCATAGACCTGTGTTCTTACAATACATGGGTCGAATCTCTTACCCTGGTCACTCAAGTGCAGTCGCCGCTGTTTTTTTTCCCATTGCACACAATCAATGTTTAGCATGATGGAAATTGACAGTGAGCTGTCCTTGGCTAATCTTTCACACCCTCTGCCTTTTCATGTTGGTATCATTCCAAACTTCCAGATAACATTCCTGGTGGCCGATCACAAGAATTCCATAGGCTTCAAAACCTCCTAGGTCTCCACCAAACCTATCTAACATGATCCTTCTGCTGCCCATCTTTCACTCCAAGCCCCTGGCATATGAGGTGTTTGTGACAGGTGAGTGCATACATTGTCATCGCTCCTTGAAGCCCGGGTGCTCCAGTGAGGTTCAGTGCAATCTGGAAGAACAATACATCAATTTCTGCTTGGGAACCCTGCAGCCTTCAGGACTCAATATCAAGTTCAGCAATTTTAGAGTTTCAACATCTTCCCCCATGTCCTTTACCTACCCCCACACCCCAGGCCCTGTCACAATATGCGCTGCATACAGCAGCTGAGTTTCTTCAGCAATTTCTGTTTCTGTTACAGATTTCCAGCATCTGCAGTTCTCAGTTTTGTTATAGCAAAGCAAGCTGCCTGGCAGTATGACTGTTAATTGGCATAGCAAAGCAAGGCAAGGCATGGCATAGAGGCTGTCAGCATGCAAGTAGGCAATAATTGAGTGTGCTAAGAGAACAAGCAAGCAGCCCTGAGATGCAGCGTAGTCCAATCCATATTCTGGGTGCCGGTCTCTGCTTGCCAAGTATCTCTGCTGCAGTCCTTGAATACTACTTTCCTCAGTACCTTACAATGTAGGTATGCACTTCCTGAGGTCCTGCAAGTAGTTCAGATGGATGCCAATCAAGGGGTGTGTGCACTGGAGCCTATGAATTCTGTCCTGAGATACCATTTGGTCGCGAGCAACAGAGAGGCTCTTCACTGCCAATGATGAGTCAATTTGCCAGTTACCCAATCTGATTTCCATGCGGAGATTCCTAAACATCTAACTTGTTTGGCATCTTTGGTAAAATAGGAAGCTAAATATTAAAAAGGTGAGTTGAACTGTTAATATGGAGTTTAACAAATAATAAACTCCCTTAATTGACAATTTGCTGTGCCTCGCAAAAACCTTGAGTCGCCACTCAACAAAAACATAATAGGGAAAATGAGATGCTCCTGACATCAACGTATACCTCACTGCAATTCTTGTCCAATTCTGTAACAAATCATACTATAGACCATATCATTTAGACCCCTAAAAGATTCCACCATTTATATCTGTCTTCATGAAGGAAAATATTTAAAGCCTCCAGGAATTATGGACAATCCAAGGATTAATAAACAAACAACTGCAAGACATTAATATAGTAAGAAAGACATTTAGTACTCAAAAAATTAATGAGACTTGATAAATACCCTGGACTTGATGATCTATAACCTAGATTATTGGAAGAGGTGACAGTTGTGCGTCTTTCAAAATTCTATAGACTCTGGAATAGCCCTGTCAGATTGGGAAGTGTATTCGTAAATTGATTACTTTTAACCCTTTATTACATCATCCCATTATAATGCTATAATAGTTTCTCTGAAAAATACCACTACCCTTCCTTATTTCTTCCATCCCCCATCTTTCCTGAATGTTCTGTATTAGGACCAGCTATCTCCCTCATCTTTAACCAAAGTTTCTGTTATTTTTTACCATGTCATAATCCAACTTCCACCTACCACTCTATTATTTAACATGCAATGTGCAGTTATGTGCATTAATTCCAACATTATCTTAATTGCATTACATTTCTCTTTGTATGATCTCTCCTATTTCTGAACTGTTTATTATTCAAGTTTCCATTCCCAGTCCTCTTTGCATCTATTTTCCTCTCCTTAATGTTTCATCCTGGTGCTCTTCTCCCATAGCACTAGCTATCCTTCCATGAGGATGTTGATCCCAGGAGTATTAGGATGCAACTTTACCACTAGGACTAGGTTCCTACTCCCTCAAAATCAGAATTTTTGCAAATCTTGTGCACGGTGGCTCAGTGGTAAGCACTGTTGCCTCAAGCGCCAGAGACCTGGATTCAGTTCCACTCTCAGGCGACCGTGTGTGGAGTTTGCACATTCTCCCTGCATCGGTGTGGGTTTCCTCCAGGTGCTCTGATTTCTTCCCACAGTCCAAAGATGTGTAGGGTAGGTGGATTGGCCATGCTAAGTTGTCCCTAGCATCCAGGGATGTTTAGGTTAGGTGGGTTAGACAAGGGAAATGCAGGGTTGGGGAATGAGTCTGGGTGGGATGCTTTTTGGAGGGGCAGCGTGGACTTGTTGGGCCAAATGGCCTATGATTCTGAAATCTGAAGTCCTTCCCCCTGTGTTTGTGCAACCATACTTGAACTCATGATTTTGTATTCAAAGCTGACCGCATTATACTTGTGCCACAGGTTGCCCAAAACAATTTCCAGTCTTCATAACAATATTTTTTTGAAAAAGAAAACATCCCAAACTTGACAAAAAAAGAGAACCACTATATTTTGAATTTCTAAAGCCTCAATACTTATATTCCCAGAGCAACATTTAAGAAGATTCTTTAACAGGGATCAGAAAGCTAAGGGTTAAAAAGCAAACACTTGGTTCCTTAGTAACAAACAAAAAAATGGAAGGAGAAAATCCCATCTTTTGTTGAGCTGGTAATACCAGTACAGCCGGAACTGAAGTAAGGCAAAGCCTGTGGCTTTGCTTATAGGTCCTGTTGCGCAAGTGTTTTGGAACACAAACAAGTCCCACGTGGCCCAACCTCCTACCATCTGCAGGCAAGGAGCACGCCAGAGAGAAACAGAAAAACAAGCAAACTGAAACACTGGGTTATGTACATTTGGCAGCATGCCCAGTACAGAGAGTAACCTGCGACACCAGTCCCTTTGTCTTATACAACAACATATGAGGGTGTCTGCTGTTAATCGGCCTTGACTGCTCTGCTCTTATCAGCTCCTATCTCTCCTCTGATAAAAGTACATGCACCTGTTTTGTCATGTGTCCCCAGCATTTGTTTGTGTGTAAAGTCTGAAAAAGGAGCGTTAGACAACCAAAAGGACTAAACGTACATGATCGTTCTTTCACAGCACCCCAAAAACCCTCATGGAAAAATCTTACAACATAATCGAATGTAACCCATCCAGGCTAAGCTTGAGAGGGTCCAATAGAGAAAGGGGCTCCTGGAACAATCATCTCAGTGCAGAAATGAGATTTCATTATTAAAACAGTGGGTTATCTACCTAAACAATAGTTTGACTTATTGTATCACTTGTTGCTCAAACAAACATCACAGCAGAGAGAAAGGGAGCTGATCAGTGGGAAGAAAATGTTTAGGAGAGTTCACCAACAGAATACTCACTAAGACAGTGATGAAAAGAGAGTGATTCATGTTTGGGTAAGTAGTGAGGCAAAACGTCAGTTCAAGGGGGAAATCCCAGAGTACACAGGACCAGTGGATACGTAAAATGCAGAGTTATAAACTGATTGCAACCTATAGTTGGTGTTAATGGCCTGACATATTAGAATGGACTAGTGTGCTGTGAAAATCATAGCTTCAGGATAACCATTAAGAAACTTGCTTTACAGATAAAATAAAAATGGATATTTCTCATTCTGAGTGCTGCCAGCTAGCCATTATCAGAAGAAACCAGGACAAAATTTTTTTTAATCAAACTGCAACACCAAGAATCTTGAAATAGACTAATCAATACCAACATCCATGTTACCAGTATCCAATATAGTGCAATGTTTAGTCTATATTCATTGTGACTGAATCAGGTATTGATTCAAATATCATTTGTTAACTTCTATCTGTTTTTGAATCAGAAATAACTCCGCAGAGGCCAGTATCCCATCACCAAGTCACCCTTTACTTACACATGCATTGTACTTAACACTGGTCCAGGTTTCTCAGTGAACAGAACATCTGGCACTCCTGTTTATATCTGTCAGCCAGGGGTCTCTAATTGGACCAGGTTAACAGCCCCAAATCAGTGAATTCATTGAGGTTGCAGACATGCTCGCCCAGCCGGTAGGTTATGTTGCAAACGTTTCATCACCCTGCAAGGTAACATTGTCAGGGCACCTCCATTCAAGCTTCACTGGAGGCACACTGATGTTACCTGGCAGGGTGACGAAACATTTGCAACTTAACCCACCCGCTCAGTAAGATTGTCTACAACCTCATCCATAACCTGAGCCACAAATCTTCAAAAACTTTGCACTCATTTTATGAAGTCCACCTGACTGACTTTGTTATGATCACCACATCCCTCCCTGTCTATGTCTGGGGCATAGACGTGTTCTTTCTCTTGTAGCCTCTCCTGGGGCATTTTCACAACGGGTTCAGTTACTCAAACTCAGCCTCAGCCACTGGTAACCCATACTGGACCGTAGCTCAGCTCTTGTGCTTGGAGGATCTCGGAAGAAATTTATCCTCTTCTTCAGGCAATATAGGCATTGAGGCTGTGACACCTGCTGTCAGCATCTCAGACTCTAAGGTTTCTTTAATGCTAGATGGTCATAACCCATGGGTACTGACAGCCTTTCTGGCTGTTCTGAAAGGCTGGGTATGTTTTGCTCATGCCCCATTTATGAGTTTTCAGCTTTCATGCAGTCAACGTGCTTGTTCAGGACCTCCCTACTCATGTGAACTTTGTACATCACAGGATCTGACCTCATGTTAACCATGTCTTTTATCCATGCAGGGCCACTTCTGTGGTTTAGGCAACAAACTTTGACCCCTGAAGTAAACTGTCTCTCTTGCTTAGATGAGTCTTGTGTCTGCCATTGGCATTTCTGATGCTGTTTTACCAGCACTCCCAACCAGGTCCAGGAAGACCAGATATAACCTGGTGTGGAGTCTTCTCCCCATCAGCAACTCTGCTGGAGCTATCCCTGTAGTTGCATGAGGGGTGGTCTGATAATCAAATAGGATCTGGGAGAATCTGGTATCAAGTGAAGCTGTAAGCTATTTCTTTAAGCCTGCCTTCAAAGTTTGGTCTGTTCTTTCCATCAGACTATTGAACAATGGATGGTATGGAGCTTTCCCTATATGCCGAATGCCATTCAACTTGAGGAAATGTTCGAATTCCCTGCTGTTTAAATGATGGCCTGTTGTCTGTGACCAACACTCCCAGGAGCCCATGGATAGCAAAAGATGCTTGTACCTTTTCTATCATCATCCCTCTGTTTGGCAAATGAACTCTATGCACATACAAACACTTTAAGTGGGTGTCCACAATGACTAAGAACATTTAACCCATGAAAGAGCTGGCATAGTCAACTTGTAACCAGGTCCAGAGTTTACTGGCAATTCCCACGAATGTTGAGGAACAGCTGGTGGTAATTTTTGTCCTTGTCTGCATCCAATCCTGGCCACCAGACATAACTTCTTGCCAAAATCTTCATTTTGGACATCCCTGGATGACCCTAGTGGAATTCAGCCAGTGTCTGGCAGTGACCTTTGTTCAGGACAATCACTCATGCTCCCTCTAATAAAACACAGTGCTCTACAATGATCTGGTCTCGCTGCATCCAGAAAGGTTTCAATTCTGGTTGTGATGTCCCTTTTGTTTCCCCCATTTTAGTTTTGCCATAATTGGATCTTTTTGCATCACAGTCTGACATTGTCAGCTGTGACCAGAAGGGTGTCCAAAAACTTTAAAACTAGAATGGACTTTTCCAGTTGCAACACCACCAGTTGTGTATCTGCTAGTGGAAGGCGGCTCAAGGCACCTGCATTTGTCACTTGGCTTGCCGGACAATGTTTCAACTTGTAATTGTAGGCACTTAGATTGAGAGCTACCACTGAATTTGACCTGAAGCTATGGGCAGCACGACCTTGTCCTCTTTGAGTAGCCCCAGGAGGAATTTGTGGTTTGTTATGATTACAAATTTACACCTGTAAAGGTATTGGTGAAACTTTCAACACTACCTCAATACTGTATGGTGGGGGGTCATTGCATGTCAGCACCAGATCTTGCTTGGGGTCATAATGTCCCAACACCTTAGATAATAGCTGCTTTTTCACTTCACTGCTACATCTTGGCTACAAGACCATTTCCAAGGCTGACATTTTTTTGATAGCAGATATAAAGGTGCCAGAATGGAGGCCAGGTTACTTACGAATTTTCCATAATAATTCATCAATCCAAGGAAGACCTAAGCTCCCGTACAGATGTGCAAGTCTGTGCACCTTTGATTGCCCTCACTGTATCATCCAACAGGTATAAATTGGCCTTGTTGACTGTCACCCAATTACAGTACTTGGGGTGCCTGGCACATATATTTTTCCCTTCTAAGTTGTACATCCACCTTGGAGATAAATCTAAGGACTATGTCCAAGTTCTCTAAGTGCTCTTTATTGCTCTTCCCTGTTATTAGCACATCATCCAGATAAATTATGACCTGAGGTAAATTTTGTAAAATGTTTTCCATCACCTGCTGAAAAATGGCACAGGCTGATGATATCACAATTGGCAGTCTGATATATTGTTACAAACCTTTATGGGTATTATTGTAGCATACATCTGGGAATCCTAATCTAACTGCAATTGCAGGTATGCACAGCCCATATGCAACTTCATGAAGGACAGCCCTCCCACCAGCTTTGCATACAAGTCCTCTATATGAGGGATTGGGTATTTATCCAGCTGCAAGAAGCAGTTTGCCATTTGTTTAAAATGCCCCACAGAGGTGAACCGATCTGTCAGACTTTACATTTGGTACGACCAGTGCCACTCATTCTGCAAACTGTACTTGTCTGATGATTCCTTCACTTTCGAGCCTCCACATTTGCAAAAGGCAATTAGAATAGCGCGGGCCTTGCAGAATCATGGAATTGCGTCCTGGTCAACATGTAAGTTGGCCTTGGCTCCTTTGATAGTCCCTAGACCTTACTGTAAAACATGTTGGTATTTAATTAGGACTTGACTCAGGCAGCCATTTTCTAATTGAAAAACTTTGAGCCAGGCTTGATGAATCTTTTGCAACCAATTCTGCCCCATCAGGCTTGGACCTGAGCCTTTTATTACAATCAGTGTTAACTGAACTAGCTGCTTCTGATACAAAACTGGAACCAAAGTTGTACCCTTACTCTGTAATTGTTCCATGATATAGATTCTCAGCCTACCGAGGTCTTACACAACTTTAAGCATTGGAGTCCAGTGCGAATTTTGTTCCAGACTGATTCAGCAATCACTGATACAGCCATGCCAGTATCAACCTCCATTAGAACCAGGTGACTATTTAGCCAGACGTTTGTCATGATTGGTTCTAATTTGAATGTTGCTAAGCAATTTAACTGTTCCGAGCCAGATGTCGGGGAGCTTTTCAGGGCGTGCACTCTCATGGATACAGGCCAATGAGTTCTCCTAGACAATTTCAGTCTAATGGGACTCTTTATCTGTCTCAAGTCCACATACCAGCAGCAATTGCAATGGCTAGTTGGTCCAGATCCTGATGAAAATACTTACCATTTGGCTGAGGTTTGGCTTTGCTTTGGCGTTTTGTTGGGGGGCTGACCTAGAGTCAGTCTGTTCAAGATATGTCCTGAATGAGGCTACGCAATTGCTTCCACTCAAGCATATCCCCCAAGCTTAGTCAGCCTGGCGAGGGTGTCCACTTGCATCGCCATACTCTGCAACTCATACACTCCAGTTGTCACATTTTCTAATGACAAAGCCAATTGTCAAACTTGTTGTCAAAGCCTGTTTGAAATCATTGGGCTTTAGCTAGTAGGTGCTTTTGCATGGTTACATCATTAATCCCACATATCAAACAGTCTCTCAGCATCTCATTAAGGGTTAAACCAAAGTCACTTGCCTCAGCCAGTCATCCTGACCTTGTCAAAAATTCCAACATGGAGTCCCCTCATTCTCAAATTGCCAAGCAAAATCAATAGCATCTCAGAATTATAGGAGACCTGGGGTCATAGCAGTCCTTAACTAAGTCCATCAACTCTTGAAAGGTTTCTGCACCTGGTGCCTCAGGAAACATTAAGCTCTAATAACTGATAAAGCTGCAGGTTCACAATCTGTCAAGAGACTTACTCGTTGCTTTTCAACTGCCCCAATGACATTTGTCCAGAAAAAAATAACACATTCTTTCCACAAACCAGGCCCAGCCTTCAATGGCACGATCAAACATGTCAAGCTTCCCAAATAATGGCATGATGCAAGAAATGCTTACCTAAACTGCAGGATGACTCATGAGTGAATTTCTTCAGGAGCATGTCTTTTTCTCTTGTTGCCACTGAAATAATTCCACAGAGGCTGGTATCCTGTCACCAAGATACCTTTACTTACACATGCATAGTAATCAACACTGATCCGTCTTCCTCAGAGTGAACAAAACCTCTGACACTCCTGTTTATATCTGTCAGCCAGGGCTCCCTGATTGGAGCTGTTAACCTGGTCCATTCAGGGAAATTAAATCTTATGAGGTCCACCCGGCTGACCCCGTTACAATCTCTACACTCTTATTTACATTCCCTTCCCTTCCCTTCCAGTCTTTACACATTTTTCATAAAGTTAGTCATTGTTCTTTTAGGGATCTCCAACTTTACCTCCTGAAGCCTTTAGTTATTCCTTACAAAGTCTCCATCATGAAAGCCTCTGTATTTTCTTAATGTGATTAACTTTTCTCTCTTTTCCGAACCCACCTAGTGTTTCACAGTAGCTTCTGTATGAAGTTTGCCTTTGGAGTGTTAACCTTGATTTTAGTTTCTTCCTCAACTATTGTTTTCTCTCATCATCAGTAATCCCATTTCAGGAGCTGACAAACCATTTGTGTCTTCTTAAAACTATATTGTTCTTAAAATAGTGAACTGAATTACCTGTATTTCTTGTTTCTTCTGGGCCTTTTGGATTTTTTTCCTCTGTGTGGTGATGTAATTTTGCTTTCAGATGGATATTTTACTTAATGCATTAATGTTAATGTTGCCTCCCATAACAGTAGAAACTGGACATGTGTATCATGGAAAGAATCCAAAAAATGTTTATTGCAGCTAACTTTCAAAAATCAATTCATGGGGTGTGGGTGATACTGGCTAGGGCTAGCATCTAATGCCCATCCCTAGATGTCTATGAGAAGGTGGCAATGAGCTGCCTTCTTGAACTGCTTTCTTGAACTACTGCAGTCTGTTTCATGAAGGTACATCCATAATGCTGTTAGGAAGGGAGTTCCAGGATTTAACCATGACAGTAAAGAGTAGCGATATGTTTTAAAGTCAGGATGGCACTTGGCTTGGAGGAGAACTTGCAGGTGGTGGTGTTCCCTTATATCTGTTGATCTAGTTCTTCCAGATAATAGTGTTGGATATTTGGAAAGTGCTCTATAAGGAACTTCTGTGAATTTCTGCAGTGCTTCTTGTAGATGGGGCACATTTTTGAAACTGAGCGTCAGTGGTGGTGGAAGTAAATGTTTGTGAATGTAGTACGAATCAAGCAGGCTGTTTTGTCCAGGTTGATATCAAGCTTCCTGAACGTTGTTAGAGCTGCCCACTGGATTACGTTTCTGACTTGTGACTTTGGGAGATAAGAGGTGATTACTCACTTCAGGATCCTTAGCCTCTGACTTGCTTTTGTAGCCACACTATTTATATGAATGGACGGTTCAGTTTGTGGTCAGTAGTAACCACAAGGATGTCGATAGTGAAGTATTAAGCGATGGTAATGCCATTGAATGTCAAAGAGCAATGGTTAGGTTCTCTCTTGTTGAAGATGGTCATAGCTTAGCATTCTGTGCCATGAATGTTACTTGCCACTTGTCAGCCCAAACCCAGATATTGTCTGGGTCTCATTAAATTTGGATATGGACAGCTTCAGTATCTGAGGATTCATGAGTAGTCCTGAACGTTCTGCAATGATCAGTGCACATCTCCGCATCTGACCTCATGATGGATGGAAGTTTATTGATGAAACAGCTGAAGATGATTGAGCTTGCTACACTACCCAAGGAACTACTGCAGAACTGTCCAGTCAGTTAATTGTTCAGCTGATCCAGAGCCTGAGAGATGACTGGTCCTGGTCAAGTCAACCATTTACATCATTGCTGCTTCTCATCTTGAATGGAGCATGTGAAGATCATGTGTAGGTTATTTTTATTCACTTTTTGAAAAGGCAATTGAGCAGTGAAATCCTGGCCTACGTCTCAGTGATGAGGCAGAATGAGCTAGCCTGATAGGTGGATCACTTGAGTTCCAAAGTATTTAGGAAAAATTATTAGTTTTAGCCCTCATGTACTTACTAACTGGATGTTTGTTATGTCCACTGAAGATTTTCTTATGTAATTTCATGACACATTTGCATGATTTTGTTAAAACAGTTACTTGCAATGGGTGGTAGGTAAGATTCTTTTATGCAATATTTCTCAGAATTAATTTTTTAGATGAAGACGTTGAACTTTTCAAGTTTAATAGTCTGTGAAGTCTCCAAAGTGTGCGCATCTCCTGGACTTTGGTTCCCTAAATAAATGAAGCATCTCAAATGACAAGTGGTTCACAGCCAATGCTTAGGGCTTTCAGTCATGCCTGCTAGTGTTGGGTCACTGTGTCCCCATGGCAGAGCAGCTGGCAATTGGTATCTCTGTGAAAAATGAGGAGCAGGAGTGGGCTATTCAGTCCCATAATCATGCTCTGCCATTCTGTCAGATCATAGTTATCCTGTATTTTAACTGCGTTTACTGCATATTCTTGACAACTTTATCTAACAAAGAACTTAAAGATCATGAAAGCTTCAGGTGATTCAGAATCGACAGCCTTTCAGCGGAGCAATGTTCCAGATTGTTATTACTCTTTGTGCCTTCTCTCTTCTGTTTCCTCAATTTGCACCTCCAAGAGCAATTGTTAGAGGTTCAAGGACTTAATCAGTAAAACTAAGATAACCTAATCAGCTGCCTCTGCTGTTTCTCCCTAAACTTAATTTAAAACATTCCTTTTCTTTGTCCTCAACTAATAATATTTCTTTAATTTCTCTCCTATCTCTAAACATGTTTTCTCCAAACTAATTTTGGGCTGCTTCCTTGAACCTTTTCCAACTAAACTGCTAACCATTCAGATTTCTTTCCAACTCCCATGTTAATGTTCTCTCCCCTCAGATATTGCTCCTTGCCCCTTCTTTAAAATTTATTTCCATCAACCATCTCCTAAAAGAATCAATCCTTGACCCCTCCATCTTTGCAAATTACCACACCATCTCAAATCTTCCTTTCCTATCCAAATTCCTTGAAGGCGTTTTTGTCATTCTCACCTTTTTCGGATTTCCAAGTCTGAACCCTTCAAGTTAGACCATACCTTTGTCACCCTTGCAAATAACCCTTTACAAAGCCACATATGATATCCCAAGTGATTGTGGCTGTGGCAAGTCATCTATCATCTTCCTCATCTATCTCGATCTGTGTGCAGCCTTTGGCACATATCTATCTTCAGTGCCTCTCCAGCATTGTTCACGAGGATGGAACCGTACTCTCCTGGTTTCATTCTTACCTATCCAGTTGTAACCTCCAACAGTTTCTCACCCAGCTCCAGCCTGTTATCTCTGGTGTCTCTCAAGGTTCTATCTTTGCCACTTCCTTCCCCAACCACTCCTATTTCAAATCTGCATGTTGCTCCTCACATTGCCATCTGAAAACATAGCACTAATCATTGACAAAACTCTGTTCAACTTGTTGACCACCCTCACACTCGCACACTATATTACCAAATTGCTTGATGGTTATCCACTACCAAATGAGCAGCAATGACATTCAACTAAATATTGGGAAGCTCAAAGCCATTATTTTAATATCCATCTCAAATTCAATTCCCTGGACATTGACACCTGACCCTGAGGCTGAACCACACTGTTTGCGACCTTGATGGCATACTTAAACTTGAGATTAGTTTTTGATCACATGTCCACTCAAGTTGGGCTTCCACTTTATGTCTCATCCATGTTCATGAATCCCTCCTTGACTTGTCATGATTAACTTTGAAAAATTTATACTCCTCTGATTTTCGCCTCATAAGGATCTCCTTTTTTAAACTCTCCTCATTTGCAGCCATGCCTTCATCCATCTAGTCCTATCCTATCCTCTGGAATTCCCTCCGTGGACAAAGTGAATAGCAAAGGTCTTTTCCCTAGAGTTGGGAAATTCAAAACTAGCGGGCATAGGTTTAAGGTGAAAGGAGAAAGATTTAGAAGGGATAGTAGGAACTGCAGATGCTGGAGAATCTGAGATAACAAGGTGTAGAGCTGGATGAATACAGCAGGCCAAGCAGCATCAGAGGAGCAGGAAGGCTGACGTTTTGGGCCTAGACCCTTGAAGAAGCTCCTCTGATGTAGCTTGGCCTGCTGTGTTCATCCAGCTCTACACCTTGTTATCTCAGATTTAAAAGGGACCTGAGGGGCAGCTTTTTCATGCAGACGGTGTTTCATATGTGGAATGAGCTATCAGAGAACTTGGTGGGTGCAGGTACAGTTACATTAAAAAGATAATTGGACAGGTGCATGGATAGGAAAGGTTTATTCCTGTTTGGCACAAAAGCAAAATGGGTAAGAGGGCCAATCCATGGCTTACAAAGGAAATTAGAGATAGTATGTGATCCAAGGAAGAAGCATACAGATTGGCCAAGAAAAATAATATGTCTGAGAACTGGGGGCAATTTAGACTTCAGCAAAGAAGGACCAAGGGATTGATTAAGAAGGGGAAAATACAGTATGAAAGTAAGCTTGCAGGGAACATAAAGATTGACAGTAAGAGTTTGAATAGGTACATGAAGTGAGAGATTGATGAAGACGAATGGTAAGCGGGACCCAGATGTGGAGTCCAGCCCATATTTTCAGCAGGTCCCATTTGTGTCAGCAAGGGAAGGGGACGGGAATCCTGAATACAGCAAGACATGTTGAAACTTAAAACGTCAGTTGTGTTGTCTTTTAGTTATGACAACAAACTTTCATCTGAACCCATAAAGATGTTGGAACTGTACCACAGAAGAATAAGGGTGACAGGCACATAGGAACACCAACATTTGAAAGTTCCTCTCTATGTCACACAGCATTCTGACTTGGAAGTATATAACAAGGTTTCACTATTGCTGGGTCAAAATTCTGGAGTTTCCAGCCTAACAGCTCTGTAAGTATACCTACATTGTCACAATTGTCAAGTGTCTCTTGATTTGAGAATGGTGTCTACACAGGTTTATGAGTTTCTGACATTGGTTTAGAACAAGCCAGTTCTTGATTTGCATATTTTTGAGTACAAGAGTAAGATGTCCTGTGAAATAGTGGGATTTGGAGTGCTGGATACAATTTCTTTTCTTTCATTCTGTGCTCTGTCTCATCATTACGATTTGAAGCTTGAGGCAGCTTAATGGACATGTCACCATTTTAACCAACCAGTAACAAGCTCCTCTCAGTCATTAAAGTCAATCCTTCCATGCTTCAATAGAAGTTTCAAAGTGCCTTTGAAGTATTTTCTTTGCTGTCCTCTGAAATGCCATCTAGTTGAAAGTTGAGAAACAGGATCTGGTGAGAGAGGTGTTTTTCAGCCATCCCAACATAGTATTCAGTCTATTGAAGTTTATGGTTGAATACTTGCTGCTTTGAAGAAGGCTGAGTTGGTGTAGCTGATTCTATATCAGTAATCTTAATCAGTGATAGACTTTTGGGATAGGTGCCATCAAGGCATGGGCACTTAAATATATAGAACATAGAACATAGAACAATACAGCGCAGAACAGGCCCTTCGGCCCTCGATGTTGCGCCGACCTGTGAACTAATCTAAGCCCATCCCTCTACACTATCCCATCATCATCCATATATTGGTATTTGGCTGACTATTTGGTAATGTACATTGAACAAGGAGTAGGAATATATTATTCAGCCTTTTGAGCCTGTTGCACCCTTCAATATGATCATTGCTAATCTGATTCTATCCTCAAATTCACATTCCTGCACTCACACAGTAACCGTTCACTGCATCGCTTAACAAATATTAACCTAAAAATATTCAAGGACTTTGCATCCACCACCTTTTGAAGAAGAGCATTCCAAAGAGTCACAACCTCTAATTTTCAAACAGTGACCCCTATCTTTAGATTACTCCATAAGAGGAAGTATCCTTTCCACATCCAAACTGACAAGACACCTCAGGATCTTATGTATTCCAAGCAGGTCATTCACATTTTTCCATATTATACTCAATTTGCCAGAATTTTGTGCACTCACTTAATTATCTAGATTATTTTAACTTATTTATGTCCTATTCACAGCATACTTTTCTAAGTTTCTTTGCACAGTCAACAAATTTGGTAAGCATAGCTTCTGTTCTTTTATCCAAGTCATTTATATAAATTGTAAACAGTTGAGTTCCTAGCATGTGTTTGATGGCATGTCACTCATTACATCTTACCAACCCAAAAAAGGCCTATTTATGCTTATTTTCTGCATACTGTTAATCAGTCAATCCTCTATCTAATCGAATATGCCGCACCCTAGACAATGAGCTTTCATTTTCTGCAAAAACCTTTAATATGGCATTTTAGCAAATGCTTTCTGAAAATCTAAGCACAATACGCATCTACCAGTTCTCCTTTATCACAGCATGTGCTACCTCCTCAAAGAACTCCAATAAATTGATTCAACATAATTTCCCTTTCATAATACTATGTTGCATCACTTGAATTTATCTGCGTGTGTTTCCTGCTTTCTGTCTCCCTCCTCTTTGAATTAAGAAGTTACATTCAATATCTTCAAATCTAAGAACTATCCCTGAATCTAAGGAGTTTTAGATAATTAAAACCAATGTTTCCATCACTTTTCTAATGATTCTAGAAAGAAGTACATTAGGACCCAGGCATTTGTCAGCTCACAACTCTAACAATTTACTCAGTACCACTCCTCTGGTGATAGTAATTTTCTTTAGTTAATCCCTCCCTTCCATTTCCTGATTTTTTTTGCTACTTTTGGGATATTACTTGTATCCTCCAAACTGAAAACTGATGCATAGTATCTTTTTAATTTATCTAGCATCTTCTTATTTTCCATTATTAATTCTCCAGGCTGGCTTTCTATATGACCAGCACTCACTTTGCCAGCTCTTTTCCTTTTTAAATGTGTACAGAAACTTGTACTATCTGTTTCCTATGTTTCTGGTTAACTTGCTTTCACATTCTAGTAGTGTTTCCCTTGTCTTTAAATTTTTGGACAACCTTTGCTTTTTTTTCAGATGCTGACCTGCCACCTATCCGTGCACAATTATATGCTTTCTTTCAGTTTGACGCTATCATTAACATTTTGAGCTAACTACGGATGGTGAGTCCATGGTGGTGCTGTCATATACGTTGGAAAGGGTACACACTGCTGCCAGTTCAGTAGTGAAGGGAGCGAATGTTGAAAGTTGTGGATGAGGTGCCAGTCAAGCACCCTCGATCGTGGAAAGTTTATTGAGTATTGTTTGAGCTACACGCATCCGGGCAAATGGACAGATTTCATTACAATCTGCCTTGTGCATTGGAGATAGTGAGCAAATTTTGGGAAATGAGGAGGTGAGTTCCTTGCTGCAGGATTCCTAGCCTCTGACCTGCTTTTGTGGCTACAGTGCTTGTTTGACTTATTCAATTCAGTTTCTGGTGAATAGTAATCTCCAGGATGTTGATAATGAAGGATTCTGTGATAATGGTGCCATTAATTGTCAAGGGGAGGTGGCTACATTCTTTCTTGCTGGGGATGGCCATTGTCTGGCATTCGTGTGGTGCAAACGTTACTCGCCACATATCAACCCCAGCCTGGATATTGTCCAGGTCTTGCTGCATTTAGGCATGGACTGCTTCAATATCTGAGGTGTTGCTGATGGTGCTAAACATAATGCAGTCATCAGCAAACAGAGGTCTCACCAATATCCTGTACAACCTCAATATGACTTCCCAACTCCCATACTCAAAGGACTGAGCAATGAAAGCAAGTGTGCTAAACATCTTCTTAAACCTTGTCTATATGTGATGCAAACTTCAAGGAATTATGTGCCTGAACCCCTAGGTCCCTCTGCTCTACAACACACCCAAGGCCCTACCATTAATTTCATATTTGTTGTACCAAAATGTAATACCTCGCAAATATCTGGATTGAACTCCATTTGCCATTTTTCAGCCCATTGACCCATTTGATCAAGTTCCCCCAGTGGGAAGTCATCACAATAGGGTCACAACTCTGCCGCACCCTGCCCTTCAATAGGGAGAGAATCTGAAAACTTCCCTGACTGAATCTAGCAGCCTTCCCTAGGCTGGGAAGGCTCCACTTGGGGGACTGCCAGCAGCACTCACCCATATTCCATGAAAAAATAAACTAAAAGGTGATCTCTGTACTGAATGTGCTCTGTTTAATACTCTCAGGATTGGTGCGTTCTGTACAATTGGTCCCTTGTACAAGTGGCTTCATCACAGGTGATCTCAGTGAAAGTGGACTCTGGTCACATGTAGTCCCTATCATATTATCTCAGTACAGATGGTCTCAGCACAGGTGAATTCCCTGTGCACATAGTATATTTATAAGTAGTCTCAGCAAACATGGTCTCTTTCTGTATTTCTGAAGAAGGGTCTAGGCCTGAAACGTCAGCTTTCCTGCTCCTCTGATGCTGCTTGGCCTGCTGTGTTCATCCAGCTCTACACCTTGTTATCTCAGATTCTCCAGCATCTGCAGTTCCTACTATCTCTGTAACTAATCAGTTGGTTTCTCTGAATATTTTGTCTCAACACTTTGCAGGAGACCACATAATAAAAATGGTATCTCAACACATATTATCTCTCCGTACGGATGGTTGTCATTACAGCTGGCATCTATACAGGTCATTTCAGTATGCATGATCTCAATGTACAGGTTGCTTCTGTACATTTTGTCAACAAGTTGTCTTTCAGTCTGGGTTTTCTTTCTATACATGTCATTACATGAGTTCCATAAGTTGTATCTCTGTAAAAGTGGTCTATCAGTACAGATGAACTCTCTACATCATCCCGCCCCTTGACCTGTCCGTCCTCCCTGGACTGACCTATCTCCTCCCTACCCCGCTACCTACACTCACCTTTACTGGCTCCATCCCCGCCTCATCGACTTGTCTGCCTCCTCTCCACCTATCCTCTCCTCTATCCATCCTCTATCCGCCTCCCCCCTCTCCCTATTTATTTCCCCCATTTCTGATGAAGTGTTTAGGCCCGAAACATCAAGTTTTCCTGCTCCTATGATGCTGCTTGACCTGCTGTGTTCATCCAGCCCCATGCTTGTTATCTCGGATTCTCCAGCATCTGCAGTACCTTTTATCTCTCTACACTCATAGTTTGGTATAGGTGGTCTTCTTACATATGGTTTCTGGCTGTCATATTTTTCTTGTGGTTAGTGAGTTCAAAGAAAATATATACTGTGGTTGCTGACCTGCAGCCTTACACACGACAATAATTCATGTTCATTGGCCGCTAATTACACCTCATTTAGGACAAATGAACTAGATCATGTCTCAGATTTAAACATAAGCAACCCAACCCATTGACTAATTCCTGTGTGATTTTCATAAACCTGATTTGTTGGTGTTACACAAAAGAATCCCATGAATTTTAGATTGTCAATCTCACATGACAGAACTGGTAGTACACAACACAACTCATAACCACGAGAGTGTTTTCAATTGAGTTATGTTCTCTAGTTCTTTTAAAGTGCCTCTGTGCTGACTGTTGATTCAAATCAAAGTCACTTCCTTTTATTTGCAAGCCATGATCCCCTGTGCTTTGCCTGGTACTTTTTTGAATCTCCTCTGCAAAGTTATGCGACACATTATGTAGGTTTTCTTCTAATCCAACAATTAAAAAGGAATGGATTCTGTTTAACTTGGCACACAAGATTGACAAATTCACCACTGGCATTTGATCTAGTTTTGTTGACAGATATTTTTTCTGCTTCAAGTCTTCGTAGATTGCCATTTAAAATAAACTCACTTCAAAACCCTCTATGTGTTGACAACTCTTTTGCATGTATTCTAGCATTTCTCCACTCTTATACAGCCATGCCAACAATCTAAGGCCAGCAGCCAACATACCCACATCTGGAGGTACTGTCTTTGCTTAAAATTGTAAAAAATTTGGACAGACTAGATAGAAGAAGGCTGTTTTAATGGTTGAGTCACTAAAACAAGATTTTATAGTTTTAAATTAAATCTAAGAGATTTACAAGAATAAACAGAAGACCTTTTCACATACAGTATTGTGAGGCTATGGAATTCACATCCAGCAATAGTGATCGAAGCAAAGACCGTGCCAACATTTAAAACCACAATAGATTGACAGTTGAACAAAGAGGGATAAAAGGATATGGGAACTGGGAAGGCACATGAGATTCAGATTACTGGTTACATGGTAGATCAATACCAACATGTACAATTAAGCTGAATGGCCTGTGCCTGTGATGTTGTTTCTATGTGTAGATTTAAGACCCACCACAAAACTTGTGCATACAAACTGAGTTGATACTTCCAATACTGAGGGAGTGCTGCATTATTGGAGGTATTAACAGAAAATATTAGTGCTTTGTTGAAAGGAGATTGTGTAATCCGTAGGTGGGTTCACATGATTCAGTCAATAATTTATTGACTTCATTCATCCTTAATGTATGATGCAAAAACTACCTTATTAAGTCAGGTTTCCACCTTTACACAATATTGTGTAGAACGCGCAACATGGAAACAGACCATTCAGCCAAAACAGTCCATGCTGATGTTTATCATCCAATGAACAGTAGTTCAAATCCTATATGCTCAGATTCTTTTATTCCTTTTTCCTCAAAGTATCTATATAAGCTGTTCTTGAATATTGTTGCTATCTTCATTTCATTAATTTGAAGCTTCCAAAGCCACAGCTTCGCATTTATACATAGCACACACTATTAACTTCCTATGTCTTTTTGTTGAGACGCTGCCAATGACTTTCTTAAAAGGAAGCTTCTTTTTTATTATTCATTCATGGAACGAGGGCGTCACTGGCTAAGCCAGCATTTATTGCCCAACCCTAGTTGCCTAGAGGGCAGTTAAGAGTCAACCATATTGCTTATAGAGCACTATAGGATAATAAATTATCCTAGTTAATTCTGAGTAATGTGTTGCAAAGTTTGGTTCCATAGCAGTTTCTTGCTGCCAAGTGTGCTGTTTTACCATCAAAGTGACATTCACGGCATAGATGCAAATTTCTGGGCCTAGACCCTTCATCAGGATTGGGAAGGGGGAAGGGAGCTGGGAAATAAATAGAGGAAAGAGGGGTGGGGCTGGGGGAAGGTAGGCAGGATAGTGATAGGTGGATGCAGGTAGGGGTAGTGGGAATTGGTCAGTGGGAAGGGTGGGGCGGATAGGTGGGAAGGAGATGGACAGGTTGTGTCAGGTCAAGGAGGCAGGGATGAGAGAAAGGGCTGGACATGGGATGAGGCTGGGAGATTTTGAAACTGGTGAATTCTACATTTAGGTCATCAGGCTGTAGCTTCTGAGGTGGAATATGAGGCGTTGTTCCTCCAGTTTGCGTATGGCATCATTGAGGCACTGGACGAGGCCCAGGGTGGACATGTCACCCAGGGAGTAGGAGGGGCAGTTAAAATGATTAGTGACCAGAAAGTGTTGTTGATTATAGCGTACGCAGCGCAGGTACTCTGCAAATCTGTCATTTTGAAGCCCAAAGCTAGAGTTAAAACTGTCTCTTAAACATGCACAGCTTACCAGTCCCCTCAGCAGTGCTACTTGGAGGGATCATCAACTACATTTAGGTAGGTTGATGATTGATTTACACTAGATTTTCATGTAATTTTAGGTGTTTAGTGGCTTTCCAAGTTATTTGAAGTTTCCTCAAACTGCGGAGAGTGGCGTGGCACGGCACATGCTGAAGGATTTTTTTGTGAATAATGTCTCAGGGGGAAGTACTTGCTGGTGCAGTTGAAGAGGGGTTAAACTAAAATGGCAGAGGAATGGGAACCTGTACAGGGAGATAGAAGAGAGTGAAATAAGAACAAATACAGAAGACACAGTGGGAAATAAGAAAACTGATAGGTAGAGAAGTCTAGGGCAAGAATCAAACAGGACTACTGAAATTACTGTGTAGGGGCTGGTATCCCATCAGCAAGTCTTCCTTTATTTACACAAGTACAGTATGTAGATTCTGACCAGCTAACTCAGTAACAGTCCCTAGAGTGGGGAGACTCTCTGAGATTCCTGTTTATTTATTTTTTCATGTTTTAACATTTTTATTTAATCTATTTTTTGAATCAACCTGTTCAGAGATGTTATTACAGGAGCAGGTGGAACTTGAACCTAAGCCTCCAGGTCCAAGGGTAGAGAACCTACCGCTGCACCACAAAAGGACCAGAAATTGGGGCTCATCTGAGATTTGAACCTAGAACCCCTCGCATGTCTATAATGTACAAGGCCTTAAGAGAGAATCATAGCCCTAAAATCAATGAGCCATTGCTAAAACTGAATGAGATAATTGCCCAAATCCAGCATTGAACCAGGGAAGTTTAGTATAGCACTCTCCTAACTGAGCTATTTCAGTTAAGCAATAAGCAGCAATCATCAGCAATTACAATGAGGCCAGTTCCTCTATTCCACATTTTTTACAGAATTCAAATTTTACCATCTTCTTTAGCTGGACTTGAGCCCATGGCTGTTAGGATTCTGGATTGTTAGTCCAGCAACATTGCCACCATACCACCACTTTATATCTTTCAGCCAGGGCTCCCTGATTGGCCCAGGGTAACAGTCCCGGGAATATCAAGTTTAACATGGTTCAGAGTCTTCTCCCCATCAGCAACTCTGCTGGAGCTGTCCCTGCAGTTGCATGAGGGGTTGTCCTATAATCAAACAGGAACTGGGACTGTATAGGCTTTTGCTTTAAGCCTGCCTTCAATGTTTAGACTGCATTTTCTGCCATACCACTGGACGATGGATTGAATAGAGCTAAGGAGAATGGTTTGGAGTGTGATCTGAACTTGCTGAATGCTTTTTGACTTGGAAATACCAAAACCCCTGCTGATAAATGGTGTCCGATTGTCCCTGACCAATACTTCTGGGAGTCCATGTATATCAAACGATACTTGCAGCTTTTTAATTGTCATGTCTGAGTTTTTTGAATGAACTTTATGCACATCCAACTAGTCTGAATGGTCATCCATAATGACCAAGAACACTAGCCCATGGAATGACAAGCATAGTTGAAGTGTGACCGAGTCTGTGATTTATTCTGCCATTCCCACGAATGTGGGGAAACTGCTGGCGATAATTTTTGTCCTTGTTGGCACTCTGGGCAGTGCACCACCAATGAAGATATCTTGGCATCCAATCCTAGCTACTAGACATAACTTCTCACCAAAATCTTAATTTTGAAAGCATCAGAGGAGCAGGAAGGCTGACGTTTCGGGCCTAGACCCTTCTTCAGAAAATTTTCCGATTTTCTGAAGAAAGGTCTAGGCCTGAAACGTCAGCCTTTCTGCTCCCCTGATGCTGCTTGGCCTGCTGTGTTCATCCAGCTCTACACCTTGTTATCTCAGATTCTCCAGCATCTGCAGTTCCTACTATCTCTTAATTTTGAAACCCTGGATAACCATGGTGGCGATATTTACTCGGGACAATCACTCTTGCTTCCCATTATAATATGCCGTTCTCTATGGTGATCTGGATTCGCCAGGTCCAGAAAGGTTTCAGTTCTGGTTATGATGGTCCTTTTGTTTCTCCCATCACCACCAGCTGCTTTTGTTTTGCCTGGACAGAATTTTTTGTGCCCACAGTCGGATATTGCGATAGGTGACCAGAAGGGTGTTCAAAAAATTTAAAACCGGAACAGACTTTTCCAGGAGAGGCACCACCTGTGGCATATCTGCCAGTGGGAAGTGGCTTGAGGCATCTGCATTAGCCCCTTGACCTCATGGACAGTATTCCAATTTGTAATTGTGCACACTGAGAATAAGGACCCTATGCTGAATTCAACCAGAAGCTATGGGCAGCATGGCCTTGTCTTCTTTAAGTAGCCCTAGCAGGGGTTTGTAGTCCATCACTATTACAAATTTATGTCCATAATGGTATTGGTTGAACTTTCTCATACCAAAGATGACTGCCAAACCTTCCTTCTCTAAGTAGATGTATTTGCAATCTGCATTAGCCAAAGTCGAGTAAGCACACAGTATCAAGCTTCCCTCTCTGCTGGGCTGCTGGCAACACTACCCTGATGCCATACAGGGAGCATCGCATGTCAGCTCCACATGTTGCTTGGGCTCATAATGTGTCAACACCTTGGACCATGATAGCTGCTTCTTCACCACTGCTACGTCTTGGCTACAAGACCATTACCGAGGCTTACCCTTTTTCAATAGCAGATATAATGGTTTCAGGATGATGGCCAGGTTACTTTGAATTTTTCAGAATAATTCACCAACTCTAACAAACACCTAAGCTCTGGTACAGACATGGGAGCAGGGGCATCTTTGATTGCCCTCACTTTATTTTCCAATGTGTGTATTCAGTTCTTGTCAACTCTGTTGCCCAAGTAGGTTACTTGGGGTGCCTGAAACATATTTTTCCTTTATAAGGTGTACACCTGCCTTGGGAGATACATCTAAGGACAATGTCCAAGTTCTCTAAGTGCTCTTTGTTAGTCTTCCCTCTTATAAGCACGTCATCCAGATAAATGGTCACCTGTGGTAGACCTTGTAAAATATTCCCCATCATCTGCAGAAAAATGGCATGGACTGATGATTGGCAGTCTCACATAATGGTACAAACCCTTATAGGTATTATTATAGCATACTTCTAGGAATCCTCATCTAACTGCAATGGCAGGTATGTATGGCTCATTGCCAGCTTCATGAAGGAGAGGACCTCTGTCAGCTTTGCATATACGTCCTCTATACGAGGGATTGGGTATTTATCCAGTTGTGATAAGCAGTTTGCCATTTGTCTAAAATCCATGTAAAGGTGAACTGACCTGTCGGGCTTCACTATTGGTATGACCGGTGCTACCCATTCTGCAAACTGTACTGGTTTGATGATTCCTTCGTTTTCAAGCCTCCTGATTTCTGCCTCTACTTTTGCACAAAAGGCAAATAGAACTGTTTGGGCCTTTCAGAATCATGAAACTGCTTCCTGGTTAACATGCAAGTTGGCCTTGGGTCCTTTGATAGTCCCTAGACCTTCCTGAAAAACCTGCCGTTATTTAATTAGGACTTCACTCAGGCAGCCATTTTCTGATCGAAAAATGTTGAGTCAATCAAGATGTATCTGCCTCAACCTTTCAAACTATTAAGCTTGGGCTCGAGCCTTTTACTACAATCAATGGTAACTGAACCATCTGCTTCTTATAAGAAACTAGAACCAAAGTTGTACCCTTAATCTGGAGGGGCTCCCTGGTATAGATTCTCAGCCTGGCTGAGATCTTTTACAAGCTTAAGCATTGGAGTCTAGTGCGAATTTTTTTAAAGACTTGTTTGGCAATCATAGATACATCTGCTCTGATATCAACCTTCATTAGAACTGGGTGACCATTTAACAGGATATTTATCTTGATTGGTTCTGATTTGGATGTTGCTAAGCAATTTAACTGTCGCAAACCAGCTGTGGGTGGACTTTCCAGGGTGTACACTCTCCTAGATACCAGCCTATGAGTTCTATTATACAATTCAGGCCTAGTGGGACTCTTTTGTTGTCTCAAGTCCGCATACTGGCAGCAACTATAATTCCCTGCCAGCCGGCATCCTCAATAAAATATTAATCGTTTGGCCGAGTCCTGGCTTTGTTTTGGGTTTTATTATGGGCTGACCTAGAGTCCCTCTGTTCAGATTATGCCCTGAGTGAGATTATGCAATTACCTTCACTCGAGTGGTGTCCCCCAAGCTCAGTTGGCCTGGCGAGGGTGTCCACCTCCATCGGCATATCTGTAACTCATATAATCCACTTGCCGCGTTTTCTAATGACAAAGTGAGTTGCAGGAATTGTTTGAAATAATTGTGTTTCAGTTAGTAGGCACTTTTGCATGGTCACATCAATAACCCCACATACCAAACGTTCTCTCAGCATCTCATTAAAGGTTAAACCAAAGTCACATGCCCTGGTTCTCAAGCTAAAATTGATAGTCTCTCAAAATCAGAGGAAGCTTGGGGTTATAATTTTCCTTAGCTAAATCTGTCAACTCTTGAAAGGTTTTAGTATCTGGCGTCTCGGGGAACATTAGACTCCTAATAACCAAAAAAGCTGTGGGTCCACTAGCTGTCAGAAGAATTAGTTGTTGCTTTTTGTCTGTCCCAATGTCATTTGCCCAGAAAAACTAACACATTCTTTCCATATAGCGGGCCCAATCTTCGATGACAGAACAAATGAGTCAAGCTTCTCAAATAACAGCATGATGCCAGAAATGTTTATCTCAACTCAAAGACAACTGTTGTAAATGAATCTGTTCAGGGGCATGTCCCACTCTCGTTGCCACTGAAACAACTCCACAAAGGCCCGTCACCCTTTATTTACATATGTATGGTACATAGCTCAGAACCAGCTCTTAGAGTGAGCAGAACCCCAACACTCCTGTTTATATCTGTTAGCTAGGATTCCCTGATTGGCCCAGCTTGACAGCTCCCATAAGAAAACTCATATCCAAGAGGTCCACTTGGCTGACCTCATTCCAATCACTACAGAAATTTTCCACGCTATGAGAAATGGGGAGTGGGTAGAGCTAAGTGGAAAATTCTTTCAAAGAAACATGAGCTAACTGGCCTTATGTTGTGCTAGGTATGTATTTATGTGTACCTCTTTAGTCTTGCTGACGCTGCACCAATTTGCTTGTGGCTCATATAGTAATCCGGAGATTATCACCTTTTGGTTCTGCTTTTTAATTTGGCCCTTAGCTGCTCATATTCCCTGAGCAGAACCTCTTTCCTCTTTCTACCTATATTGTTGCTACCTACATGGGCCACAACAACTGGATCTTGTCCTCCAACTCCAAGTTCCTCTGCAACCCAATTGAATTATCCTGTACCTGGGCACCAGACAGACAACACAGCCTTTCTCCTGACTATACTATCTCTGGTTATAACTACACTTCTCTTTCCTGCACCCTCATGAATTGCATCATCAAACATGGGTAGAATTAGCTGGAATTATGAATAAATATGCAAAAGATACAACAGAAGACTGAATTCTATTAGATCAAGGAATACAAGCAGATCTTAAGGTAGCCTTAACCATTTCAGAACTGAGTTCGATTTGAAGATGTAAATCGCCCCTCTGGATGGAAATGCCCCTAGATCATAACCTGCAACACTTTACTGATATTTTAGTACAGCAAGCATTCCCATGGCAGATCAGACGTGGTTTAAGTGCGGAATAAATCTCTGCCTATACTGCCAAAATGCAAAGGGTCGCACTTTTTGTACCTTTGTGACATTATCCTTGGGTTTTTACTACAACATCCTAATTCAATCATGATGTAGTCAGATTTGGACAAGGACTTTAATACTCAGTATGTCACTGTTGATTGATTAAAAACTTGAAAAATCTTTGCTTCCAGTAATGAGGAATAATTTTTTATATCGGCAGAATATTGAGAATTACAACTTTGTAAGCTGTAAATTGTAAATCGGAGTTTAGGGCAATACATGAATTTTGGACACTGTAACAGTGTAGCAGGCTACGTTATCTATTGAACTGAACTGAATTGAATTGAATCAGAGATAAAAGGTACTGCAGATGCTGGAGAATCCGAGATAACAAGCATGGGGCTGGATGAACACAGCAGGTCAAGCAGCATCATAGGAGCAGGAAAACTTGACGTTTCGGGCCTAAACCCTTCATCAGAGGGTTTTCTATGGCAAGAGGGTTTTCATCAGAGGGTTTAGGCCCGAAACGTCAAGTTTTCCTGCTCCTATGATGCTGCTTGACCTGCTGTGTTCATCCAGCCCCATGCTTGTTATCTTGAATTGAATTGAATTAGCTTTATTGTCTCACGTACCCAAGTGAGTACAGTGAAAAGTTTAGAGTCACCACTTATGGTGCAATCTTAGTTACAAGGTGCCTGGGTACAGATTCTTCAGTACAAGTCCTTTGGAAAAAAAATTAGAAAAATAAAGAAATAAAAAGTCTAGCATCACAGATCACAGGAATAGAATAAAAAATAGAAAAATAAAAAGTTCAGAATAATAACCCTTCCAGCCCATCCACTTGGCACCTAGCCTCCAGTTCCCGCCAGACCCTGACTCCAGGCCACGCTGGGCTTCACCTCAAGGCTTTCAAAGCCGGGCGACCACTCTGGAATCATCTCGATGCTGGAAATTCATGCTGAGGTCATGCTGGACCAAGAGATTGCCACATACTGCTGCAGACCGCCACACCAGACTATTAGAGACCACCATGCTGGGCTGGGAGATCACCACGCCTGGCCAGGGGACTACCATATCAGGCCAGCAGACCACCGTGCCAGGCTAGGAGACTGCCATGCTGGACAGTGGCTGCAAAAGCAGGTGAGGGACTGGGAATTCTGAAACAAATAACTTTCCAAAGTCAAAAATTCAATCTGTCAGACTTGATGGGATGGGCTCCCTCCAATTCAGTGCACCTGACCACCATGCTGAAGACATACAGCAATACACAGAACCAATGTCTTGCTCCTTTAGGACAGGAGACAGAGGTTTCGGGCTCCAGAATTGGACAAGTGACAAGGTAAAGTCATGTCATAGCAATAGAGTTATGGAAATCCTAGTGTCTTGTATTGTTGTGCAGTCAGAAGAAGAGATTCTGGGATTTCATTTCATCTCTCATTCATTGGATAAAAATATTATTATGGGAAACAGACTGCACTGAAAGAAGTTTGGGCATATTCAACCTGGTTTCTTGTAGGCACAGACGAAAAAAATACTATAATTGTTGAAATTATAGAATCTTTCACATAGCTGATGTACTGATTGGAACCAGGTTGACCTCGTTGACTATGAGGTCATTGATTGGGATTGTTACCTGCACCAATCAGGAAAGCCTTGGCTGACTAATGTAACCAAAGAAAAAAAAATAACCAGGAGATGAGAATCACCTCTGCTCAGGTGACTGACTCTGAGCTAGCTGGCCACAGCCAGTGTAATGTGCAGAAGTAAATAAAGGGTGACTTGGTGATTGGATACCAGACTCAATGCAGTTATTTTACGTGGCATATCGGTGATAGCAGACAATGTAAATATGTAGGTGTGCAGAAGATGACACTGACAAAAACTAGGGTCAAATCACATTCTAAGATCACTATCAGAAGTTTTTGTCTATTTCTGTCCTATGCTACTTCTGCCCTGTCAGTGCTTGCTGGAAAATGTCAAGGGAGTTTTGCTCTGTATCTAACCTCTAAACAGTTTCTGCTCTGAGCATGTTTGACTGGACAGACAGAAGATCTATTATTTCTCCATTGTTGTTACTTGTAATCTCTTCTCTGGAAATGATATTGGGTGAACAATGATTTACCCGAACATGGACAAAACTACAGATAGTTCTCCTGTAATGCAATAGTTCCATTCTTGTGTGACCTCATGCTATAGAAAATTGCCATAGAAAATCACATTACAGAGAAATCACCATACTGTACAGCAGAAAGTTTGCATTATCTAAACAGCATCCACTATTCATCAATTGTGTTACAGTCAATTTGTTTTAACGAAACATGCATTATAGCAGAAATACCTGTACAATAAAAGTCAAATTTTGATAATATTACATAGTCCATTAGGGTGACTCAGAGAGTGTCAAACTTTGGTTCCACATAGAGTGCTTGTTCCTAAATCATAGATTTAAGATGCTTCAGTCCAAAATCTGGCTGGTACATCTGTGTAGCGCTCTGCGAGTGCAAATTTGATGGAGTTGCAGTCTCTACTAAATCCAAACCCTATTTGCTTTTTCAGGATATGCTAAAGATCCCATGCAGCAATTTAAAGAGCAAGGTAGTTTTTGGTCAATATCTAACCCTCAACCAAAAATAATAAAGTGATTAATCTGCTCATTATCACATTGCTGTTTGGGAGAGATTGCTGAGTGCAGATTGGCTGCTGCATAATCACAATTGTGACTACACTTCAAAAGTACTTTATTTGCTGCAGCACTTTCCATCTTTATGCATGCTGCTGTATAAACTAAGGTTGTTCTATCTTTTTAAGAATGAGTCATTAGGGGAGCTATAACAAACTTGTCCAATGTATTTGTCTCAAGTATCTCTCACTGGGTTACTGAACTTTTTAAAACCAGAAGCTGTAATTTCAGAAGAGGCAGCAAATCGACCTCTGTGTTGCTTTTCACCAGCTGCTGGTGAAGGGTGAATGGGAAACAGTTGCTCTTGATTCGGTCGACATTTAGTTATGCAGAATTCAGTCTTGCATATGCACCTTCTTTGTGTTTACACCATTTTAAAGTGACAGTTTTAAAAATCACTAGGGATTTTCCTCAGGGTTTTAGTGAGCAGTTGTTATAACTTTGATGTTAGTGAGTTCTATGATCTTCCATCTAAGTTATAGGAGGGTTGATGTTGGGAGTTTGAGGAAATTGTTGTACTTTTGATTATTGTTTGAAATTGCTAAACAAGAAAAGATCAAGGTCCATATAGTTTTGCTGCTTACCTTCCTGGTAGTTGTATGATACCAAATGAAGTAAACAGCCCATTCAATTACATTCAGACTTGCAATATAAACATCCTGTTTAATGCATTTGATGATCAACGCCTGACTAATCTATTGCACAGAAATTTCACTGGATTTTAATTGGTTAGTACATTGATCTGCTAAATATCCATTGTCATTCTGCTCTTTTGATTAAACAAAATTTAGTTAAACAGCCCCTTATGGAGCTCTGTAACAATAATGCAAATTAACAGTTTACAAAAACTTAAATAATTAAATGGAAAGTTACTAAAGCAAAATAACATTGTTTGGGAGACGATGCTCCCCAGATTGTCACTCTGTATTGAGTCAGTTCATCTCAGGATGTGCCCCTGTGTTAGAGAGAGGGAAAATGAGCACAGCTGCCAATTCATTTTGGGCTGGGATGGCTTAGATTGTGAGGGTGCTTTGCTTTCTTGGCCTCATGCTTGACTGATGCATAAATTATGGATACTGTGTCCCTTGAAGTGTTAACACCGCTAAGAGTGGTGGAAAAGGGAGGAAAGAATAAAAAGAGTTGTAGACGGCTACGTTATATTGGACCTATGAACCAATGAATGAATGTCATGCAAATATCACATGACTGTGCATTTGTCACTCTTATTCCAGTTATAGCAAAGTGGCAGTAGATAATCCCAGACAGTCAGGTCATCCTTAGTTTCCTGAAGAGTACAAACAACTCAGACCTGCTGCTCTAGGCAAGACTGAATTCATTATCCAATTATTCTGGATCCACCTACAACCCAGCGCGAAAATGAAAGTCAAATGAAAGGCTATGCAGTCTTATGAAAACATGCAGCATACATTATGCCTCCATCCCTCAGCAGCATTTCCTTGGTTATTGCGTAAGAATTTGTGCTGTTCCCATGATGCTTTAATGCTTTAACACTGGTTGATAGGTGGGGTTAACTGCCTGAACAAAATTATTAGCACTTTTAAAAACAAAGAATTATTGGCACGTGCAGCATGTGATCACACCAGATATACCTTTCCTACACCGCACCCACTAAGGAATGCACAATCGAGCATTATTTTAATAGATCAAATCTCAAACGGAAAAATACTTCTGACTTCTACCACACATGTTCTCTTCCTAATACATAAAAAAACTCTTTGGTCCAGGGGTCAAAGCGGGCAACGAAAAGCTTGCTTGCCAGTTCCTTTTCTCTATTTTGTAGAACTACAGCCAGTTGTGAGCTGTAGTTTATGATGAATTTCTTCAAAATTCGTCTGTCTGGAGGATTGGAAAATGTTGCTCCATGTTAGAAAGAGACTCAAAATAGAAGGGGAAATTAAGAGAAGGGAATAGCAGACACAGCAACATGCCTGATCTCAGTCATTTCAGGTCTATCAATACCTTAAATAAAAACAGAAAATGCTGAAGAAACTCAGCAAGACTGGCAGCATCTGTGAAGAAAGAAATAGAGTTAATGTTTCGAATTCTACATACATCTTCTTCAGAACTGTTTTTATTTCTGTTTTACTTCAGATATCCAGCATCCACAGCATTTTGGTATTATGTCTTATTAATTTAGTTTGTAACAGAGCTATACAAGTTAGGTTGGTACTAGTTTCCATTTCTGGCCTGTTCTAAGTTGGCTATCTCAGCTAAACTTGTGGAATTGACTCAGAGTCTCTCCCTAAGTGTCCAGAGGGCAGTTAAATGTCAACCACATTGCTGTGGATCTGGAGTCACATCTAGGCCAGACCAAGTAAGGACAGAAGTTCCCTAAAGGACATTAGTGAACTAGATGGGTTTTTCTGAAAATCAACAATGGTTTTTCATGGTCCCCAGTAGACTCCTAATTCAAATTCCACCATCTGCCATGGCAGGATTTGAACCCAGGATCCCTAAACATTACAGTGCCTCTGGGTTAATAATCTAATAATAATACCACTAGGCTATTGCCTCCCGCTTATGAGTGAGATTATTAATTAATAAAGTAAGTTTATTAGTTACTAAATGCAAGAAGGTATAATAACACAATACACATGCACACAGATTCGGAGTCCAAAAATGAGTAGTAGATCATTATGGCCTCTACACTGGAATGTTCCAGTAGAATTAGTGTTGGTAGTTGACCAATCATAGAGTCATAGGGGCATACAGCATGGAAACAGACCTTTCAGTCCAACTAGTCCACACTGACCATGCTCCCAAACTAAATTAGTCCCACCTACCTGCGTTTGGCCCATATCCCTCCAAACCTTTCCTATTCATGTCCTTATTCATATGTCTTTTAAATGTTGTAACTGTACCTGCATCCACCACTTCCTCTGGCAGTTCATTCTATACACTAACCATCCTCTGTGTAAAAAAGTTGCCCTTCTTGTCCTGTTTAAATCTTTCTCCTCTCCCATTAAAATATACCCTCAAGTTTTGAACTCCCCCACCTTAGGGAAAACGCCTTTGCTATTCACCTTATCTATGCCGCTCATAATTTTATAAACTTCTATAAGGCTACCCGTTAGCCTCCTATGCTCCAGTGAAATAGGTCCCAGGCTATCCAGTCTATTTTTATAACTCAAACCCTCTATTCCCAGCAACATTCTGGTAAATATTTTCTAAACTCTCTCCAGTTTAGTAATATTTTCCTTAGAACAGGGTGACCCATAACTGTACACAGTACTGCAGAACAGACCTCACCGACATCCTGTACAACCTCAACATGATATCCCAACTCCAAAATTCAAAGGTCTGAGCAATGAAGGGAAGCGTGCTAAACACCTTCTTAACCAGAAGACTTTTAAATGTTGTAATTGTACCCACCTCTAGAATTCCCCTGTC
This sequence comes from Ginglymostoma cirratum, assembly GCA_024137785.1. Classification (NCBI taxonomy): domain Eukaryota; kingdom Metazoa; phylum Chordata; class Chondrichthyes; order Orectolobiformes; family Ginglymostomatidae; genus Ginglymostoma; species Ginglymostoma cirratum. The sequence continues at coordinate 16,636,503 of JAHRHZ010000004.1, read as the reverse complement.
AAAGGCCAGCAGTCCAGAAAAACTCATCAGCATCTTCTGTCTCCTCCATCTGCTTCAATTAGTTGCCCTTTGCTTGCTCTTCAAGTCTCCAGCAGAGCTGTGATATCAATGTGAATGTGCCTGGGTTTACTGGCGACAATGGCAGTTCTTTGTTCTGGATTATTATCTTGCTCATTATCCATTTCCCTACATACCTCAGTGGCACCACTACCAGGTGGATCACTGTCCACTCTGTAAGAGGTTACCATTTCCTCAACAGCAACTTATTTCTAATGCAGTAGCATTCAGGGATGATTTCTGTCTCAACTTCTGTGTGAGAGATCTGAGCTGGTATTTTTAACAATTGTTCGGTTTGTTGTGCTGCTATCAAAAAAGTTCTATTTGCTACCTCCAAGGGGTCTTCTAGACTTCTGACAAAGATTTCAGAAAACTAGACCAGAATGTTTCCAATTGGAGTGTCACCTCAGCCTCCACTTGCTGTCTTGCCACACCATATTACCACAGTCAGGGAAAATGCCAAACACACTTTCTCTTGCAGCTTTTTGATCTCCCAGTAGTTGCAACAAGCTTCTCAATGACTACTGAAGATGTTGTCAACTTTAATCTCACCAGGTTTTTCACACTGTTCACAGGCAGAGTGGGACAACTCCTATGGTCCTGACACAAGGTCATATTCCAGATGCACTTGGAAAAAGAGAGTAGGTATGCATTCTCCTTCAATTCCTTTTACCAGCACCTTGGCACTTCCTGCATTCTCTGGTGGAAAGGTGGTAACTTCTCCAGCAGTAAAATTTGGCTGGCCATGGTACCTCTTACTATCAGGATAGGCTTGTTCATCTCACGCTGGGGAATTTTGGCTATTTTTCCCTTGGATGCAAATCCCAGTAACTCTAAATGATTCATTTGCCTCATCTGCACTCTCAGGAATGCTTTAACAGGGACTTTCAGCTGCAATCAGAACCTGTCCTTGTCTCTCATGCTCTCTGACTCCCTCATTCTCTGCATGGAGCGTATCCCCTGATGTATCTCACCCATTTTTTCCTGTAGTCGTCAGAAATTTGCCTCAGAATGCCTTATGTTTCAGCTATTAAAACACACAGGCTTCTGGATCTCACTTTCCATCTCAGCACCCCTCTTTCGGTACTGAGTAGGAGTCCCAGAATTTCATTCTCCCATGGGTACTCAGATTCCAATCACATCCCTCCCCAACCTTTCCAGTCGGTCAGAGGCGACTAGGCAAGGGTTTGTTTGGAACAGGTGCTTGCAGATCAGCTCATAATCCTCAGCCAGTGTGGCTGCTTGCTGAGGCCTAGTCACTCTCTGTTACTTCTAGGTGTATTATTATTGGAAAACCTTTACCTATTGGAAAAGAAATAGAATTTTTAAACTCCTCAAAAGGAATTATTTCACAGAGGTTCTCATAAGTGGCTTCTGTTTTCAATGTCCATACCCCTAATCAAAAGCAAGCTCCTTAAGCCTGGGCTGCCCGGTGACTCAGTGGTTAGCACTGCTGCCTCAGAGTGCCAGGGACCTGGGTTCAATTCCACCCTTGGGCAATTATCTGTGTGGAGTTTGCACATTCTCCCCACATCTGCATGGGTTTCCTCCCACAGTCCAAAGATGTGCAGGTTAGGTGGATTGGCCATGCTAAATTGCCCATTGTGTTCAGGGATGTCTGGGTGGGATGCTCAATGTGGAGTTGTTGGGCTGAATGGCCTGGTTCCACACTGTAGGGATTCTATGATCTATGAAATTCCAGGTATGTCTGATCAAGTTGTTTTTTGAGGGTACAGAATTTTTGACACTTCTAGCACTAACTGGCATAAGTGGGAGTAACTACGACTCTTGTGGATGGGTTTCCCAAGGGAGCTTTGTTTGGTTAGCTACCTCTGTGGCAATTTTGACATGCTTTTGCCCACCACGACAACAATTGTGCCTCCCCACTGGCCTTACCAGAAACAGCAATGGCATTTGCTATTGGCTGGCGAGATGACTGAGAAAAATTGCGACATAACAATAGATCCACATGGATGAGGATACTTAGTAGTGCAAGGTGTCACTTACCTAAACAGAGTAGAAAATGGAGGATTTGAATGACCCCAATCAGTTCAGATGGCATGCATCCTGAATAAACAGGATGCAGATTCATTATGGCAGCAGCCTGTGAAAAACGCGGACTGTCACACAAGTTCCAGCCCTTTTATTAGCGCTGGTAAAAAAAAGTCCATTTTCACACCGAGGAAATAGAAGAGAGACTAAAGAGTCTACTATACCCTTCCTACACGGACCTCGAATTCTGGTGGATGTAGCCAAGCCTATTATAGAAGAAACCAAATGGGCAGCCCACCCATTGGAAATTTATAGCATTATTAAGACAGAGGTCTTCTATTTAAAAGATAAACAATAGAGAACAAAAACTTCGTTTGATGAGGTTGACAATTCTATCGGTGACTAAACAATCAATATGACGGCATTTACAGTACCAGGCATTAGTGAGCTGACATGAGACAGGATGGTGATGCAACGCCTCAGTGGTGAGTTGTTTTGTATATTCTGTAACTCCCTACTCTTGACAGTAGGCAACTTTTGAGTGCACTTGGCTGAGAAACACCAAATAAAGAAAACTTCAAACAAGGTGTTCCAAGTGTCAGAAAAGAGGGGAATGCCATGCATTAGCCTGTCATGATGCAAAATGTAATGGAGGAGGGCCAGCCAAACAACTGGGACCATGTACATGCACTAAGTGTGAGTTCACAGTTTCATCAGAAATTGGCCTTGGTCAACATAAGCAACATAGATATGTAGAGCTACACAATAAAAGTGCCTGGAGACTCCTAAAAAGCCAATTTAAATCCAGGGAGGAGAAATTATAAGTGGACAGAAAAAGTAACAAATCTTCTTCAACAACTGAAATAGCAATTTGTGAGATATTCATTTATGAATAAAAAGATTCTAAGCATCCTTACATCTAAAACACCTAAACAAATATCCAAAAAGTGTAGAATGTTGCAGAATATCCAAGTGGTTGTCCAAACACCAGTGCCTGATGCTCCTGACAGAATAACCTAGAGATTGGTCCAAAAAACAAACCCAAAAGGGAGGTCATCCAACAAACCAATGCGGTCATTCAACCCCCACTCTGCAATCTTAAACATCATGACATTGATCATCAACCAACTCAGGCTGATGAACTGTTAAATAAGAAAGGTAACCCTGAAGTCAGAGCACTGGGATTAAGACTCATGGAAAACATAGCAAACTTCCTAATCAATGGGGATGAACACTCTAAAACCACACCCAGGCCAACTGCAGGAAAGGCAGGAAAGATAAAAGATATGGATGTGTGAAGAATACTGGTGTGAAAAGTCAACGGGCAAATAAAAAATCATGGTTCAGGGAAACATGATTACTCTTTAAGAATAATAGATGGCAACAGGCCCAGATGAAATTGGAAGATATCCACAATGGTGATGCTATATGTCTACCTAGACTCTTCTGCCTATGGTTAAAATCAAGCACAATTCTGGATTCCCTTAAAAAGAGTCAAACAGTCCTGATTCTGAAACAGAAGATATGGGATACTTTGAAAATACCGATAATGGGAGGCACATTCAATTGGTCCCATGCTACTTTGCCTATTATTGGCAAAATTATAGCAAAAAGCAAATTATAACATAAACCCCAGACAGAAGAATTTTTTTTTAGCAGTGAAGCCAGCCCTAACTAAAACACCACATTCTTGGAAAACATTATAGATTTAGATTTTATTATCATGTGTACTCAAATACTGGAGTACAGTGAAAAGTGTACAATGTTGCCATTCCTGGCACCATATTAGGTACAAGGTACAAAATCTTAGGTACAAAAATAGAAAAATAAAGAAATAAATTAAAAAGTTCAATTGTACAGTTCCTCTTACTATAACGTAGAAAAATAAAGAAATAAAGTTAGAAGTTAAACATCACAGTTCTTTCTTAAGCTATGGGCCTACAGACATTCCATGCTGGGCTTTCCCGACGCCAGGCTTGCTCACCACAGTGCTGGGTGCACTTCCACCCCCGCTGGGCAAGTCCCGCCAGGGCTCACCAGTTGCCATGCCGCCAACCGCCGCTTCACCTCTGACTGCCAGTGACCACCATCTGGGCTCATCAGACTTCACCTCTGACCACCGTTTCACCACTGACTACCATCTGGAATTGCCAGGCTTCACCGCATTCAAAATCTGTGGAAATAATAACTTGGATACCATGAAAGAACTGCACAAACTCAAGGTCCTAAAGGAGATCAAGGCCTTTCTAGAGAAAGAAAAGCATCAAGGCTGATCAGTAGCTCGTTATTGTGTTGTAATCTATACCCCACTAGGACTATCCTATCAAGAGGTAGACCATACATGTCTAAGGAGAATTGAAGATGTGAGATCCAACTAGAAACATGAGACCACTTTTACAGAAACTGCCCATTTGTTAAAAACGCATGGATTAAATGATATAATAAAATCTTGTCAAAATTACAACAATACATAGGAAAATATGGCTGGACAATATTCATTGAACCTTAGTTGAAAGACAAAGGTGACTCATTATCAAAACCTGATTTGATATTTAAGAAAGAACAAGGGACCACAGTGGTGGATGTTGCAGCTCGGTTCACGGACAGCAATAAAACATTGGAATAAGTTTGGATTGAAAAAGTGAACAAGTAAAAACATTTATGCCAGGAAATAAAAGAACTGACAGGAGGCTCCGAACCCATGCAACTTGGGAAGTGGCTTGATTCGAATAACACTCTCAAGTGGTTCCTGGGAAGGTGTTAGGATGTATCAAGACTAACCATTTCCCTGACGATTGAATGTTTTCAAATATTTACCAGCAGGTGAAAGAATAACAGAATCTATCCGGCTTTATGCCATGGACATCAAACACTAACCTTACGGTGGCAGGGTTCAATGTTATGTTTGAGGACATTTAGTGTTGGCACCAGCACAGTGGATTATAAAATTTGATGGGTGGTAAAACAAATGTTTAATGTTTGGAAGTTTAATTCTTAATTTAATATCCAACATTATAATGTTAGGTGTTTAATTTTTAATGTTAATAAAGTAGTAATTAATGATTGTGGATACTTGCAACAAATGGCACCTCAGGTGATGTTAATGTCCTCAGGCAACGAATCAGAACAGCTGTCAGTTCTTTGTTCCAAATATTGGTGAATATCCCTGCTTGGTGAATTGAACCTTTTAATCTTTCTTGCTGTGACACATCACCCCAGTCCTCCGCTTGACATCAATGGTTTGCTACCAGAGATTTTACAAAATGTCAACAAATGACATGAAGACTCAAACAAGGGCACGCTCATGAGTGTTCCAAACTAACCTTTTTTACTGCCTCATAATGAGCAGCACTTTACTCCAGCAAGAGAGAGTAACTGATGGGCCACTTTAGCAGCTGTGCTACCCACTTCAAAGAAATAAAACATGTCTTCCATCTTTATTTCATCAAATCTAGGAATTAAATGAGCAAACGGAGTTGCATCCAGACTTAAATCTGAGCCAGTGCTATCTTCACATGACACAAAAGAATTCCTCCCCTCAGCTTGAGCTGCCTTATTTCAAACTCCGTTTCCTGCTGCTTTTCCCAAAACTCCCTTCTAGCTATCCTCTCATTCCCATTTCTTCCTCTTTCTTCTTACTTTTTTTCACAACCTTTCTTCCCTGCCTCCCATTTACCTCTCTCTCATGTTGCCTTTCTTTCTTTTGTCATTGAAATCCTAATTTCCACTGTTCCAATTTTAGTCTGTCAATTGCTACTCTATCATTATTATTGCCTCAGTGTCCACCCTTAAGAAGGTGGCCACTGCTTTTAAAATTTTGGGTTTTTTGGCCTTCAGTTAAAAATTTAATCCAAATTTTTACTAAATCTTTTAACAATCTGAAACATCAAACTTTCAAATTGTGGGTATTGAGCTCCCAGACTGAATGAACTTACGTTATAAAAGGACCTGATTTAAACTCGTTTTCTTGACTTCATGAAAGAGTGAGTTTATTGATTTGATGGGATGAGGGTGTTGCTGGCTAGGCCAGCATTTATTGACCATCCCTAATTGCCCAGAGAGCAGCTAAGCTGTGGGTCCGGAGCCACACGTAGGCGAGACAAGGTAAGGTTGGCAGTTTCCTTCCCTAAAGGACATTAGTGAACCAGATGGACAATGATTCGTGGTCGTCATTAGACTCTTAATTCAAGATTTTTATTGAGTTCAAATTCCACTATCTGCCGTGGCGGGTCTCAAACCTAGGTCCCCAGAACATTACCTGGGTCTCTGGATTAATAGACCATCAATAATACTACGAGGTCATTGTCTCCCCTATTAACCATGAGAAGAAGTAATAACACAAAATATATACACCCAAATTTGGATTAAGAATTGACACTGTAGTGATTGTTACAAGGTCAGTAAGGTGGACCTCGTGGAATATGAGTTCTTTCATAGGGGCTGTTAAGCTGGTCTAATCAGAGAGTCCTGCCTGACAGGTATAAACAGGAGTGTTAGAGGCTTTGCTCACTGTGAGACCTGGCTTTGGGGAAGCTATACCAGTGTTGAATGCTATTCATGAGTAAATAAGAGGTTATTTGCTTCAGTGGAGTTATTTCAGTGGCGGCAAGAGAAAAAAAATACACTCCTGAAGAAATTTGCTCGCATCAGTCATCTTTAAGTTGGGGTAAGCATTTCTGGCATCATGCTGTTATTCGGGAACCTTGTCTGATTCAATCCTGCCTTCGAAGACTGGGCCCAGTTTGTGGAAAGAATGTGTTATTTTTTCTAGGCAAATGACATTGGGGCAGACGAAAAACAATCAGTAATTCTCCTGACAGCTTTTTTGATAATTCAAAGCCTAATGTTTCCTGACGGACCAGATTCTGAAACTTTTCAAGAGCTGACCGATTTAGTTAAGAAATACTATGACGCTGAGCCTCCTCTAATTCTGCGACATAATTGGTTTTACGTGGCTGTTTGAGAGCCTTGTTGGGATTTTTGATGAGTTTAAGATGACTGGCAAAGGCATGTGATTTTGGTTTAACTCTTAGCAAGATGCTGACACACCATTTGGTATGTGGGATTAATGATGTAATCATGCAAAAGCACCCCTAGCTGAAGCCTAACTGGACTTCAAATAGGGACTGCAACTGGCTTTGTCAAAAGAACAAAGAACAAGGAAAATTACAGCATAGGAACAGGCCCTTCGGCCCTCTAAACCTGCACTGACATGCTGCCTGTCACAACTGAAACCCCCTACCATTCCGGGGACCATATTGTCATTAGAAAATGCAGCAAATGAAGCAGGGGTGGCATGCTGGTTAAGTGGTTAGCACTGCTGCCTGACAGCGCCAGGGATCTGGGTTTGATTCCACCCTCAGGCGACTGTCTGTGTGGAGTTTGCACATTCTCTCCGAGTTCCCTCTGGGTGTTCCAGTTTCCTCCCACAGTCCAAAGATGTGCAGGTTAGGTAGATTGTCCATAGTGTCCAGGGATGTGCAGACTAGGTAGGTTAGTCATGGGAAATGCAAGGTTACAGGGAAAGGGCAGGGGGTTATGGATCCATATGGGATGCTCTTTGGACGTTCAGTACTGACTCAATCAGCTGAATGGCCTGCTTCCACACTGTAGGGATTCTGTTCTTTGAATTACAGGGTATGCCAATGGAAGTGGACACCCTCACCAGGCCGATTGAGCTTGGGGGACACCACTTGAGTGAAGGCGATTGCATAGCCTCACTCAAGACATATCCTGAACAGAGGGACTCTAGACGATCCTACAGCAAAACCCCAAAATAAAGCCAAGCCTTGGCCAAACAATTAACATTTTCTTCATGATCTGGGCCACCAAGCTATTGTGTTTGCTGCCAACACGCAGACTCAAGAAGCAAAAGAGTCTCAATAGGCCTGAATTGAGTAATAGAACTCATAGGCCAGTATCCAGGAGAGTGCACACCCTGGAAAGCCTACTTTCACCTGGCTTGAACAGTTAAATTGCTTAGCAACATCCAAATCAGAATCAAAATATATATCTGGTTAAAATGGTCACCTGGCTCTAATGGAAGTTGATACCTGCGCAGCTGTATCAGTGATTTCAGAACCAGTCTTTAACGAAATTTGTTCTGGACTCCAACTCATAAGTTTGTGCAAGACCTCGGCTGGACTGAAAACCCATGCCGGGGAATGCTTAGAGATTAAGGGTACAACTTCAGTTCCAGTCTCATATGAGAAGCAGCTGGTTCGGTTACCACTGTTTTTTGTAAAAGGATCAGGCCAAGCCTGATGGGGTAAAACTGGTTGAGAAACATTCACCTTGATTGGCTCAACATTTTTCGATTAGAAAATGTCTGCCTGAGCGAAGTCCAAATTAAATACCTGAAGTTTTTCAGGAATGTCTAGGGTATATGAAAGGAGCCAAGGCCACCTTATCTGTTGACCAGGAAGCAATTCCACAATTCTGCAAAGCCCACCCAGTGCCATTTGCCTTGAGTGCGGAAGGAGGCTGGAATGTGAAGGAATCATCAAACCAGTACAGTTTGCGGAATAGTTGATGCTGATTGTGAAGCCTTCAGGGTGAGTTCGCTTATATGGGGATTTTAAACAAAGGGTTTACCGCTTCTTGCAGCTGGATAAATACATAATCCCTCACATAGAGGACTTATACCCAAAGCTGGCATGGGGGTTGTCCTTCACGAAGCTGGACATGAGCCATGTGTACCTGCAATTGCGGTTAGATGAGGATTCCCAGAGGTATGCTCCAATAATACCTTTAAGGGTTTGTACATCCGAGGGTATCATCAGCCTGTGCCATTTTTCAGCAGGTGATGAAGAATATTTTACAAGGTCTATCCCACTCGCCATTTGATGGATGACACGCTAATAACAGGGAAAGCCAATAAAATGCATTTAGCAAATCTGGAATAGTTCTTAGACATTTCTCCAAGGCTGGCATGTTGCCTTGGAAGGGAAAACTATGTGTTTCAAGCACCCGTAAGTGACCTACTTGGACTATAGAGTTGACAAAATCAGGTTGCACCTGTTGGAAGATAAAGTGAGGGCAATCAAAGGTGCCCCAGCTCCCATGTCTGTCCTGGAGCTTAGGTCTTTCCTTGGATTGGTGAGTTATTACGAAAAGTTAATAGGTCTCCCTTGTGGCACCCTTATTAAAATTGTAGAATCCCTATAGTGTGGAAACAGGCCCTTCGGCCCAGCAAGTCCACACTGAACCTCAGAGCATCCTACCCAGACCCATCCCCCTATAACCCACCTAATCTACACCTCCCTGAACACTATGGGCAATTTAGCATGGCCAATCCACCTAACTTGCACATCTTTGGACTGTAGGAGGAAACCAGAACACCCAGAGGAAACCCACGCAGACACAGGGAGAATGTGCAAACTCCACATAGACAGTTGCCTGAGGCTGGAATCGAAGCCAGGTCTCTGGTGCTCTGAGGAAGCAGTGCTAACCACTGTACCACCGTGCTGCCCCAAATATATCTGCTTTTGAGAAAGGGTCAGCCTTGGAAATGGTCTCGTAGCTAAGACATAGCCTTTAGGGAAGTGAAGAAGCAGTTATCATAGTAATGGCATGTTATGGTTCCAAGTGAGATCTGGTGCTGACATGTAATGCCTCCTTGTACAATATCGACATAGTGGTTGGTTCACAGATGGCCCTTTGGAGAGAAATGCCCATCAGCATAAGCTTCCCGGACTTTGGCTGATGCAGAATGCAAATATGCCCAGATGGAGAAGGACAGTTTGTTGGTGATCTTTATTCTGAGAAAATTCCTCCAATACCTTTACAAATGTAAGTCTGTAATGGGAACTGGCCACACTCGCCTGCTGGAGCTATTCAAAGAGGACAAGGTCATGCCGCCCATAATTTCAGGTTGAATTCAGTGGTGGGCTCTCATTCTGAGTGCATACAATTATAAGTTGGAATAATGTCCGGGAGGCCAAGTTGTAACTGTGGATGCCTTGAATGCCTCCCTTTGGCAGAAATATCACTGGGGTGCCGCCACTGGAAGAATCCGTTCTTGTTTTAAACTTTCTGGACACCCTTCTGGTCACCACTGAAAATACCAGCCAATGGACGCAAAACTAAAACAAATGGTGATGTTGCAGGAAGCAAAAGGGCCATCACAACCAGAATTGAAACTTTTCCAGACCCAGTGAGACCAGATCATCATAGGGGGCATCAATTTATTATGGAGAGAAACGAGCGAAGGATGCCACCCGATACTGGCTAGACTCCACCTGGGTCATCCAGGGGTGTCCAAAATGAAGATGTTGGCAAGAGGTTATGTCTGATGGCCAGGATTGGATGTAGACATAGCCACGTGGGGGCGGCGGCGGTGGGGGGTGGGGGCAGTGCCTAGAGTGCCAACAAGTACAAAAATTACTACCAGCAACTCACCCACATTTGTGAGAATGGCCAGGAAAATCCTGGACTCAGTTACATGTCAACTAAGTTGGCCCTTTCATGGGCTTAACGTTCTTAGTCATTGTGGATACCCAATCAAAATGGTTGGACCCACATAAGAGCTCATTCGTCAAACACGGGGACAACAATAGAAAAGCTGCGAGCACCTTTTGCAATACACAGACTCCCAGAAAAGTTGGTCACAGACAATGGGCCATCATTTATCAGCAAGGAATTTGAGTATTTCCAGAAGTTGAAAGGCATTCAGCATATAAGGACAGCTCCATACCATCCATCATCCAATGGTTCTGCCAGAAAAGGCAGTCCAAATTTTGAAGGCAGGATTTCAGAAACAGCCTACACTTTCACTCAATTACAAACTGTCCCAGTTCCTATTTGATTATTGGACCACTCCTCATGTATTATAGGGGATAGCTCCAGCAGAGTGGCTAAGGGAGAGAAAACTCCACACCAGGTTAAATCTGATCTTTCTGGACCCAGGGTTTTGGGGGGTGGGGGGAGCGGTGGTGAAGCAGCATCAGGAGCGCCAATGCTGGTCACAAGTCTTCTCTAAGTGAGAGAGACAGTTTACTTCAGGGGACAAAGTTTGGTGCCAAAACTACAGAAATGTCCCTGCATGGGTAAGAGGCATGGTGGACACAATGTCAGTTCTTCTAACATACAAAGTTTGGGTAGGTGAGGCGCTCCTGAATAAACAATGGACCACATTGAAGCTGCAAACTCGCAAGCCGGGCTGGAGATGAACATGTCTGTTCCCTCAGAATAGTTGGAAAGGCTGTCGGAACCCATGGGTTCTCCTTCTCCATCTAGTGTCGAAGAAACCTCACAGATGGACATGGCAGAAATCGCAGCCTTGATGCCTTTATCACCTAAAGAAGAGGATGAATTTCTTCCAAGTTGCTCTGGGCGCAAGAGGTGGTGTATGTTCTGGTGCACGTTCCCTGTGTCTGAGGCTGAGTCGGAGGAATCGGAGCCGGTGTGAAAATGCCTCAGCAGAGGCTACAAGAAAAGGAACTGGCCTACATCCCTGGACTTAGAGGAGGAGGGACGTAGTGATTGTAATGATGTTAGCCAGGTGGACCTCATAGAATATGAGTTCCCTGATTGGTGCAGTTAACCTCGTCCAATCAGACAGTCCTGGCTGACAGACATAAACAGAAGTGTGAGAGGCTCTGTTCACTCTAAGAGCTGGCTCTGAGGAAGCTGGACCAGTGTCAAGTACTATGCACATGTAAATAAAGGGTGACTTGGTGATGGGATACCAGCCTCTGTGAGTTCGTTCAAAGACTGCTCACATATCACATTGAGCATTAACATTAGGCTCCATGAGGTACACCTGCAAGGGAAATGAAAGGCTCAGAAAATAAATGTAAACCTCGGCTAAAGAATTAGGAACACCTCAGAAAGTATTTAAGCTTAAAGCAGGCAAATTTAAAGAAATCTAGTGGAAAAGTCTAGCAGAAGAAATGTCAGGAAAAATTTAAGATTTAAAAGGTTTGGGGCTCAACGAATCATGACTAGGTGTCATAGATTAAAAATAAGGGGTTATCCATTTAAAACAGATATGGAGAAATAATTACCTCACAGGGTTGTGAGCCAATGAAATTCTCCTCCTCAATTGGATGCAGCATCTTTAAATATTTTTAAGGCAGAGGTAGATCTATTCTTGTTTTCCAAGGGGGATGAGCAATATTGGGATATGCAATAATGTAGATTTAAGGTTAAAATTAGATCAAATGTGATCTTGCTGAATGGCAGAGAAGACTCAAAGGACCGAGCGGCCTATAACTTGTACCTTGTTCATATGTTCATAATACATCCAAGAGACGACAGACATGTTTGAAGGTGACCTAAATATTTTGATAATTAGTTCAATGTCAGAACAAATAAAATTCTTACATAAGAAAGATTTGGCAGAGGAATTTAGCTTCCAGGAGAATCCATAGACAATCTCGTCAATGGCCTCTATGGATGAACGAAAATCTCTGAATTTGACCTTTGAAAAAAAAAATCAGAAAGATTCATAGACAATTCCTGAGAGGAGAAGATCAACCGCGCCTCGAGGACAACTGGATTTATTGACTTTTTAAGAATTGGACACTCTAAGGAGGCAAGAGGCAAGCCTACACAAAGAACAAACCAATACCTGATGCAAAAATCAGTTCCAGCACCGTGGGACAATAAAGGCTTACCGACACAGACAATGTCCAGCTGCCACAAAGGATTGCACATTTACAGAAATGTAAATCACTTCCAAAAGATGTGCAGAAGTAAGACAATGTTTCTGAATACTGAGTCCTGGTGGTCATACATGTAAAGAGGTCTACAAAATAGTACACCCACTACCTTTAGAAAAGACACTTGCATTTGAAAAGATACTTCCATTGGAGAAGATTCTAGAGGCATTCTTAGGGGAACTTACTAATTTAGACAAACCCAGAAAGCGTGGAACTTGTCTATGTCAATGCACACCCTGTTGATTTTGTTCTTTATTCAAAAGCAAGTGTAACTACCCTGAAAGAACATAATTTACCATGACTGGAGAAGCAGAGTTACACCGTACTGAGATATGACTACATGACATAGATGGAATCACTATCAGAAGCATGAATGCTGCAAGTTACGCCATGACATTAAGCATATTAGAGAATCAAAAGTGGTTCTGTTGCTCACTGCCAACCAACTTCATTTCTGAGCCTGAATGCATATCTTGACCTCAACATAGACATGGTTGGCCGAAGGACCTGTTTCTATGCTGTATGACTCCATGATTCTATATTTTCCTACACTTGGAGTATTGTGATCAGATTTGCACCACACATTAAGAAGGACATATTGGCCTTGGAAGGAGTACAACATAGGTTTACAAGAATGATACCTGGAATTCAGGGATTATGCTATGAAAAGAGATTATACAAATTGAGTTTTTTTTCTCTAGAAATTAGAAGATTATGGGATGATCTGGTCAAAGTCTTCCAGAGAGGGGAAAGATTTAGAAAGGACCTAATGGGTATTTTTTCATACAGAGGGTAGCACGTATATGGAACGAGCTGCTAGAGGAAGGGGGGGAGGTGGTTACAAGGACAACATTTAAAAAGCATCTGAATGGGTATATGAAAAGGAAGGGTTTAGAGAGCTATGGGCCAAATGCAGGCAAATAAGACTAGGTCAGATTGGGATGTCTAGTCGGTGTGGATGAGTTGAACCAAAGGGTTTGTTTCCATGCTGTATGACTCTATAACTGTATATATATCATTGGAAAAATTTGGAGGGGGTGGTAAACTTCCCAGAGAACATCTGGTCCAGAAGCAAACAATTGTCCAATCACTTGTCCAGAAACAAACCATTATTAACCAACTAGTCAAGGAGCAACCAGTAAATGACTTCATCGAACTTCCCAGAATAATGGCAGAACTCAAACAACTGAAGCAGTCCAATGGAGTCACTTACTTTGTAATAAGACAGCTGTGAACAGAAAGTAAGTCACATACATGACAAGACTGGTGGAAATGTGCAATCATCTATCTTCTAAAACAGAGCTGATAATTCCAGTGGCAGTGATTGTGCTGAGGGAGCAGCGATCTTTCAGTCTCACAACTGAGAGTCTGAAAAGGTTTAATTTCACCAGGAAACCTGTAAAGAAAATCACCAAATTTATGCAGCAATTAAAGTGTTAAAATTTGAAACAGAACTAAGCAGTTTGAGAATGTGTAATGTCACCAGGAGCATGTTCTCAGATAACATAGCAAATAGGTGTGAAATGGCCTTACACCTCCAATAACTGTGATGTTATTTATACTTCAAATTAGACCTTTTGAAAGAGGGGTTTGTTATGATTCTCAAGAATTTTTGAAATGTAATATTTAACAATATTTAAAAAAGCTAGGATTTGGCAGGATATAAGGAGAAAATTCTTAAAGCTAGAATTAAGTTTTAAAAATCACATGCCAGACCAGAGCAGCAATTCTGTTTGACTGTCAAAAGTTGGGTTCCTTGAGCTGGAATTTCCTCTTACAAGTTGAGATAAGAATGCTCCATCCTATTGAGAAAATATACTGGACTATGCGCGTAACCTTCTTCACATTTATTTGTTTCAATATCTAATTACTTCAAAAGGTAGTTTTAAAAACTCTGAAACTAAAGTTAAATTGTCATGTTAAGACAATCTCTAATTACCATATACTCTATGATATACTAATCCAGATTTGAGTCTTACAATTAAAATTCATAAGCGAGTATTAAAAGATTGCAGTTTTATGCTTAATTCCTCACAAATACATGAACAGACAACAACATCCTACAATTCTTAAGTTTGGATTACACATACAGATATTAGTTACCTTAGGCAAGTTGTTTTTTTCTCTAACATACCAATAGATGTATTCTATCCAGAGATAATTTTGCAGATCTAACACCTCCTAAGCAACATCCCCTCTAAGGTGCCCTGTTGCTCAGCATGCCGATCATGACATTGACTTCAGTTCCTGATGTTGCTGCCATGCATGGGCCTCAGAAGCTCACACAGACCGTAAGAAAATTAGATGGAAAGCTACTCCTACGGGGTGGACATTTCACTGTAGGACACAGTCTATAGCTGGTAATTTACATACTCGTCTAAAATTTCTCTTCATTGAGGTTTTAGGCTACCAATAAATTTGAATGAATAAATCTAATTTTCCAGGAATGCAAAGATAGGAGAACCATTGACAAAATAACCACAACGGGTGACTGAAGATGTCCAACCTGGTCAATAACGAGACAGAAAGATGGAGAAGAGGTGAGTTGTGTATTTCTCATGGCAGCAAGACAAATATCCATAGCTTCAGGACACATTCAAGAAGAAGAAATAGCCTGGTTTAAAGCATCCAAGACACTCAGTTCTCATAATCCACTGATTTTGCTACCTGTGGATCTGCTTTTTAGCTAGATTGGCCCCAGACCCCATTTCATTTTTTTCCCGTTATGTCATCTAGTTCCACACATTGACTGCCTTGATAAACATTGTGCATCCTTTTCAGAACACGGGAGATATCTGCATATTTTGTTATGTACAGGTCCATGCCCTTATCCCTTGCAGATAACAAAGCCTGATTATTCTGCATAAAAGAAACAACCTCTTCCAATTAGAAAGATGCTGCTTGGTTCAGAAATCCAGAATACTACGAAGAGAACAGTATTTGCTTCAATTTGATGGCTTTTTTCCAGGATAGACATTCAAGAGATGAAAGGTACGCTTGATGATACTATAGGACAACTCCTGAGTTAGCAGAGAAGATATCATTCACAGAAGAAATTCAGGAGATTAAAGGTCAGTTCTGAAGATGTCATACCGGACTTGAAATGTTTACTCTGTTTCTCTCTCCAGAGATGCTGCCAGCCCTGCTGAACTTCTCTAGCATTCTTTGAGTTTGTCCCATAATGAGATCATTTATTTTGGAGGTGTTTGGGAAGGGATATTGATTTGGACATTTGGAGAAATCACTTTTCCTCTTCAAATAGTGCAGTGGATGTTTTCACTGACAAGGTATAGCCTTAATTTAACATCTTATCTGAAAGATGGTATTTCTAAAGTGCAGTACTCCCTCGTACTGCAATGAAATGTCAGCCTGCATTATGTTTTCAAATCACGGGAAAAAAACACATCCCACTAGTGCAATATGCTATAATGAGACAGCACATTTCCAGATGATTGGCAAAAAAAAAGTAACATGATGGAAAACATTTTCTCAAAGTGAATTGTTGATTTTTGGAATGTGCTGCCTAAGTGTATTATAGAAGCAGGTTCAATCAAGTCATTCTAAAGTGAATTACACTGTCACCTGCAAAGGATGAATGTAGAGGGTATTGGGGAGAAAACAGGGAAATGGTACATTTGAGAGCTGGTACCAAGACAACAGGCTGAATAACCATCTTCTGTGCTGTAACAATTCTGTGATTCCAATGTTTGACTTGATTCATTTATTTTCACTTTGAGTTAGAAGGCTTAGATTCCAGATCCACCCCAAAGGCTTCAATATTGATGAGGCCACAATGCCCTGTCAGAAGTGTTGTTTTTCAGATGAAACATTAAATGAGACCCCTCCACTCCTCTTTCAGATGAATGTCAAAGATTCTCAAGCACCATTTCAAAGGAGAACAGGAAAGTACTCCCTGCTGTCTCAGACAATGTTTATTCTCAACAAAATTAATTATCTGAACATATCATTATTGCTGTCTTTTGGAGTTTGCTGTGTGCAAATTGGCTGCCTTGTTTCCTATATTACAAAAGTGAATTCAAAAGATACTTAGTAAACTGTAATGTACTTTGAGACATGTTGAGGTTGTGAAACATTCTATATTAATGCAAGTCTTTTATTATTGAGTCAAAGTGAGAGTGCTACCACTGTCAAAGCAATGCAGAGATATTTGCTGATATCTCTCTCAACAGAATTGTTTGCTGTCAATCATCCTGATTTAAGCAGGATAGTTAAGATATATGAGGTCTGTATGCCACGCTTAAGAAAGTGATAATTCCACACCACCCCTCCCCAGCCACCAATCTTGACGTGTTCTGAGACATTAGCTGCTGTGAAATAGAAGTTTGATTGTGCTGATTAATTGTGTAATCAGACTTACTAATGCTGCGTTCCAGACTTGGTGGTGCCATCAGGTGCTCAGCTGACCGGAGATTAGGAATTGTAACTTAGTGTATGTTTAACAGAACTGCGGTAGCTGCGATAACTGAAGAGCAGGGAGGTGCTGGCACACATTAATCAATTCAATGCCAGCAAACTCCTGAGTAATTTTTTTTACTGTTTGTACCCATTCTTTGTCATCCCTGCTAAAAGTGGTGTCTGTCTCTGGGGTTCATGCTTTCTCCTCTGTGAAGGCATCTGGTGGGGCTCAGGTGTTATCCCCTGAATTTGCCGACTCTCATTGACGTTCAGGGCCCTTCTTGGCGAGGCTGAATCACAATGAGGTTTGCAGAGAAAATGAAGTTTTCTGAAGTTGAGAGGTAACATAAAGACGTTTTGGTTGGACATGGAGTGATAGTTTGCAAGGATAGAATAGGTTGATTGTCATTAACTCCACTGCAAAACAGTGGTTTGGACAATACCTGGATAAAGGTAGCTTTGGGACAGAAACAGAAGTTAAATCAAAGCAGTTTAAGGGAAGGAATTTATGAGAATCTGCAAGTTAAGCTTGAACAGAGCATGTGAAGAAATTGGAGTAAAACCATAGGTGGATATAGGGTCAGCAGAAAGGTAGGTCAAATGCCTGAACCAAAACTTCCAGAATGCATCAGAATAGAATGGCAGCTCCTTGTATAGACCACTGATGATCACTAACCTGAGGTAACTTTTCATTCAGGTCATTGTGTGGTTGTCTGAAAGGGAACTGAAATTGCTTCGTAAACTATTAAGTCATAGAGTCATGGAGTTATATAGCACAGAAACATATCCTTTGGTCCAACTCATCCATGATAACCAGATATCCCAAATTAATCTAGTCCCATTTGCCAACATTTGGCCCATATCCCTCTAAATCCTTCCTATTCATGTACCCGAGATAATAAGTACTGCAGATGGTGGAGAATCCGAGATAACAAGGTGTGGAGCTGGATGAACACAGCAGGCCAAGCAGCATCATAGGAGCAGGAAAGCTTGACGTTTCAGGCCTGGACCCTTCATCAGAAATGGGGGAGGGGAAGAGGGTTCTGAAATAAATAGGGAGAGAGGGGGAGGCAGATAGAAGACAGATAGAGGAGAAGATAGGTGGAGAGGAGACAGACAAGTCAAAGAGGCGGGGATGGAGCCAGTAAAGGTGAGTGTAGGTGGGGAGGTAGGGAGGAGATAGATCAGTCCAGGGAGGACGGACAGGTCAAGGGGGCGGGATGAGGTTAGTAGGTAGGAGATGGGGGTGCTGCTTGAGGTGGGAGGAGGGGATAGGTCAGAGGAAGAACAGGTTAGGGAGGCGGGGATGAGCTGGGCTGGTTTTGGGATGCAGTTGGGGGAGGGGAGATTTTGAAGTTTGTGAAATCCACATTGATACCATTGGGCTGCAGGGTTCCCAGGCTGAATATGATTTGCTGTTCCTGCAGCCTTCGGGTGGCATCATTGTGGCATTGCAGGAAGCCCAGGATAGACATGTCGTCTGAGGAATGGGAGGGGGAGTTGAAATGGTTCGCGACTGGGAGGTGCAGTTGTTTGTTGCGAACCGAGCGCAGGTGTTCTGCAAAGCGGTCCCCAAGCCTCCGCTTGGTTTCCCCAATGTAGAGGAGGCCACAACGGGTACAGCGGATGCAGTATACCACATTGGCAGATGTGCAGGTGAACATCTGCTTGATGTGGAAAGTCTTCTTAGGGCCTGGGATGTGGGTGAGGGAGGAGGTGTGGGGGGCAGGTGTAGCACTTCCTGCGGTTGCAGGGAAAAGTGCCGGGTGTGGTGGGGCTGGAGGGGAGTGTGGAGCGGACAAGGGAGTCACGGAGGGAGTGGTCCCTCCAGAAAGCAGACAAGGGTGGGGAGGGAAAAATGTCTTTGGTGGTGGGGTCGGATTGCAGATGGCGGAAGTGTCGGAGGATGGTGCATTGGATCCGGAGGTTGGTGGGGTGGTACGTGAGGATGGGGGATTCTTTTTTGGTTATTATTGCGGGGACGGGGTGTGAGGGATGAGTTGCGGGAAGTGCGGGAGACACGGTTGACAGCGTTCTCGACCACTGCAGGGGGGAAGTTGCAGTCCTTGAAGAATGTCCTCCCTACCCCCCCACCTACACTCACCTTTACTGGCTCCATCCCCGCCTCTTTGACTTATCTGCCTCCTCTCCACCTATCCTCTCCTCTATCCATCTTCTATCCGCCTCCCCCTCTCTCCCTATTTATTTCAGAACCCTCTTCCCCTCCCCCATTTCTGATAAAGGGTCTAGGCCCGAAACGTCAAGCTTTCCTCCTCCTATGATGCTGCTTGGCCTGCTGTGTTCATCCAGCTCCACACCTATTCATGTACCCCTCCAGATGCTTTTTGAGTGTTATAATTGTATCCCTTTCCACCACTTCCTCCGGCAGCTAATTCCATACAACAGCACCCTCTGTGCAAAAATGTTACCTCTCCAGTCCCTTTTAAAACTTTCCCCTTTCCCCTTAAACCTATGCCCTCTGGGTTTGGACTTCCCTACCCTGGGAAAAGTGTGCCATTCAAACTGCCAATGTAGACAGCAATTGAGGCAGTTTAGGATTTAAGCAGGTGACAAGATACTTAGGTGTATTATTTTCAGCTGAGCTTGGAATCCTGCCTGTGTACATACACTAACCACAGAAAGTGAGAGATGCGTAATAGACCATCTTAAACAAACTGCAAATGTCAAGTGCCTGTTTGAGATATTTGTACAACAGCTAAGCAAAATCAATGAGCTTTGTGTATACAGTTAAAGAAGAAGGTGAAGGATTTCCTCCTGTACAATACAAGCATTACTTAGCTAACATGGAACTTAAATCAAACTGCCATGGTCTGATGATGGTATCCTCATGTCATTGGTTATTGGAAAGTCA
The DNA here is from genome assembly GCA_024137785.1 of Ginglymostoma cirratum. Taxonomy (NCBI): domain Eukaryota; kingdom Metazoa; phylum Chordata; class Chondrichthyes; order Orectolobiformes; family Ginglymostomatidae; genus Ginglymostoma; species Ginglymostoma cirratum. Next base: position 16,616,502 of record JAHRHZ010000004.1, on the reverse strand, counting down.
AAAAGAGAGCGTATATCCCCTTTCATGTCATCACTTCAGGGGGACTGTACTAAAGTTGAGATCCATTATTTTCCTGGCCGTCCTTTTTCCATCAGGACAAGAGAGGAGACGTGCAGAAAAATTGGGAATTGTCTGTGTTTTGAGCCTGTTGATAAACTTTAGAATCTATTTGAGGGAATCTGACTGCTAATATCACCACAGACCTGTGCCGATCAAAGGAAAATCCTCAATGCAAGACACTCCCTCACTATTATATTGGAGTGTCAGTCTGAATTATGTACTCAAGTCTTTTCATGGAGACTTGATCCCAGATGCAAGAATGTTGTCACTGTATCAAGGCTGACATTGCTAATGAGCACCATGTATCTCCCCATTGGGAGTATGGAATTATAAGTATACCCAAATTTCTGGTTAGCAACACAGCTTAAGATGAGAAGGTTTGGTACAGGCAAAGAGGGTCAGGCCACGTGTGAAACAGAAATGGTTCCTGAGCCATGGAGATATTGGAAATGGCACATCAAAGAAAAGAACTAGCTCAGTAGTCAAGAGATAACAAGCATGGGGCTGGATGAACACAGCAGGTCAAGCAGCATCATAGGAGCAGGAAAACGTGACGTTTCGGGCCTAGACAATTCATCAGAAATGGGGGAGGGGAAGAGGGTTCTGAAATAAATAGGGAGAGAGGGGGAGGCGGATAGAGGATGGATAGAGGAGAGGATAGGTGGAGAGGAGGCAGACAAGTCGAAGAGGCGGAGATGGAGCCAGTAAAGGTGAGTGTAGGTAGGGGGGTAGGGAGGAGAT
>JAHRHZ010000004.1:16501925-16615301 GCA_024137785.1 Ginglymostoma cirratum | reverse complement strand
CAAAATCTCCCCTCCCCCAACCGCATCCCAAAACCAGCCTAGCTCATCTCCACCTCCCTAACCTGTTTTTCCTCTCACCTCAAGCCACACCCCCATCTGCTATCTACTAACATCATCCCGCCCCCTTGACCTGTCCGTCCTCCCTGGACTGACCTATCTCCTCCCTACCCCCCTACCTACACTCACCTTTACTGGCTCCATCTCCGCCTCTTCGACTTGTCTGCCTCCTCTCCACCTATCCTCTCCTCTATCCATCCTCTATCCGCCTCCCCCTCTCTCCCTATTTATTTCAGAACCCTCTTCCCCTCCCCCATGTCTGATGAATTGTCTAGGCCCGAAACGTCAAGTTTTCCTGCTCCTATGATGCTGCTTGACCTGCTGTGTTCATCCAGCCCCATGCTTGTTATCTCGGATTCTCCAGCATCTACAGTACCTTTTATCTCTAGCTCAGTAGTCAGTAGTATCCATTGTTTTGTTCTAGTCACAGTCCTAACTCAAATCTCCCACATGAGACTCTTCAGCAATGAAGATAGATAGGTTGTAGAGGTGGTTTCTAGTGATCTGCCTTGTTGAATTACCCTCCCCACATGGTCTGCAACCAAATTTAAATAGCCCACTTACAGTTTACAATGAGGAGGAACCAATATTACCCACCAGGTGCAAACACTTCCACTGGATGTCAATCAAATATTTAGAGACATAGTTTAGTCTCCAATTAGATGGATTGTCTCAAATACAACATCAGTTTAACTCCGTCTGCCTCAGATAGGGGATTTCCTAACACAAACCCAAAGCCAAACTCTTTAGTATAAAATTAAATACATATTCTGAAATTTTGCTTGAGCTACTTTTGCAGGGAGGGGATCAGGGGAATATATTTATGAACCTTCTTCAGGAGGCTGAATGTGTTGCGCATGAAATCAATTACACACAATCTACGACAGGAATAAACTTGATGCAACGTGGCCTTTTCTCGGTCAAAATTAAATCTTAAGCAATTGAGGTTGAACATTCATTGATCGATTTTGTGCCTAGATTTGCTTTAATTGTACTCATTGTAGGGACATGTATAAAATAATGGCTCAATAGCTTCCATAACATGTTTAGACTAGATAGAAAGGAAGTGTAAAGAAAGAGTGATCACATTTGATCCATTGCCTACCGTTGGGTGGTGGTGAAAAGTTAACATTGTGCAACAGATTAAACTGATTGACAGTCTGCGTCACCTGAGAAGTTCCCTGGTAAATTCCAGCTAATTCACTCCAATACAAAAAAAATTCTCATAATGAGGAGAAATAGGATTTTCTTGGCTGGATTGTTGTACGACTGAGAGATATGTTTAGGTTCACGAAAGCCAAAGTAAACATTTCCAGATGATATTGATTTTTCTGTGCATTTCCAATGTCATTCATGTGCCTTTTTCACAGTCTCTGAATACATCCTAGGTGAAATGCACATCATGCCCAACTGACACAGGGCTGCTCAGCATAAAAGGGGAGATGAAAATCACATTTCCCAGACCCTAGCTTTTTTGTTGGCACATGTGTGTTTAATGAACCAAATTTGAATACATTTCCTTTTAGGAGTTATGAAGAAATCCACCTAAATGTGAAGTTGTTGTGAGAAAAGTACAGCAACTTCCCTTAAGGCTGGATTTTATGGGGTATCTTTGCATCTTTCCCTATGGATAGAAATGTCATTGAGGAAGAATAAATGCCTCACAGATAATTCTCCACTAATAAGTTAAATGTGAGACTTCTGTTCTTCAGGGACAGGAAGACTGCCTCAGAGAAGCTGCTGGCCAGTTGAATGGCTGGCAGCTCTGTGGTCCCTGCACTAGCCACTACAGGAAAGATAGGCAGGCAGTCTGCAGTGGAGATTGTTGCTGGAGCCAAAATCAGGGTAAATGGGTGGCAGTGCTGGACTTAGACGGTGTGAGGTTGGTAGGGCCTGGTGAGGGTAGTAGAGGGCTGGGTTTGAGGTCCAGGGGAAGAATAAAAGGGGAAGTGTGATCTTGAGGGAGGGAGGCAGGCCCCAGTGAGGAGAGTAGAGGGTGCTTACGGACAGTGACAGCCTAAAGAAGTCAGGCACGGAGTTTGGAAAGAGCCAGTTGCCAAGAAATTGAGAGTCGTGATTACCTTCAGGGCCATTGGGAGTGCGTGCTTTTGGGTTCCCTTGACTGGAGGTATTCCCACAAAAGGTTGCACAGCTTTGCCACACTCTGTTAGGACAGGTGTATCCTCCTCGACTTTGTCATATCAAAGTATGTTATCTTGTACTGTATAGTCTCTCAGGTGGTTAGATCCTCAGCACTCTACACCTATTTTTTGCATCATAATGCCTCCATGCTTTGGAGCCATGCATGTGGTGAGCAAGGAAGTTCAGGTTGCTGTTGCTTCACCTGTGTCTTGCAGATGGCAGGGAGCTGCTCCCAAGTGGAAGCCCAGGAGCTTTAGCTTGTGCACTGATATCAGATTGAGGTAAAACGACACAATGCATTCCTGTGGCCATTAGCGGCTCCCTCCCAAGATCACTCTTCCCTTTTTATTTATCCACCAGACCTCAAACCCAGCCCTCTACTATCCTCACCAGGGCCTGCCAGCCTCACACAGGCTAAATCCCTCCCTCCTCACTGCCACCCATTTACTCTGCTTCTGGGTCCAGCAACAATCTTCACTGCAGATTGCCCACCTATCATTCCTGTAGTGGCCAGCGCTGAGACCACACAGCTGCCAGTCATTCAACTGACCAACAGCTTTTCTGAGGTGGCCTTTCTGTCCCTGAAGAACAGAATTCTCATCTCCAACTTATTAATGGAAAATTATCCATGAGGTATTCATTTTCCTCAATACTATTTTTATCCTCAGTCAGACAAGCAAATGAAAAATCTATCCCAAAGCAAAGTTGTTGCACCAATGCTGTTTATGCTAGAGTGAGGCATTTCACTTCCTTCAATGTGGATGCTGGAGCATGTACTCAAAGGGTGACAGGAATTGTCTTATTCTCAGGATATTCTCCAAGGTGCAGGGTGTAGTTAGCTGCACACGCATGGTGATAATGACACAGTATATGTGAATGCTTAGCAATGCATCAACTAAAAGCCTACTGCCTCCTTAATGTGGAATTCAACTGTGACTGGAGAGGGGTTTTACATGTCTGTGCATGCTATTCTGGCAACTGTGATGATTTATTCTCCGGAAGTCCAGTTGCAAAGAATGTTTAGACCCACCTACCATTACACAGCTGGATATTCAGCAATGAATGCTACCCCTTTGAAAAAATGGTTTCTCATATCGCCCCATTTCTCAACCCCAGAGAAGGCACAATGAGGGCTAGCTTCAAATGGGAACACTCATTGAACAGGCCTTCTAAAGATGAGATTTAGGCACTTACTGGTTCGGCAGGTTCGATACAGTATGCAACTGAGGTCCTGCACATCATTCCATATTCCAGTGACCTTTTGTGGCCTAATTATTGTGCGCCTAGGAAGAGGTTGGGCAAATCATGTCCTAGGTCATCAAATATATAATGACACAAAGGGCATGGAGGAGATTTTATGACTTTCTTGAGGTGCCTCTGTGAGTAGGCCAGCAAGTGCTCAGTTTTATATATCCTTTGATGCTGGCATGCTTCAGAATGGCTACTGTGGGTATAAGATGGCTGAATTGAAGTGATGGATACAGTAGGTGAAGTGTGCTACCACAGCAATTTTCAGTGTTTTGTGAGCTGTTGCATGATGTTTGTTCCAAGGTCAGAAACAAACAGGGGTAAGTACCACATGACAGCAGGATACAGATCAATTGGAAGCATGGGCAGAAAAATGGCAAATGGAATTTAATCTGGACAAATGTGAGGTAATGCATTTTGTAAGATCAAGTACTGGTGGAAATTATACAGTGAATGGCAGAACTCTTAGGAGTATTGATACACAGAAGGATCTGGGTATGCAGGTCCACAAATCACTGAAGATGGTAGTTCAGGTAGACAAGGTAGTAAAGAAGGCATATATATTGCAACCTTCAAATAGTACCATGTAGGAAAGTCTCTGTGAGGATGTATCTCAGTGATTGTTGGGGCTGTAATGAAGTAATGAAGAAAATGATGTATTTGGCGTAACTCAAAGCTTCAGAATCCCCTTTCTTGGAGGCTCCACTTTCAGTACTGCTATTTAAAGGGCTAGGCTATTTTATTGAGAAATCTAGATTAAGATGCCCAGACATTACCCAGGACAGCAGATAATGTACATCAGGTGATGCCAAATTTAGGGTTTAACAGGCAGTACGTTACTGGGGTAGGAGAACACTGATCAAAGTAAACAGCTCAACAGTTTGAGTTCTTGAGAAATAAAGAATGGGACACTACATGTGGTGAGGATATAAGAGGAGTGGACAGAAGTTAATGCCACACCACCAACGCAAATTTGGTGTTATGGTGGCATTTAATCAGGCAGTGGGTAATCGGTGGAGATTTGTCACTTTCCTCTAACCCGATTAAAGCCTGGGTGGTAAGTCTTGTGAAAGGCTTTCCCCGACACAATCAATGCTCACCTAAGGCCTTCATCCCGCCACCACTAGTATTCACCCAACAGGAGGCCTGAAGCTCACCATGTGGGAAATCTGAAAAGCAAACTACAGTGTGTTTCTTGTCGGTTTCTGGAATGCTGGATCCTTCTCTCAAAGGCACTTTACACCTGATCAAGGGATTCTAACATCAGGAAGGGAGGTCTGCTGAGAGCTATCTCCCTGCACCTTTTGCAGATTCTCCTTCATCTTTGTAATCTCAGCCCTATATTCCTATCCAACTCAAAATCATCTGTGGCCTGGGTCCCTTGGCTGCCCTGGTGATGCTGCCAAGCAATGCATGGTTGTCGACCTCTGATTGACCTATTGTTCTTGCGGGAGAGAGGGATTTTCACCCAGGGATCTTTAATCTCAAGGAAGGCCTACACTGCTCAATTAAGTGCCTGGTTAGCACTTAATTTGGTATGTCTTCCCAAAAACTTTCCTGCAGGTGGGCAAGATACCCACTGCTTCCATTAAACACTGCCCAGTGAGTGATGGGTTACATTTACAGAAGGAATAAAAAAGAATAAAAAAGAGAACAAATCATCATGGACCATGTAAAATAAAGAAAGACAGACAAGTTTCAAACAAAATCTTTAGTAGCTTGTTGGCTGCTGATGGCAGAACAATTCTTTCTCAGTGCATTTGCGTATATTGGGTGGATGTTGTTGGCTTTTGGATAGTACACCAAAAGTATTTTGCTGACTTCAGTAAAATGAATATACTAGCATCAGCATGAGGCACCTGTGTGAACATACTTACCGACAACAACTTGCATCTTTAAAAGAGCAAAACATCCCAAGGCACCTCATAGTAGTGTAATCAGACAATTATTATCATTGACTCAAAGAAGGAGATATTCGGACAGGTGAATAAAAGCTTAGTCAAAGAGGTACATTTTAAGAAGCATGTTAAAAGTAGAGAGCGGGACAGAAATATTTGGGAAGGGAACTTCAGAGCTTTGGGCTGAGTCAGATGAAGGCACAGCTGCTGATTGAGGAGAAAAGGAAGTTTTGACTGCATAAGAGGCCACAGGGAGGGAATGCAGCGATCTTGTGAGGTTGATGGGCTGTGGAAGCCTAGAGAGGCGGAGACAGAAGGCCATGAAGAGATTAACCAACTATGCATGAAAATGTTGGCATAGCAACTGTTGCCTTTGCATGCTAATGGAATTTGCAGCCCAGTATGATAACTATTTCCCAAACACAGGCAATGTTTTGAGAAGGAATAGCAGAGGCTGTCGACAGTGACTAAAATTTGCTCAATTAGAAGCCTCGACCAAATCCATGTCTGTTATATTAGACCATAATCATGTTCTAAAGCTAAGATCACATGCCAAAATATTTCGCATTCATGCCCATTGTATTCAGTTCCTGATCCCAAAACATTTCTTAAATCAAACTCAGACTAGCAACAAGTTTTAGTTCAAGGGTTGTTTAGATTTTGAGGATTCCACCTTCCACTGCTACATGCTGTTAAGCTCTACACATTAGGTGAATGTGTACAAGCTACAAGATGTCAGTTTCCATACCTGGCCTATGCAGAATTCACTGGTTGTAGCTGGGCAGCAATGGGGTTTAGAAGTAATGCCACTCTTCTTATTAGGGAGTTGATAATTAGCAAGCTTCTTGCTCAACACTCAATCAAATCTGCTGAAAAGATCAACAGGAATCTCACAAAGGTGATGGATGACTCAACTGTTGATTGGAGAGCCTGTGTTTCTGTCACACAGCCTCTTTTTGAGAACATCCACTGCATCTCATGCCAATCAAGCACTTAGCAGGGCAGTGGTGGGTCTATACCAGGATCAAGAAAGTTAGAGGCTCACATCCCACCTAGCAGGAGCTGTTGAAAAGTCAGAGGCTAGCAGCTTCTCTATACTCAGCAGTGCCCCTGAAAAGGCTGTGTATGCAGCCAGTACCACACCAATCCATGGTCTTGGAACAAGCACGGACCCAGACGCAGACCAGTGATGGCAGGAAAGGTGTTCGGAGCAAGGACAGGATTTGGTTGTCAGTGGGCTGCCATTTTACCAATGTTGAAGTATTCAATGAGGCACTAAGTGTTTCTGAATGAGAGACACCAATTTCACTCAAGACACAATCAAACATAGAATTTTCTTATCCTCTCCCTGCATGGGAACCTCCCATTCCTTGCTTGTCTCTGGCATCTGTGCTATGCCCTTGTCTTCAACTGACAGGATGGCTGCTCGTGGGCCTTCTTACCACACATCTAATTGGGCTGCAGAATGGAAAGCAGTGAAGTACTTACCCACCAGTGCAAGCAAATGCCCTCTGACCTCTAAACTCTCCATGCTGGGGTAAATAAGATTCTGCCACATGTATGCATAATTGAAGGAAACAGGTTGAGGTATGAAAGTTTCTGCAGTTGAAGTCTGATGATGTTGTCAAGAGTCAAACATGAAACTCTACAGAAAGAACTTTATTCTGCATCAAATCCATGTTGATGGTACAGAATAAAAGAGTTGTACTCTGCATTTAAGCTGCATTGCACCTGTCCTTAGTGTAGGATTAAACCTGCTATTTATTTTCCATAACTTATTGTGTGTAAAATTAAGTCAGAAAAGAGATTCTAATCCTGCAGGAGACATACTCTGAAACAGATTTAAGGTGTTGAAATACATTATAATTTGAATAATCTAATCAATGCTGTTCAGAATTATATGGCCTAACTTGATTATTCCAATATGCACCAAGCTGGTCTCCCACATTCTACTTCCGTAAACTTGAAATCATTCAAAGCTCTGCTGCCCATATCTAAACTTGCAGCAAACTCCATTCCCTTTCAACCCTATGCTCGCTGGCCTCCATTGGCTCCTTGATTTAAAAGATCATTTCCTTGTTTTCATGTCCCTCCTTGGCCTTGCCCTCCCTGTCTCTTTAATCTTTATCAAATCAACAACCTTCTACAATATCTGTGCTCTTCTAATTCCGGATTTTTTTATGAAATCCCAATTATAATTGCTCCACCATTAATCTCTGTACCTTCAGCCGCCTGGGATCTAAGGAAATCCCTGCTCTCTTTTCTTCACCTTCCTACCCTACTTTCTTTCTTTAAGACACTCTCAAAATTTACCTCTTTGTCCTGATTTAACCTAAAATTCTTAATGTTGCTCAATATTAATCTTGGTTTTACCACAGAATTATTATGGTGCGAAGGAGACGATTCATTCATCATGCTTGGACCAACCTTATTATCTAGTGCCAATTTCCAGCCTTTTTTCCCATATATCTGCACATTACTCTCCAAACAAACATCCAATATCCCCTGGGAGAGAGATCCCCCTGAATTCCTTGATTGAACCTGTCTCCACCACGTTTCCACATAATGCACTCCATACTCTGACAGATTTTTCTCACTTCACCCTGCTTTGTTTCCACATCACTTTAAAACTATACTTTTGCTTCTTTTACAAGCAGAAACAGCTTCTCCCTATCTACTCTATCCAGCATATCACATCCAGAACCATTCTGGTAAATCACTTCTGCACTGCTCTCCAATGCATTTATATCTTTTGTACAATGTGACGCCCTCAACTGTACATTGACTGCCCCTGTAAAGTATTTTTGGACATGTCATTACTTTAATGATGCAATATGAATATGAGTTGTTGTTGAGGTGGCTGAGGCTGGTAGCTGAAGAACCTGATTCAAAAACTCACTGAATACCAGATAAAACCGTTTCATTGCAGGGGTTAGTGGAATTCCTGTTATAGCTCAGACATTTTCGGAATCCTCCTCCTTCTCCTCCTCCTTGCCTGTTTCTTCATTTAATACATACACAGCAGCTTCCTCCTGATCATTCTCAAAGGTAGCAGATTGGGTTATAGTTTCATCCTCATCCAGTTGGAGGTCTCTCCACTGGGCTGTGTTGTGCAGCATGCATCAACTGTTTCTATTTTCCTTTCCAAAGTTTAGAGGAGAGCTCCAACATCAAAATGCCAATGGTCTGCTCAATCATGCTCTTGCTGACAGCATAGCTGTCCATTATCAGAACCCAAAGTCTTAATGAGTAGCACTTGTTTCTAAAAGACAACTCCAGCTCTATATTGATTACTAAAATACATAAGGGAGTTGTGGCAGCTGCATGGAAAATCTTGTGCAAATCTTATTGTGGTCACATTGATTGAGTGAAAGTACTTACTGTTGGCAAAAGTATCTGATTTCTAAATTGGGGCCCTCGTTACAAAATATGCTGAAGAATGGGACTAGATTAGTTTCGGATATCTAGTTGGCATGGATGAGTTTCCATGCTGTAAGCTCTAAGACTCTATGAGTAAAATCGAGTATGCCCTTTGTGATATGAGAATGGATATGTTAGGGAGTTAGTAATGTATAGTATGATATAACAACAACATCAATAGTTTTGTGCAAGAGACTGAAGAAATGATGGAGCAGTCTGTGCTGATGAGAGATGTACTTACAGTGAACATTATCATGTGCACTCATGTAAATAAATTTTTTAGAAACCTACCAGAATCAGTCAGCTGCCACTCCTAGGTAAAGAAAAACCATTGCAGGTCACATACTATCAAGAAGAGACAAAGATAGTTATCTCTCCAATGTGCAGAATAGAATCTTGAGTTATAACCCTCTAGGCAATACAAACCATTCGGTTCCTTAAGGAAGCCTGCAAGTTAGGTGAAGCCTTTGGCTGTGTGAGTTCGAAATGATAAAATCCAAGAAAAACTGATGTGCTCCTCCTTCCATGAGCAAATTGCATTAGTCAAATCCTTTCTGCACATGTGTGCTACCAACTGTGAAATACCAGCAAGGTCACCTGAAGTGCTTTAGAAAGAGCCTGAGGTGTAGAAGTTTAATGTGAGTGTTACCTTCACAACCACTAGCAGGACATGGGAGTGGTTGGTGGATTGTGGCTCCAGTTGGTGCTGTAGCATGTGACATGTTTGTGACAATCTCTTGACTCATCCTAAGGCTCCTCCAGTTTTGTTTTGCATCAGATTAAAATAGGATCACTTACGTCTATAGACTCGTACCTCAGGTTTGTCCTCCTTCTCCTCCTCTTGCTTTGTGGTGCTGCCAATACACCCTCTTCCTCTTTACCTATGGCCCATCCTATAGCTATTCTTGGTTAAGGGAATGAATGACTTCTGTGTGAAAGGGAACCATGTTCATGTTCTGTGCTCCCCAGCACAAAGTGTCCTTCAAAAGCAAGAACATTTTCCTTGCACTTGTGTCCAACTATCAGTGGGGGGAAACAAACAATTGCCATGGCAAATAACAAATCCCACCCCTTAGTTCATAATAACCCATAGCAATTGAAGCTTTTGACACATCAGAAAATATAAGTTTAAATTTAACATCACAGAAGGACCTCAGTTCTCCAAAGGGGTACCCTGCCCTATCCAAAAAAAAATCACTGAAACAAAGCTAAGACCTGGTCTGCACTACACACTCTGGACCCCAGACAATGGGGATACAAAAATTCAATTTAAATGGAGAAAGCTGGTCATTTAAATTACCAACCATCTCTTGCAACCACAGTTATGTAAATCCCAGGAAGTCTACAAATCAATCCCAATGAAAATCAGCAATAACATGACAAGACAGTGATTTCTGATTCTCAAGGATTTTCGGCAGTTTTGCCAGGCTGACTGTTACAGATGAAAGGTGGACCATCGTACTGTCCTCACAACTTGCTTTCCTATTTATCTTTGCATCATCTATAATTTTGGTTTCAATGCATTTGCTCCATTCATCAAAGTCATTAACATAGATTGTAGGTGTTTAAGGGCCTATTGATTGCATTTGCCAACATGACACTGGCCCATTTATCCAGTTTTTAATATCCTGATTACATTTGCTTACATCTGTAAAAGCTTCCATAGGTATATTGTGGTAAAATAGGATGAAAGCAGTTCACACATCTCCAGGGAAGCCTTTGTCTATAAAGGATGCTGAAGACAAAGAGCCTGGTTATGGAATGAGTTTTATCCATCTGAATGACAGGCAGCTTCATTGGTTCAATAACAGAATCCTATCACAAAAGTTCATGTATGAATCCAGCCAATGAAGTTAAAGACAATACTTGACATAAATAAAAACCAAAAGAACGGCGAATGCTGTAAATCAGGAACAAAAACAAAGTTGCTGGAAAAGCTCAGCAGGCCTAGCAGCATCTGTGAAGGAGAAAACAGAGTTTACGTTTCGGTTCCGGTGACCCTTCCTCAGAAGGTCACTGGACCCGAAACGTAAACTCTGTTTTCTCCTTCACACTTGACATAAATATGCCACCATGGTAGCTCTTATAAATTTTTTAAATGCAGTCTCACAGAATCACAGAAATGTGCAGCACAGAATGAGGCCATTTGGCACTTCATGCCTGCACCAGCTCATTAAATGAACTTCGTTGCCTAGTTCCATTCTCCTGCTTTTAAATGAAGAAACCGCAATGGCTGGGTATCGAATCCAGATCAAATGCTTGGAAAGCAGCTATACTCATCACTAGACCACCAGCTCCCTTTTATAAAACCATACTGACTCTGTTTGATTGTATTATGATTTTCTAAATAATCTGCAAACTGGATGTGTGTGTTGGATATTGGATATGTAATACACCTGCATTGTTTCTGTGATTCTCTACTCTATGAGTTCCTGATCTCAGCTGGAATGCAAGACACAGCTCAGTCTCTTCTTTCTCAGAGGAAAATCAGCAGGAAGGTGGAAATTCTTATTAAAAGGCACAGCACCTGATTGAGAGATCCAGCATCCGGTTGTGGGTAGAGGGGTGCTATATACAGAGAGCCATGCTACTGTCCTGGCTGCTGAGTGCCCACTCTTGTGAGATCCCATTCTGCCATTACTCAGTTGTGGCCTGGGTCCTTAGTGATCCAAGGTCTCTCCCTAGATGCATTGCCAGCAGCTTCCACTAGTCCTGCCAACACTATTTACAGTGCACAGCTGCCAGATTCTGATTGGCAGTGGCTCTTGGGGCAGGCTTCCACCCACATGCTCCTTGATCACGAGTAATGCTGACCACTGGTCAATTCATTCCAGCAGGCCTTCCCCGAGGAAAAGGCAATGTGAGGCTTTTTCTAATGCTCAAGCTAGCAGACGAAACCCCCATCCCTTCAATTAAATGTAAGCTAAAGTTATGGTAAGCAGCCCCTCTACACACAATGCATTCACTCCTTTCTTATCCTCACATACACACTATGTAATCACTCACTGTCCATCCTATATGTATTGGGCTGGGTTTTATGTCTGCAAATTGTGTGGCCCTCTTACCTTCCCTGTGCATGCAAAATAGATTGTGATAATGTTGGGTCAGCACAAAATATCATTGTATCTGTCCAAAATTATGAAAGAAGAGTGGATGCAAAAATTGGAAGATCATTTTTCCACTGCGCAATTTGAAATAACTAATTAACAAATAGAATGCAATTTTGTATTGACTGCTCCAGTTTTTGCCTGTTGATTGAAATAAAGTTTTGGGCATCACTTTCTGTGAAAGAGTGGAAGAAGTGTGGAAAAAAAAGACCTTGCTATAGGACCATGACTGCATGTAGCAGCAGAATGTTCTAGAGAATGTGACAGCATTTGTATGTTTTTTTGACTTCATTTGTTTAATAGCCTGAGTCTGACGTAAGAAGTAAGAAAGGGTTGAGAGACTGGGGACGTTTAAATTGGAAGCTATGATTATCTTCCTGTTCATGGTATTACCATTAGCATACATGATCTCGTTGTCTACACTACCAACTCAGCACAAAGGCCTACTTTGTGCCATTAACTGGCTGCCTTCCCACCAGGCAGCTGCCAGTCAGTCTGACACTCAATTTTCCACACTGAGCTGGTGGAGGTGAGAGTGAACAGACCACTCACTTTCCATTCTGCTTCTCTCACCCTGCCAAAGACCATAAAATCTAGCTGACACTGCAATCAATAACTTTCCTTCTATCATAAGATCAGAAGTTGGAATATTCGCTGATGGTTGCATAATGTTCAGTACCATTCATGATTCTCAGAAACTGAAGCAGTCCCTGTCCATAGATAACAAGGTGCAGAGCTGGATGAACACAGCAGGCCAAGCAGCATCATAGGAGCAGGAAATCTTGACATTTCGGGCCTAGACCCTTCATCAGAAATGGGGGAGGGGAAGAGGGTTCTGAAATAAATAGGGAGAGAGGGGGAGGCAGATAGAAGACAGACAGAGGAGAAGATAGGTGGGGAGGAGACAGACAAGTCAAAGAGGTGGGGATGGAGCCAGTAAAGGTGAGTGTAGGTGGGGAGGTAGGGAGGAGATAGGTCAGTCCAGGGAGGACGGACAGATCAAGGGGGCGGGACGAGGTTAGTAGGTAGGAGATGGGGGTGCTGCTTGAGGTGGGTGGTGGGGATAGGTCAGAGGAGGTTAGGGAGGCGGGGACGAGCTGGGCTGGTTTTGGGATGCGGTTGAGGGAGGGGAGATTTTGAAGCTTGTGAAATCCACATTGATACCATTGGGCTGCAGGGTTCCCAAGCGGAATATGAGTTGCTGTTCCTGCAGCCTTCGGGTGGCATCGTTGTGGCACTGCAAGAGGCCCAGGATGGACATGTCGTCTGAGGAATGGGAGGGGGAGTTGAAATGGTTCGCGACTGGGAGGTGCAGTTGTTATTGCGAACCGAGCGCAGGTGTTCTGCAAATTGGTCCCCTAGCCTCCGCTTGGTTTCCCCAATGTAGAGGAGGCCACAACGGGTACAGCGGATGCAGTATACCACATTAGCAGATGTGCAGGTGAACATCCGCTTGATGTGAAAAGTCTTCTTGGGGCCTGGGATGTGGGTGAGGGAGGAGGTGTGGGGGGCAGGTGTAGCACTTCCTGCGGTTGCAGGGAAAAGTGCCGGGTGTGGTGGGACCGGAGGGGAGTGTGGAGCGGACAAGGGAGTCACAGAGAGAGTGGTCCCTCCGGAAAGCAGACAAGGGTGGGGAGGGAAAGAGGTCTTTGGTGGTGGGGTCAGATTGCAGATGGCAGAAGTGTCGGAGGATGATGCGTTGGATCCGGAGGTTGGTGAGTGGAGGATTCTTTTTTGGTTGTTATTGCGGGGACGGGGTGTGAGGCATGAGTTACGGGAAATGCGGGAGACATGGTCAAGGGCGTTCTCGACCACTGCAGGGGGGAAGTTGCGGTCTTTGAAGAACGAGGACATCTGAGATATACGGGAGTGGAATGCCTCATCCTGGGAGCAGATGCAGCTGAGGCGAAGGAATTGGGAATACGGGATGGCATTTTTGCAGGAAGGTGAGTGGGAGGAGGTGTATTCTAGGTACCAGACCTGGACACCATCCAGATTTAGGCTGATGAGCCACTATTTAAGAAAGGAGGTAAGGAAATGCCAGGGAAATATAGACCGGTGAGCCAGGCATAAGTGGTGTTCAATTTATTGGAGGCAATACTGAGGGACAGGATTTACATATATTTGGAAAGGCAAGGACTGATTCGGCACAGTCAACATGGCTTTGTGCATGGGAAATCGTGTCTCACTAATTTGATTGAAGTTCTGAAGAAGCAAGAAAAGAACTGATGAAGGCAGAGCAGTGGATGTGATTGATATGGACTTTAGTGAGGCTTTTTACAAGGTTCCTCATGGGAGACTGGTTAGCCAGATTAGATCACATGGAATACAGGAAGAATTTATCATTTGGATTCAGAACTGAATGTATAGGGTACCTGGATAGGGTACATAAACAAAGTCTTTTCCCCGGGATGGGGGAGTCCTAAACTACAGGGTGTAGGTTTAAGGTGAGAGGGGAAAATAACTAAAAATCATTTAATTAAATCGAATAAATAATAAATTTACTTAAATGAAGGTATTGCTTTAAAATCTTTGGCTTGATTGGGAAGTGGGATTGTGCTAATATTTTTGGATTGAGTCTGTGTGGGGATTCTGTGTGAATAGTTCAGCATAAACCACATCCCGCAGGATCCAGTGGGAGGAAGGAATCTCTAAAATAATGATCCTATTATCCTGCAGAAGCGGCTTCCCCACGATCTGTGCCCATAATGATGGGCCCAGGGAGTGCAAACCTGCAGCTGGGTGGCACAATGACTCAGGCTGTTCATCTATTCAGCATTGATTCTTCTTTGGAATCCTCCAAGGCGGACTTCGGGATACACAACAACGCAAAGTTACCGAGCAGCCAAGTTCAATACCCATGAGGACAGCCTCAACCAGGATCTTGGGTTTATGTCGCACTACAGGTGACCCCACCACACTATACACTCTCTCTCTCTCTCTCTCTCTCTCTCTGTGTCTCTGTCTTTCACACACGCACACATGCATCTATGGGGTGAATTTGTATTTGCAGGTTCATTTTATTTTATCCAGAAAGCACACAATTTATAGACAGTCAATCAATATGATGTTTTATAAATTCCTGCTATGGAAATAAAGCCAGTCTGACTCCAAACTAAGGCACAGGCAGATTCTAAACAAGGTCTCACACCAAATATGATTGTTGGACCTAAAATTTCACCACTTCTTTACACTTATAAAGCCTTCAGATCTCTCAGGACCGTGACTAGAAAGGAATTTGGGGATTTACATATACATATTAATCAATTAAAACTTTCCAACTGATTAAAGATTTATCATCCCTTAGGTTTGTTTAGTACATCCTCATAAATGGTGTGAACCTTTGATCTTTTACTTATAAATTCTGTGTCTGATGCTACCTCTCTCACTAACACCTGAAGAAGAACTGAGGCTCCGAAAGCTTGTGTTTTCAATGTTGGACTATAACCTGGTGTTGTGTGATTTCTGACCTTGTCCAACCCAGTGCAACACTGGCACCTCCATATCATCTTTAGAACTTCTATGAATGGAACTTCATCAGGATCCCAGACCCTTAATTATTCTGTTTGATCTACTCAGTTAATGCTGCATGTGATATTCCAGCAATGAAGGCAAAGTCTAAACTGTTAGACATCCTGGGACAATGAGATGGATGCGCGTAGCCAGTTGGCAATGGAGGCTGCAAAGCACCAAGACCCTAAAAAACACACAGCTCACAGCCCTTTTATGTAAGAGGTAATGCTTTCTGTTACCCAGCAACACAAAGTGATCAAGGGGAATCTCTTTACCAACAGAATTCAGCCAGATAGTTTGAGTTGGATATGTGCTACTGGGGATGGGAAGTGAGAGGAAAGGAATAATCTGTAAGGCAGGACGAAGAGGTAAAAGGTAAGAAAAAAGTAAAGGAGGACTCAGGGGATCAAAGGTAACATGAAGAAAAGGGAAAGGTTAGAATGGGATTAATGGATTGTAAAATTTGGTGCAGCATTGGTTATAAACAGTGACTTCACTCTTTGGAATTATAGAACCCGTCCAATATAGAAATAGGCTATTTGGCCCAACAAGTCCACACCAATCTCTGAAGAGCATCCCACCCAGATTCACACAACTGCACCACCCCCCTGCCCCCTATCATGGCTAATTCACATAACCTGCACATCCCCGGACACTATCAGCAGTTTGGCATGGCCAATCCACCTAACTGCACATCTTTGGACTGTGGGAAAAAACTACAGCACCCAGAGGAAACCTAAACAAATACAGGGAGAATGTGTAAACTTCAAACAGACAGTCGCCTGAGGCGGGAATCAAACCCAGGTCCCTAGCACTGTGAGGCACTGTGCCACTCTCGAGTCAGCGCCTTGCTTCACTCATTAGAACTCATCAAAGGAGCAGTGAATTAACAAGTGGCTCATGACCTGTCAATGGACCAGTGGCAGCGGCTATTCACTCCAACTAGTTAATTATACCACTACTCTAATCTGCTCCTTCCCAATGCCCCTTTTCTCACATAATCAGTCCTGAACTGTTAGTGCAATGGCTGGTGAGACAGTCTGATCTGCAACTAACCATCAATCCCAGTGAGAATGACCATCTTCAGGAAACCTGAACACCCAGTGACGATCAGCACCATCAAGGATAGATGAGGGATTAACGTTATAGGAGGGTGGTTAAGAAGACATTTAACACACTTGTCTTCATTGCTCAGACGTTTAAGTATAGGAGTTGGGACGTCATGTTGAAGTTGTACAGGACATTGGTGAGGCCTCTAATGGAGTACAGTGTGCAGTTATGGTCGCCCTGCTGTAGGAAGGATATTATCAAATTGGAGAGAATTCAGAAAAGATTTACCGGGATTTTGCCAGAAATGGAGGGTTTGAGTATTGAAAACAGACTGGATAGGTTGGAACTTTTTCCACTGGAGCGTAGGAGGTTGAGAAGTGACCTAATGGAGGTTTATAAAATAATGAGGAGTACAGATAAGATGAATGACTGGTGTCTTTTCCCTAAGGTGGGGGATTTCAAGACCCAGGGGCATATTTTAAAGGTCAGAAGAGAAAGATTTAAAAAAAGACATGGGGACAATTTTTTTACACAAAGAGTGGCTCATGTGTAGAATGAACTTCCAGAGGAAATGGTGGATGCGGGTACAGTTACAACATTTTAAAAGACATTTAGATAAGTACATGAATAAGAAACGTTTAGAGGGATATGGGCCAAGCTCAGGCAAGTCGGACCAGTTTAGTTAGGGATTATGGTCGGCAAGGACCTATTGGACCAAAGGGTCTGTTTCTGTGCTGTATGGCTCTGACTCCATAAAAAGATAAAGAAAACTTTTTGATGGACTGTAGTTATGCTACAAATTTTTTCAAAAGGGTTGGTTGTGTTCAGTGTTCCATACCTGTTGGTGTTAACCATATCTCAGTTAGTACTATACAACAGGAAGAGACAGAGTATCACTCTAGTTTGCAGGGATCAGAGCACTGATTATGGGTATGTGCTGGGTAATCAGTAACTTCTTTTACTACTGAGGATACTTAGAGCAGATGTAATTATCAATCCATAAATAAGCCTGCAGTGTTTACCTTCAGCCAAACTGAGGTGTTATAAAAATATCTGGTGCTATCTCAGCCCTGAAATTTGATGTCAGCGGAAGGTTCTTGCAGCTGATGTCCATTCTTATCAGCAACAATTTATGTACAGCATGAAGGATCCTTTCTTTCTTCAATTTTATTGGTCTCTTGTCCAGCAAAACACAAATTCCTGTTTCGTTTGGGATTCTGCCACTGAAAATGTACTCCTCCCTCACCAGAGGTCCTTTGACCAAGTATGGTGTTCATTCACAATCTTCCTTCAAAGTTTCCCTGATTGATCAACTTCCCTGCATAAGGCCAAGACAATGGGCACTGCCATGATATTTGACAGTGGAAAGCTTCATACTTAATTACCAAACCTGTCCTTACACTGAATGTCCACGCCTTGATGCTTCACAGCAGGAGTCAGAGGATTGTGATCGGGGCAGGAGCCTTAGCTGATTGCTTCCTACCTAGCCCTGGGTTTCTTACACCAATTCAACATCTCTACATTTTCTAATTCATCCATGGGATGTAGGTGTCACTGAGTGCCTTAATTGCCCGTCTGTAACTGCTCTAGAGAAAGTGACGGTGAGCTGCCTTCTTTAGCCACTGCAAGCTATGTGATAATCTACTGCTGTTTTGAAGAGATTTCTAGGACTTTGACCCAATGGTAGTGAAGGAATGGTGATATAGTTCCAAGTCAGAATGGTGCATGGCTTAAAGGTGAACTTGAAGATAGTGGTGTTTCCCTCCATCTGCTACCCTTGTCCTTCTAAGTGGTAGTTATTGTGCTGCTCTATTGGTGTCCTGACTGATGTCAACTAATTCAACACTGACCAGGAATTGAACCTGGCACCTTCTGACATTAGTGGCTTGGTGTATAATAATTGCCAAAACATTTGGATCAGGCTAGATTTGAGATTGCAAATCCCTCTTTACTTTTGTCACGCATGATATGAGCCTTTCCTTCATCGAACTCTCTTGCACTGATATACAAAAGGGTTCAGTGAAGTTAAGTCTTCCTGGAATGTTGATGTGTTTTATCTTTCAGAAGTTGACAGATTTGTTGTATTTACACATAAAGTAGAGATGAAAGGCAGACGTCTGGCCAAACTCCCAATACTTGGATAGTGGAACTTCATGTACATTATTCTCCATCAGTTAACTCCTTAGACAAGCAAAACACAATCTTGGACCAATTTCAAGACAATGGTTGTGAGATTTCTCACCAGCTCCACAGGCACTCAAACAATGCAAGCAAATTCTAGCATATCTAAGACACTGTGTTCTCTCTATAGTATATAAAGCACATCAACCATTACAATCATAATCAACTCACAATGTCCTTCTCACTCATCAACTTCCTTCTGAAAGGACTAAAGTATATCAGTAACCTGAGCATTATGGGACATCCTGCTGAGAAAAGAAACACTTTCTGGCATCTAGCCTAATTCTTTATAGGCATGACCTTGAGTTGTAAAATCAGCAGCTGCTTCAAATATCTTCTCTAAATCTGTACATTAATAGCAAGCTTTGCACAATGAGTCACATGATTCTCTCTTTTATATACGTAAAGATGTTTTCATCAGAAAGTTATTGAAAGTAAATGTGACAGTTCACAGGAGGAACAAAGAACTCGGGGCTAGTCTATTACATGACATGACACGATAGCTGATGATTTTCATTTTTGTGATGTGATACTTATGTTCGCTTCTGAAACATACATTTGAGACAGGGGTCACATGGTACTGAGGAATTCAATGGGCTTTTTTCTTTTATTGGATATCTGGTGCATACATGACAATAATGGCATTTGCTGACCTGGGCTCAAGCTAAGAAATTCAGATGTACTATAACACTTCCCTTAGCTTGTCGTGCTGCAAGTGGACTCAGAAAGCTGGAGGTTGAGACTTTTATACCATTAGTTTACATGCCACGATATGCTGATCACAGAATAAGAAAGCCCCTTAAAGTACACTGCACATCTGCTGCAGGACATAAGGACATCACATGGAAATATATCACATAACAACATGTAAAACATCAAGACTTTGATATTAACTGAAGGATGACCTTATAGAGATTTGTAAAATCACGTGGGACATAGAAAAAGCGAATAGCCAGGGTCTTTTCCTAAGGGCAGGGGGTCTAAAACTAGAGGGCACTGGTTTAAGGTGACAGCGGAAAGATTTAAAACAGACCTGAGGGGCAACTTTTTCATACGGAGGGTGGTGTGTATACGGAATGATCTGCTGGAGGAAGTGGTAGAGGCAGGTACAATTATGACATTTACATGGATAGGAAATGTTTAGAGAGATTTGGGCCAAATGCAGAAAAATGAGACTAATTCAGTTTAGGAAACCTGAGCAGCATGGATGAGTTGGGCCGTGGGACTTATTTCTGTACTGTATGACTCTATGACTTGATACCAGTCAAGCTCACACATAAGTTGGGGTGGAGGGGGAAGATCAGTTAAAAGTCCATAAACAGGGTATAGACCTCCACATCTCCACATGAATTCATGCCCCAACAATTCAGAACTGAATGTCCTGTAAAGCTTGTGAGAGAACAAGTGATTTCCTGTTGCACATTCAGATAACAAAGGAAGGAGCTAAGAAATGACCAATTTCAAGAAACTTCAACTGGCAACTAACTTCCAGTTCACTTCAGTATGTGCTTATTCAGACCACTTTCCTGCCTGGGCAACAATCCTCAGGAAATAAGGTTTATAAAGCATTATCATATTATACAGCTAAATAGCCAAAGCATGTTTCAAACCCTGCAGATCAGAAACAATGCCATGGGAGATCTATTAATAGCTTCAAAATTTCAGCCATATTTCACCAAGTGAATAAAGTTGAACTTATCACTAAAGATCAAAGTATACATACCATTCTGCTTACTCCGTAAAGGCCCAATCTGTTTCCACTGTTGAGTTCGAAATTAAAAAAAAACTAGCCTAGTGACCACCATGTGACCATTTTCAATTGCTATAAAAACCCACCTGGTTCACTAATATCCACTGGGAAGGAAAGCTGCTATCCTTACCTGGCCTAGCGTGCATGTGACTCCAAACCCAAAGCAATATGGTTTACTCTTAACTGCCTTCTGAAATGGCCTAGAGAACCAAACAGCTGAAGGGCAACTGGGAATGAGCAACAAATGCCAGTCTTGCCAGCAATGTCTACATCCCACACAAGAGTATAAAAAAACATTACTAGTTATGAAGAGCAACCTGAAGTCAATGGTCCAATTGTGACATCCCGAACCTTTATATAACTAAGCAAGCATGAGTCTAGCTTTGGAATTCATTGGCTTTCACATTTTTTGGGAATGATCAGTAACTTCTGAAATCCTGAAAGAGATCATTCTGGTATTTTCTGTTTTTATTACACATTTCCATTACCGTAGTCACAATTCTTTTATTTCTGTTTATTTTTATATTGGCTACATGATTTCCTCAATTTGGCAATGTTTATAGAAATACTTCCAACAAAGTTGTTATTTAAGTTTATACACATTTACCTGCAATCTACCCAGCTAAGACTGATTTTTCTGCAGTAACTTGGCTACTGTCAGTCTGCAGCCCCACACTGTATCTAATCTCATGACTTCGTCAACTGCTGATTCTTGCTCAGGTTTGGTTTCACTTGCACACCTGGTACATCAGTTGAGTCACCACATTGCAAGCACAAACATATGCAGAGTCAGCAAGCTGCTCAGCTAAAGTAGCTATCAAATAAGGCATATCTTGCCTCATCTAACTTCCACATCATTTACCTTTCAGACAGTTGTCAGTGCATCAGAGCTGGGATCCTGGCTAATTTCCCCTCACACACCCAATGGCGTTCAAAACAGATTTTGATCACCCAATGTTAAACCTGCAGCACCTAATGAACACTCAAACAACTCATTCAGGTTGTTAAGATCTTCCATTTTACATCTCAATCGTTTGGAGATAACCTGCGGTATCACTGACAAGGAAGCGTCTGTGTCCCAAATCAGTTTAAAGTGGCTCAAGTTTGTAACATCCAACTGGCCTGCAGCTGATCCAGACTGTTCAACCCCTGAAAAAAAACATGACCAGCAGGTCCTGACACATATTTCAATACCTTGACATTTTGCATAATAGGAGTGAATCATTGAAATTCTATTCAGTGGGAGTGAATAGGAAGAGATTTTGTCCATTATACTTCTGGAGTGAATATGAATGGGTTTGGCCTTGCAATGGACGTAAATGCACTAATTTGTGAACACTGGGATTCTGGAATAATTTGGAGTCAATAAGAAGGGCTTAAATCCATTGGGATTATGGACAATGGGATCAGGCCAGTCAAATGAATTTTGTGAACATTGGCTTTTATTTAAAATTTCGAAGGTTTGCAGTACATTACTTTTGCCTTTGAATAAGTGCTGTATTGATCCTAAAATGACTGTGGTAATAGATGGATCTTTGGGTTAACAAGTACTCCAAAACTAATTGTTGAGTTGGCTACATCCAAAATATGATAAGAAACATCTTTTTCCAAAGGCAAGTGTAGAATATCTTCAAAATGACAGTAATTTTACTATTTTTTCAGTTTTAAATGTAATAATAAGCAAGTACACCTTTTTAAAAAGCAGGACCCTGCTACCTAAGGGTACAATCTTATAGGACTCTGAGTGACATGGCTGTGGTGACATGTATGACAGAATCAGATGACAAATACACCTCGCTACTTGCTCCTAAAGATCCCTATGTTGGAAACTGGCCACCAATATCTCACAGCATGCTCCATGGCCACTAGCCACATCCATCCTATATCCACGGACTTTGGCATCTGATGTGTACCAGCCTCTGAGAATCCTCATGGCACATCTCTGATTCATTTTAGGATGCTTCTGCACTTCAGTGTTGCACCTGGAACTGTACCAGTTACCATCACAGTAATGCTGCAGCCAGGACACTGTGCACTCAGAGACACCCAGCTCATTGACTGGACCAGGCTACATCTCTGGGCCCTCCATGTGCTGTCATAGCACCCGGTCACTTGGTTTTACTGGATGCTCACAGCATCCTGCCTTGTATTGCCTTGCCTTACCTATTTTGAGCTTTGTTCCCTCAACGAGCGATACTATTCTCAAATTACTGCTGTTGCCTTGCTGTTTAGCACAAATACAAAGCCCAGAGCTTGTCATGATTGTCAGCATGCCTAAGTTAATTAAATGGGGATAATCTTTGCTTAGGAATTCCCAGCACAGTAAATCAAGGGAAGCCTCCGATACTTGTCCAGAGCCTGCTCAAAGCATTCAGAGTCAGGGTCATCTCCACATAAAGTTGATGAGCTAATTGTCGGGCAACCCACCAATTGCCTTTGTTCTTTCTAACCTGCTGTGGGCTGTTTTCCTCATGGAACGAGAGACAGAAAGAGAGGCAGGCACTAGGGAAGATGAAAGTGGATGGCATAGCAATTACTGCTTGCACAGGTGGGGAGGTTTCCCAAGTGGAGAGGGAATGCAGGATTAATGGTATTAGGGGTTTGAGTGGATGATGGCGAGTGAGGGAATATGGTGGATGTGATAGTGAGGGTGGAAGAGTATAAGGTTTGGCGGGACGTGTGTACACTAGCAGAAAAAGGGTGAATGTGAGGTAATGGAGAAAAGATGATGATGCTTACCCTGGAGCGTGGAGAGGGACATTGGCCTCCTACAGTTCTGTGAATTTCCCAGGACAGCTGAGACTGCTTTAACTCATGTGGCAAATGCGGACCAATTTGGCATGGTCTGGTGATCTACTGCTGATCCTGGAGAAACAGGACGTCCTGCATAGGCATCACCCCATCCCCCAGGACCCACAAAACGTGGCACTGATTTCCACTTGTCTGCTATATTTGAGGCAAATGTCAGCAACTTTGTAGGCAGTTCTGGACTATCAGTGTTGTCCTGGTGCAACATGGGCTTTCAAACATGGGCATGGGTGCAATGGATAACAATCTTTCAGTACCACATTGTTTTGGCAATAGTGGGTGGCAAGATGGGGCAGAATTGGATGCAAGAGGTGCTATAGGGAACTAGTTAGATGAGCTTGGTAAAATATGACAAGAGAACTAGCTAGACCTTATGGTGATAAGGTGATAAATAGGGAGAGAGGGGGAGGCAGATAGAAGATGGATAGGGTTCCCTTATCCATCTTCTATCCGCCTCCCCCTCTCTCCGTATTTATTTCAGAATCCCCTTCCCCTCCCTCATGTCTGAAGAAGTGTCTAGGCCTGAAACGTCAGCTTTCCTGCTCCTCTGATGCTGCTTGGCCTGCTGTGTTCATTCAGCTGTACACCTTGTTATCTCTGAATTACCTGATCTCAGTTGGGGCAGTTGAGATGCTGCAATTGACCTCAGGATCCAAGTTAGCGAAAGGAAAACTAAACAAGGTACTTGCTATTTAGCATGTGCAGCAATCCCTGTTGGAATGTTCATTTGCTGAATTAGGGGGATGGGATCCTGTTTAACTGACATCTTCTGACCTCAAACCTAGATGTTCCATATCGATGAAAATCCAATAGGAAAATTAGTGAGCCAAGATTGCCTTGCCAATCAGGCTTCACATCTGTTGTTCAAAATTCCAAACTGCTGATCAAGGTTCTCAACCGCTATTGAGATGCCTGCTCATGATCAAGATTTGCCTTTGTAGTTGAAATTCACACTCACCACTGGAGATTCCAGTTTGTAATTCAAATTCCCATAAAGATTCCCACTCATAATTGACAGTCCCATGCACTTATCGAAGTTTCCTTCTTAAACATTCCCTTTCACCTCCTCTTGATAGGTCTGTTTGAGAAAATGGGATACTTTTTTTTAATACATGATCAGAAACATTTGCAATAGCATATTTTCATTAACCCTCTGAAGTTTAGTGCATAGTGACAGTCAGTCTAAGAATCTCTGGCATCAACTTCTGGTCTGTAATGAGTTGGCTGATTTCTGCCAGGTGAAACAGTCTGAGCTATATTTGGCCTCAGCCCTCTTGAGTTAGGGAGCAACAAAAATCCTCCGAAATTCCTACTCTTAAGCATCATCCTGTGATATTTTCTACACAGTGTGCAGTAGATGTTAGGTGAGAATAGGATTTTGCTGTTTTGGGATGCTACCCACAGCCAACGAGCCTGGCAGCATTAAGCATCTAACTTCAAGCCTAAAGAATGGCCATTTGGTTGGGGTACCAAAGGCTGCTGCTGATCTTTGAATTCTACACCAGAGTCATTTTCAGGAGGAGAGGGATTTGAGGATGAAACCGAAATAAAATAATGAAGAGAGGGATAGTATTTTTAACTTCCATTTAAAGTTTCTCATCCCTTCAAAAAAGTTGAGAAACCATAGCCACATTTATAGTGCCAGAGCTGGATCTGAGTGAGTTCTGTATAAATTAGGTGAATAGGGTGGGACTGTATCCACACTGCCCCCAGACGAAGTTGCTAAGCAACACAGAGATGGTGAGTCAGGCATAATAAACCCTGACATGCAGGAAATTAGGTCACGCATTGGAATGTGCCACTGGCACCCTGTAAGGAGACAGTTTATTTTTAATCTCATCACAGTCTTTCACACTCATAAAACACTCACCAGCTTTACCTTTAAGCGTCTTTCATCATTCTGTGGAAATCAGCCCACACTTCCGAATTTCCAGTAACCAGGGCCCTACTTTTGATGCCCGAGGAACATGTCATAAAATTCCCTAAGGGGCTGGGAGAGTCAGACTTTCTAAATATTATCTCTTGACTTTCAAACATATTTCAAGTATTGCCCCATGTAGATATTGTTTCAGTCACCACTGCTGGTTTTAGTATTTTGTTTTTTGGATTGCATTCCAAAATTGCATTCTGCTCCGATTCATTTCTTTTGGTTTAAAAGATTCATCATGTTTGTTTTATTTTTGAGTCTTACACATATTTCTACCTTTGTTTTTCCTGATGTGTGTAGATACCCAAAATTGTGTAGATGTTTTGAAAACAATCCACTCAGAAAACAATTCAAGGATAGTTGACCAGTGTATAAACTCTTCCAGTACATATTCCAGAGGAGATAGATTGAGATTATTAGAGGCAACACTAAAGACCTTGTCCAATGGGTGTCAAAGCAATAAATGCTGCAAAGCTCAACAGTTCAATATGTGTTAATGCAGGTTCACCCACGGCCATGCAGGAAAGATTACAATCCCCGCAAACAGATAACAATACGATGTCAGCTTTGGGTTGGTTATCAATGAGCTTGGCTGTTCAGTCAACATTCAGAGTCAGAGATCTGGAGACATAGCCCAGAGTTATTTAAGAAACAAATACATACCAAGGTCAGGAAATTGGGATAGATACGCTGAGATGAGTCGAATGGTCTTTCTCACTTACACCTGTGACCTTATGATCTGATGTAAATAGCTCATCTAGACTATTCTTTGCTAAATACACGAGTCAGAGTCAACATCTGCAAAGAACCCCAGCAAGAGTTATCACAGGAAGGGAGATGGAATTCCATTTTGAATTGACATCTGCAGAAGTTGAGGAGGGAGAGCTGAACCCCAGTGAGAGTCAGCACCTTCAGGAAAGGAGGGGGAGTTGAACCCCATTGACAGCCAGCATCCTCAGGAGCAGCAGAGGGGGTGCGGAAAGCTGTACCCCAGGGAGAGACAGCACCTTCAGGAGAGGAGGGGGAGCTGTACCACAGGGAGGGTCAGCATCTTCAGGAAGAAAGATTTGAAAATTCTGCTGTATGAATATGTATGCTTAACCTGAAGATAATTTGTTCTGTGGTAAGTCATTAAGTAAGGGTGGTGATTAATAGTTAGATGTTTTAATGCTCACCTGGGCCCCCTCATGCCCTCTCCCAATCCAAACCAACAGTTTTGAGGAGTAGTACATTCACAGACACAGTGTTGATTGAATTGTGGTTTCCGTTCCATCTGACTCAAATTCCAGAACTAAAATTAGATTCTCCATGGCCTGGAACACATTTCCTAACTCACAGGGCACACCACACAGTGAAGGCAAATCACTTAACCTTTTGTTCTCCAAGTCCCAACTGTGTTTGTGGTACAGAATCAAAAAGTTAATTTAATCCCCACTGCACAACTCTTACTCAGAAGTTTCAATTTAGGCACTCCATAATTCCATATATGTTAAGTCACAGGTTCAGCTTAGCGGTGAATGAACTGGAGTTCTGCTAACATATCTGGCACTATACCTTGTACATAGTCACTAAGCCATTGACAGAGTTCAGGCCATCTAATTATTGTGAACCAGTATACTCCTTACACTTAAGGTACTGAAACACCATCTCTGCAAATTGCAACACTAAACTGCTCAATAAGAGAGGATCAGCATTCTGATGAAACAGTCTTAGACAGACGAATAGTACACCAATGGAAATAGCATATAAAGAGGGATCAGGTGGGCCGAATGTGAGACAGACTAAGATGCATTTGGAGTGGATATGTGTAAATGCATATAGCATAATAAATAATGCTACAGGCAGTTCACCACTTTAAACTATGATATAGTGGTTCATCAAAGATGAAGACTGGGAACAAAGTATTCTTCACCCATGAATACATAGCACATAGGGGGATGGGAAAAAGGGAGGTGTACAGAAATAAGTGATTATAGTACTGAGAGGGATGATACAGTTGGGAAAGCAATGATAGTGGGTCAGATTTTCATGTCTGTCAAAATTGGAATGAGCTGGACAATTGGACAGATTTAAAAATTGTATTCTGACTTAAGCTCCATGTTGTGCATGTAATGAGTCAATACACAGCACTCCCAGCTTTGCCTGTTGTATTGTAGGAATGAGCATTTTAGAACCCTCCTCCAAGTCCTAATTCCATGGATCCATGCCTGTTTTTTTGGGAGACATAATCTTTTGCACCTCAGAGAAATCATGAACCTTAAGGGAAGCCTGTTTTGGAGTCAGGAACTTTTTGTCAGGTACATTTTACAGATCTTGCCAACTTCAACTGTTATAATTAGATGCCGTGTGATACATTAATAATGCTATTAATACAGGAATTGATTATAGTATATTGCCTTAAAAGGTAAATGACCATTAAATTGACTAGCATTGTGTAAGTTTTCTATGCATTAGAGCATTTTATCCAGTGGATAAAGCCCTCTTTTGCATTTGATTGAAAATCTGACTCTTATGTTTCATTTGATCATTGTGTGTTCATCCTTCTGTTTATTTAAGATATGGCGATCTACTGATCTACTTTTGAAAAACTTTTCTAGTATACCCACTATGGTCAGAACTCACGAGTATTTAAAATATTCAATCAACTCAAAACAGACAAGCATCCATTCAAACTTGCCTTAATGAAATGCTTATTCCTACAAAATGCTCATAAAATTTCAAATCCAAAAACATAATTCTGTCATAAAACTGCCAAGCAAAAAACAATGTTTCCTTCAAGGCCTTCACCACCCTTCACAGGCTAAATTCATCTGTGGCTTTCCGAGCTTAGCCAAGCATTCATAATCAAATTATATCGCACAATTGTGTGAACAAAGACTCTAAAACTGAATATGTTATAACCTTTGAAGTGAGTCTTGGTCTAACAAATGGCTATCTGGCTCAACAGATTACTGTCTTCTTTAATTGACAAATTAGCCATTGGTTCAACCTTTTTAACTTAATGAGTTAAATGAATTGACAATTGTTGATCCAAGACTACTTGAAACAAAACCTAACACATAAAACAGAACAAGGAAAGGCCTCAAAAGAGGAAATGACTTGATTACAGATTGGACAAATTCCCTTTTTATAAGGGAACACTGCTCTTGTATACTATTGTTTTAATCTATTTCTGACATACTAAACTGATTTCTTCCTATGTTAATTAATATTTTCTCCTTCTGTCCAAACTCTTCCTATCAATATGAGTGACTCTTCCGTGCCCTCTGTTACTTTACTAGTTTTCAGTTTCTTGGCTACGGCCATCCACTATTCACCAGAGGCACCACCCCTCTATTATACCTCAACCCCCATCAAAATGGCCTGAGGGTTCTCTATTTCTTCCTTAAATCAAGGCTCAACGACTCCTCATTTATCACAATTCTCCTCTTCATGGTTGAACATGTTCTCAAATTGAACTGCACAAGTTCAATTGCAAATCATTACCAAACATAGGCTCACATACCGAAGAAGAACCTTGTCTGCCCTACATGTTACTTGAACTTGAAACATATTCAGAATCATCAGTACTGTTGGATGACAGCTTGACTCAACTAGCATGTCCTTTTTGCTCAGTTACTCCATTCTTCAGGTTAGATTCTGAACCCAGGCTGCACATGAAGAGGAGGGACCACTCACCTTTGTCCAGGAAAATATTCCTCCCACAATCAACAGCACCATGAGCAAACTAGCAGGTCATTATTGCCTTTTGTGGGATCTTGCTTTATGTAAAATAACTACTATGTTTAACTGCAGTAGCAACATTTGAAATTAGTTCATTGTATGTCAGAAACTTTGAGATTTTTCCCAGAGGTATGGATGGGCCTGTGCTTCACTAAGCTCACCAGTTACTGGCATCTGTATTGAATCTTTCAATGCTCCAAGATTATCCACTTCTCCTGTTTGTACTTATTTGAACATTTCTCCATTTGGCTTTTATCCCATTCATTCTTTACCAGCCGATTGTTTAGTGATAGGCCATAAATATGTCAAAGATTAATCTTCACTTAGCACTGAAACAGTGTGCTGAAAGTTCTAGAAGATATTCTACACTTGAAAACAGTAAAATCCAGGACAGGATTCAATTTGGAGACAGCATCAGATGCAGCGACATCACAGCTGTAATCACTATAACCTCAGCATGAGTGGAAGAGATCTGCAGAGACCATCACTCTCTAAATTGTTTTGTCAGTTCCCAACTCCCCTCACCGATATCTCTTTTGGTAACATATGGTGAAGTAGAGTGGTAATGTTGAGTGGGATGGGGAGATTTTAGATCAAATATGATTAAAAATATAATTTCCTGGAAATTAGTCCATGCAGTGGCAACTTTTCAAACTCAATATGGGAAGCAAGAATTACACATACACACCTAACTAGAAGTGGATTGCCTGGTACATACTTATGTAGGGAGAACTCTGTATCCATGTTAGTAGTGGCTGTTGGATCCTTTCCAAATGTAAATTAGAAGTACTTCTTTGAGATCACTTCATCAAGGCAAATTAACTATTCAGCAGTCTGCTCTGTTGCATGTGAGGAAAACAGCCTGAGGGACAGCCTGTTAACTCAAGCAAGAGGATGAGTGAGTTAACATGAATGCAGTGCCAGAATAGTTCTCTTGGCCTTATGATGAATGATTTCATTGCTTCCCCACTTCGTCATCACTGCCACTCCTGTATTTGACACCTGATCTTCCTACTCTAATCTTCAATTTCTCACTCAAGAATACCGGATCCCAATGCAAGACCAGCCCCATAACCTAGAGAAATGGGCTCAGTCATTGTGAGTGTTGGTGTGTGTGTAAGAGAGAAGTAAGGTTTGAATGTACAGTTTGTATTGGTGACTATTGCACACTACAGAAGGAGATTGGCTCCCCCTAGCAGATTGAAATTGAACAAACTATTAACTAGGATCAGGCTGAGTCTCAGGAAGTATACCAACAATGAACTGAAGGAAATGCTTAAATTTATACAGCACCTTTCACAACCACAAAATATCCCAAAGCATTTCAGAGAAAAGTAAGTACTTCTGAAGCATAGTTGCTGTTACAACGTAGGAATTGTGTTAGCCAACTTATACACAGCAAGCTTCCATGGACAGAGATGTGACAATTAGTGTTTAATCAGTTTTAGAGTTATTGCTTGAGGATAAGCATTAACAAGGATTCTGGGGTGAACTCTCCTGCTCTTCTTTGAATCAGTGCCGTGGAATCTTTTCTATCTGCCTGAGAGGGCAGATGGGACGTCAGATCCAATGCTGTCTCTGAAAGTAATCAGGAGATGTACAGGAATTAACTGACTTGTTGGAGAAAAAATGTTGAAGCTGATTGTCAATTAATGGTGGAGGATTTTGTAATCTCTGAATTTGAAGGCATATATTTCGAATCCAAGGACAGCCTAACTTGTACTGCATTTCTTATCTTTTTGTGCACTTCTCTTAGTGAGATCTGTTTTTGAAAGAAGTGGTGGAACCCAGAATGAATCAAAAGCGTTATTTCTGTACATGGTAAAATATTGTTCATGGTCACAAAATTCACTCCTAGTCATTTAGTGTGCTCATGGGAATGTAAGGACAAAAATTATGACCCGTTTGAAGGTTACATTGTAGTTGAGCAGTTATTCAGAGCCTGAAACATGCCTAGTTCAGTCTCACTCTGATACTTCCTACAGGTGGGAACATCACAAAAATCACAACTTCTATCCTGCACTCTCACTCAGCCAGGACGAAGCTTCAGGAATGGTGAATTAGACTGAAGGGGAAACAAGGGAGGTCAGACTCTTATATAGGCCTGAGGATCTTTTGACTAGTGTGAGACTGAATGACAACATGTTCACCTCCTTAAAAGGTGATAGTTTCCAGTTAGATTTGTACAAAAATTCAGCAGGTTTCATTGACCAAAAAAAAACAGATTTCTTGAACTTAATGTCATAGGATTTGTAACTAGTGTACTTGTCTATCCCATTATTGTTATGCAGTAGTTCTGAGTTACAGGTGAATCATGACAGCACATCAGCTTGAATGAAACGGGTCTATTTGAAACTCCTAGAGTCAGCTGACTTTATGAACAAGACGATGTCCTAATGCAGTGTGGAGTAAAGATCACTTAGTGACTAAGGAGAGTCCCTGTGTACGGGGATTATTTGGGGTGGAATGGAAGCAATACCTTCCTGTTCTTAAAGTTATCCTGTTACCTTCTCATTTGAAATGTTAGTTCGACTTGTGTTGTGATCTCAGTAAATGTTGATATCATTTTTAAAAAGTTGTTCACTGGATCAGAACTTGACTATTGTTGAAAACAGGATCATTTTGTCGAAGATTTCATCTTGCACTCATCAGAACAATTCACAAGAATACCGATTCAAGAGGGAAAGCAACAGTTATACTGCACGAAAGGGGAGTGCTAATTGATTGGAAAGTTGACTGTAATTGATTTAAACAAAACCTGGCATTAATTGATGCATTCACCAAGGCAATACTCTCCCAATCAGAATTCTGTTGCGAATGATAAGAGTCAAAATTTTTTCTACTTGTGATTGTGACAATACTATGGCTTTAAGAGGTGTATTTTGTCCTTTTTTTTGTGAAGAGAGGTTGAGACAGAGGTGATGACCAGTCTGATCCAAGCCAATAAAGTAAACAACTTGTGAAACATTGGTGATTTTTTTAAAGTGGAACAATAGAAGCAACATGAATAGGTTGGGTCAAGCTCCCACAGAACCAGGATGTTAGTTTAGCTTTCACCAGATACTGGGGTCTTGAAGCTGGATGTGGAAGCTGGTACTGCTCTCTCTGTTATAGATAAAAGCCAGGGTACTCTTCCTGCTACCAGAATCGCAAGTGAGATAATCTATTTTATTGAATTTGTCTTTGCCAAGGATGTGCTTATGGGATGTTACTATATTGGAACAGTTCCTGTACAGTAGTTAAAAAAGCTATTATTTCTGCTAAGTTTTCCAATAGAGTTAAGTTATTCCAATTCTTCTTTCTTTTATTTGTATTTTAACTATAGGGTAAGAATAAAGTGTGTTTTGCTTCAAGCCTGGTAGTCTGACCAATCAAATTGCGTCTGGAACACAACACCTTACACTTGCCTTTAAAAATAAGAAAAGCTTGGGGTTTAGGCCATCTTCTTAAAATATTTTGAGTGGATTCGGCCTGGTCCACAACATATCCATATCTGGTTGCTTCCATCATTTTTTTTCTCTATGCTTTTCATATAACTACAGACCACAAAAGACAAAACTGCAACTACTTATGCTATTCATGGATTTATAAGGAAACATAGAAACTGATCTCTTATGGCTTCCTCAACCCATTTCCTTGTCGCAACAAGAAAGATATTAACATTCTGTCTAAACAGAAATGCTAGTTAGTTCCCCTTCATTCCAACTTCTTCTCCTCTTAGAAGTAAGTGGATAATTTATCACGGTTTACAAACTGGTGCATTTAACATCCTTCTGGGGCTTTTGGAGATTCAGAGTTTATTCATGGTGAAGCCAACAATTTTGGTCATCATCTCCAGTGTAATTACCATGCACTTTCTTCTCAATAAAACACGCTAAATCCAGCAAAGATTCCAATGCAGGTCACGTGACCCCACTTTCATCTATTCTACGTTTAAAGCCAGAATCCCAAATTATAATGATCTTATAAATTTAAAAAGAGTGCTTTAATCTTAGAAACATCAAATTGTAAACTTGGCAATGGACCTACAGTCTGACCTGCAATATTCCAAGTCCGTTATCTCCAAAAGCAGTTATCTCCATTTGGCAAGTAAAATGGCCCCAGCTGAAATGTTTACCTTTTTCACACTATAATAATTTATAGATATAATTTATTAAAGAGATACTGTCTCTTTATCAAGGACTTTTACAGTCTGGTCAAATGTGGGATCAGGGGCTTCACTCAATTTACCAGGATTTTGACCATTGTACTGTGTGGCATCACTAATTCTGGTTAGATAACTGCAGGTAGACATCGAAGATAAGCCCAGCCCTTCAGGTCAAACCATCTGAGAGGGTTCTTCTATTGATTTAGATCATGGGTGATCTGTATCTTGACCCTATTTGCCCGTCTTTAATCTGTGTTCCTTGATGTTATTACTTAAAAAGATTCATCGATCTCAGGCAAGTAATTGTTACTTGACCAAAAAACTGCAGAATTCTTTCTTTTCCCTGAAAAGGTATTTTTTATTTTGAAAATAAAATGGTCAAGTTCTTAATTTTAAGAATTTGTTTACTTCTCCTGGGTTTCCTACCATTTTATACATTACAATTAAATCATCCCTCAACTTCCTGAAAACAAGGGAACACATGTATGGATTATGCAAACTGTCTCCAGTAACATTCTGCTAAATCTGTATTGTATCATCTCCAGGACCAATATATTGTTCCTATGGAGAGGTGTGCAAAGCTCTATACAGTATTCTATTCTTTTCTACTCTATTCTTTTCATTTCCTATTATCTCACCCCCTTACCATCACATCAACGAACAGGAAGGATTGAAAAAATGGCAAAAATAGTAAATGATTGCTTCTCAATCACTATTCATCACAGAACACAACTACTTTTAATGCAAGTAGGGGCTGGGGGTAGGTTGCAGGGCCCAGTGGTGTCATGGTGTCTTTCCTCTCTAATAAGGAGAATATCTCAGCAGTCTCTTAAATATGACTAAGGTGATATTAAGCCCCTCCTCCACATGGGAATCCTAATTTTTAAATAAGTTTAAGAGAAAATCTTTGACGAATAGGCTGTTAAATGGTAAATGGAAAGTTTCAAAACCAACAAGGACCTGACAAAGGAACGAGACTACAAACAGAAGAGGAAATTGGACCCTCAGTCCTGCTGCACATATCTAATCATCAGATCTATAACTACAGATTTCATATGGTTCCTAATATTATCAATGGACTCACCTCCATATTATGCAATTTTGACTTCACGTTTAGCGCCCCCATCCAGGCCAAGTCCGATCAAATTCCTCCATTACAAATCTCAACTATCTCAGTTTTTCTTGAAAATGTTGACTGTCCAAGTTAATGGGTAATGAAAAAAAATCATGAATCGTAAATAGGTATTTGTGTTTGTTGGAGCTGAGAGCCTGAGAGTCGATATGATCATACCTTCCTGCCATCAAGGAACATAGAAATGATCAAATCTACCCCAAAATTGGCATGTGGGAAGAAAGAAAGTGGGGAAGTTAGTATGGGAACATTTGTATTTCTCTGTTTGTGAAGCGATGTTGCAGGCTGACAATCCTCGTGGATTGTCCTAAAGTCCCTAGTGATTAAATGTTATGTTTCAGGATACTCATTCAGGCAAACAGGAAGAAAAATTACAATGCTATTAAACAAAGTGGGGTCCTTTTTTCAAACACTTTTCTTTGAGCAGGTGATGCAGCTGTAATCAGGAAATCATGTGCTAAACAGTTCAAGATCAGTGGACTCGTAATGACAGCTCCATGTCAAGTTCTTCAATCTATGAGCAGCTGGAATGAATAACAAATTCATAAGACATTGAGCCAAGTCTCATAGTTGATAGGTTTCACCACCATCAGCTAATTGTTTTAAACAAACAAAACTAGCAGATCCTAAGAGAGTGATGGAAGTACATTTTAATGTCTTTAAACTCTTTGTGTGGCTGTGCTTGGAAAAGATGGATTGTATGTTATCCAGTCATACGTTAATGCTAAGAAGACAAAAGATAATCAGAAATGTTACCTCTGTTTCTCCGTCCATAAATGCTGCCAGATATGCTGAGTATTTCCATCAATGTCTGTTTTGATGACCAGTTAGTTTCTTGTTCACTGTTGGTTTTGTTGCAGGGAACACACCTGCCAACTATGAGACATGGTTGTCAACAGTTTCTTTGTCACTGCTGTCTGTTAATCCAATAAAATCTAAATCTGATGAACCAAAGCCCTGGACAGTAGGGAGCCTAGCACAAAGAGCCAGATTTTAAAAGTCTTTTGGGTGTTGGCTAGAAGGGTTGAAGGTCAACAAGACAGGGGAAGACATTGGGGTTTGTCAGTAGTCTTCCAATCATCATGCCATTTTGACAGCAGCAGGAAAGGTGGCAGATGGCCACCTGCTTGGGACTAATTCAATAATTCGAACAGTTAATTAAGACCCTGGTTCCACCTCCATTGCATTCAACCATCACAGAGGAGGGATTAACCACAATTCAATGAGGATATCACCACATACACCCTGGCAGGCTACCAGTGAGTTCCTGGGAGACCCTCCTTTACAGCCACTCTTTGGCTGAGATGACTCAGCAGCAATGGCTGCCATGTGGTCAGAGCACACTAATCTTTAGCCATCCACTCTGCTTTCTGGAGCCTCCCTGACTGATCCTGGCACCCAAGACCTCATTTACTTTTTTTTTTCTTTATTCATTCATGGGATGTGAGCGTCACTGGCTAGGCCAGCATTTATTGCCCATTCCTAATTGCCCAGACGGCAATTAAGAGTCAACCACATTGCTGTGGAGGTCATTGATTCTTCCTCTCCAAGGTGCAGTCCCAGTGGTGGCCACCACTTCCAGTGGTACTGTTGAGGCTGCAGAGTTGTCATCTATTTGATTGGCTGGCAGCTCTTGGAAACAGGTGGCCATCACTATTGGTCCCAGGGCAACTACTAATGATCTTACTGACCTCCCCAGTTGCAGCTCCACCATAGGATCCACCCCAAAGATTTCATGAAAATCAGAGTCTATACAAATGTTTGGAACTTTCTTTAGTTTTGGCTTGTGCCAACGTTTTATTCCAGAATTAACATTAGCATGATGAAGGATCTGAAGTGACAGGGGTTCAGGCAGTCTCAGTTTAGTTCCTAGCATATGTTCACACAGCAAAACTATGCTTGATGTGGCAATAATAGAATATAAGTAGAAAGAATTTCACACAAACAAGTAAAGGATACTCTGACTGAGGTAGATTCTAGAGGTACACTATTCAGGGAAAGGGGAGCTTTGTTCTGTATCTAACCCATGCTGTCCAGGATGAAGCAGCCCACTTGATTGGCACTCCATCTAACAACATTCTCTCCTTTAACCACCAACATACTGTGACAGCAATGTGTGCCATCTACAAAGTGCACTGCAGCAACAAGGGTTCTTTAGCATTGCCTTCTGAACCTAAGACCTAGACCCAACCAACTTCAGTTGCTTCATCAATAACCTTTCCTCTACCATAAGGATAGAAGTGGAGGTGTGTCCAAATACTGCAAGACTTGGACAACATTCAGGCTTGGGCCAATAATTGGCAAGTAAAATTTGTACCACACTGTGGCAGGCAATGACCACATCCAACAAGAGACTTTTCAACTATCCCCCTTGACATTCAATGCCGTAACCATATAATGTTATAGCTGCCAGTTCAGGTCAGAGGCTGGAAAATCTGTGGTGGGTAACTCACCACCTGATTCCCCAAAGCCTGAATGCCATCTACAAGGTACAAATCAGGAGTGTAATGGAATACTCTGCACTTGCTTTGACCAGTGCAATTACAGTAACACTCAAGAAGCTTGATATTATCCAGTAGCAAGCAGTCTACTTAATTGAGAACGCATCCAAACCTCTCCGTATTCACTCCCCCCACCACTAACACACAGTAGCAATATCTTCAAGATTTTCTGCAACATCCCACCAAGGCTCATTAGACAGTGCCTTTCACTTTTCAAGGAGCATGGTAGAGATAAACCAGGGAATGTAGCTCAGAGAGTCTCATATCAGTGCCGGGCAAAGTGCTGGAAAGTAGGACTGTGTAGATTTAACGTAATTTTTGTCAGACTCAATGGGTCAAAGGGCCTCTTCTATACTGTATGATTTTATGAAATCAATTTATATTCTAAGAATAAAAAGAAGAACTGTTTAACCTGTTGGGTTTTGTCAGCTCAATGCTAGATATCAATCAGATTGTGGTTATTTAGAATCTACAGCTGGCTTTATATGAAGGAAAGACATGATGTTGCTGATAAGCAGATATCACCAATTCATTTGAACAGGTTAGTGCAGGTATTGTATCAGCAACAAACAGGTAAGTCCTGGAAACAGATCTATTGATTTTGTCTTTCCTTATTGATTCTGCAGAACTGTAGCTGAGTTTGAGCACAAAGTACTTGACCTGCATGACCTGCAATACAGTCTGTTCCTCAAAGGATACTGAGGGGAGGTTCTACAACTTACCAATCTCGGCCACACAACAGGAATAGAGATCCTGACTTTGAAGATAATGGAAATTAAAATGAAGTGAGATTTAAATCTGTTTGATGCAATCCTCTCTACCTCTTTGTCTATGGCATTAATATAGATTGTAAATAGCTGAGGGCTAGTGTTGATATTAGTAACATTCCACTAAACACAGTCTGGGAACTTGAAAATGTTCCATTTATCCCTACTCCCTGATTCCTGTTCAATAGCTTATCTTCCGTCATGCTTAATATTATCACCCCCAACTCCATTAGTTCTTGCCTTTTAACCTCTTGTGTGACTGTTAAGAAGGATTTGTTCCATCATTTTTCTTTTAAAAGTAAGTGTTGTGAAGTTGGAGCCAAGCTGTCTGCTCTGAGCCCAGCTAGCTTTGTCTTTTTAGAACAAAAAAAAGCAGCATGAAGGGGTGGAGTCAAGCTCTAACAGAACCAGGATTTTAGTTTAGAGATAAAAGATACTGCAGATGCTGGAGAATCCGAGATAACAAGGCGCGGGGCTGGATGAACACAGCAGGCCAAGCAGCATCATAGGAGCAGGAAAACTTGACGTTTCAGGCCTAGACCCAAGCATTTCTGATGAAGGGTCTAGGCCCGAAACGTCAAGTTTTCCTGCTCCTATGATGCTGCTTGGCCTGCTGTGTTCATCCAGCCCCGCGCCTTGTTATCCAGGATTTTAGTTTAACGTTCAATAGTTTCTGGGTCTTGAAGCTGGATGTGGAAGCTACTATTCCTCCCTCTGTTACATCTAAAAGCTTGGGTTCTCTTCCTGCTGCTAGAATTGCATGTGGGACAATCTATGTTACTGAATTTGCCTTTGCCAAGGGTGTATTTATAGGATGTTGCTGTATTGGAGCAGTTGCTAGTTAAATAGTCTAAAATTCCGTTTAGTTGTCCAATAGATTTAAGTTATTCCAATTCTTCTTTCTTTTGTTTATATTTTAGCTATAGAGGGAGAATAAGTTGTGTTTTGCTTCAAGGCTGGTAGTTTGGCCAATTGAATTGTATCCGGAACACAATGCACTAAACTCACCTTTAAAAATAAGAAAAAGTTGGGGTCTAGGCGATCTTCTTAATATATTTTGATGGGGTTTGGTCTGGTCCATAATAATGACACCTTGTCAAATTTGTTTTCATTCTCCAAAAATCTAATAAGTTTGACAAATAGCATTTTCCTTTCATTCTAATTATACTATGTATATCAAAGTGCATTATTTAGTCTTTCTTAATAGATTCCAGTGTGTTCCTGATCCCTGCTATCAGGTTAATTGGTCTTTAGTTCCCTGTTTTGTCTGTGTCTCCTTTCTTTTATTTTAAAATTTCCATTCTTCTAATTTACTGGGACCATTCCATAATCCAGAGGATACACTTTCTCTGCAGTTAACTCTTTCAGAAACATAGGTCACCAGTTTGTGGGGAATTAATGGATTTTAGTCTCTTGAGTTTCTCTAGTACCTTTTCTTTTTGGATATTATCTTAACTTCCTCACTCTTTTTAGCCCCTAACTTACCTACTATTTCTGGTATGTAATTTGTGTCTTCTACCCTGAAGGCAGACTCAACTTGCAGCATTGCTACCCTCTGACCTGCTGTTGTAGTTACTGTATTTACATGGCTAGTCAAGTTCTGTTTCTGGTCAAGGGTAACCCCAGTTGATATTCAGTGATGGTAATACCTTTCAGTGTCAAGGAATGGTGGTTAGATTGTCTCTTATTGGTGATGGTCATTGCCTGGCATTTGTGCGGCACAAATGCTACCTCCCACTTTTCAGCCTAAACCTGGATATTGTCCAGGTCTTATAGCATTTGGATATGGTGTTTCAGTATCTGAGGCATCATGAATGGTGAACATTGTGCAGTCATCAGTGAATATCCCCACTTCTGATCTTATGATGGAGGGAAGGTTGTTGATGAAGCAGTTGAAGACGGTTGGGCGTAGGACACTACTTGGGGTACTACTGCAGAGATGTTTTTGATCTGAGATGACTGACTACCAACAACCACAGCCATCTTCCTACATACAAAGTATGTACCAGCATAGAATGGTCCCCCAATTCTAATTGTCTCCAGTGTTGCTAGGACTCCTTGCTACCATGCTAGATCAAATATGACCTTATTGTCAAGTGCAGATGTTCTCACCTCATCTTTGGAATTCAGCTCTTTTGTCCATGTTTGAATTTAGACCGTAATGAGGTCAGGAGTTGAGTAAACCTGGCAGAACCCAAACTGGGTGTCCGTGAGTAGGTTATCACTGCTTGATAGCACTATTGATGACACCTTCCATCTCTTTACTGACGACAGTAGACTAATGGTGGCAGTAGTTGGCCAGATTGGATTTGTCCTGGTTTTTTATGTACAAACCATATCTGGGAAAGTTTTCACATAGTTGGATAGATGCCAGTGTTATTGCTGTATTGAAACAGCTTGACTAGGGCTGTGGCAAGTCTTCAGTACTATTGCTGGAATGTTGTCTCAGCCCATGCCTTTGCAGCATCCAGTGCCTCCAACTGTTTCTTGATATCATATGGAGTGAATCAAATTATCTGAAGATTGCTGTCAGTAATGCTGGGGATCACTGGAGGAGGCTGAAATGGATCATTCACTGAGCACTTCTGGCTGTAGATTGTTGTGAATGCTTCATCTTTATCGTTTGCACTGATGTGTTAAGCTCTTCCATCATCAAGCATTGTATATCCTCCTCCTTCAGTGAGTCATTTAATTGTCTACTAACATTCATGGCTGGATGTGACAGGACTGCAGAACATAGATCTGATCCGTTGGCTGTGGGATCACTTAGCTCTGTCCATCACTTACTGCTAATACTGTTTGGCGTGCAACAGTAGTCCTGTTTGGTGGCTTCACTCCATTGATATCCCATTTTTAGGTATGCCTGGTGCTGCTCCTGACATGTCCTCCTGTGCTCTTTGTTGAAATCCTGGCTTGATATTAATAGTATAGTGGAGGATATGACAGGCTCTGAGATTACAGATTGTACTGGAATATGATTTTGCTGCTACTGTCCAACAGCATCTCATGGATGCCTGATCTTGAATTCCTAGATCTGTTCAAAGGCTGTCCCATTTAGCACAATGATTTGGCACACAACACAATGTAAGGAATTATCAATGTGAAGGCATCAACTCCAAAAGGACTGTGCTGCTGTAACAAAGTAGTTCACCTTCTGACTCCCCAAAAGTGAACACTGTCTACAAGGCACAAGTCAGGGGTATGGTGGAATATGCTTTACTTGCCTGGGTGGGTGCAGCTCCAACAACACTCAAGAAGCTGGACACTATCCAGGACAAAGTAGACTGCTTGATTGGCACCATGTTCACAGACATTCGGTCCCCATACAATTGACACTCAGTAGCAGCAGTGTGCACTATCTACAAGATGCACTGCAGAAATTCACCAAAGCTCCTTAGATAGAACAATCCAAACCCATGACCACTGCCATTGAAATGATTAACAGCAGCTGTTACATGGGAGCATTACCACTTGCATATTCAACTCCAAGCTACTCACCATCCTGACATGGAAATATATTGCTTTTCCTTTACTGTCACTGGGTCAAAATCCTAGAACTTCTTCCCTAATGGCACTGTGGGTCTACTTACAGCACATGGGGGCAGCGGTTCAAGAAAGCAGCTCAACTCCACCTTCTCAAGGGCAACAAGGGATGGGCAACAAATGTTGGCCCAGCTAGTGATGCCTACATCCCTTGAAATTATGAAAGAAATGTAGACAGGGTGGTGCCAGGAAGCATCCAGCTGGAGGAATAACCACAAACAAGCTCCTCAGAAGTCTTCTTGCACGACACTCGAGGGGTGGCCAGGCCATCCGGATCTAATCTGACCTGAACTTCAAGCTGATTGGATCCACTTTCAACTTATCTGGACCACCTTGAAACGAATGCCCCAGGGTCATCTGATGAAGCCCCCAGGACCAACTGGCTACATAACTAGGAAGGATCCCTGCGCTGAAAGACAAAAGATAACACTTTTGAAGGCATAGGTAACATTGGACTATACTTAATGTTCACATTTCAATTAATGTTAATAGTTTTGCATGACATCTGTTAGTTTGATACTCTGTTTGTCCCTGAATGGAACTGAATCAGCATGATGCCTAACTTCATGTGCTTACAAGATGTACCATGGAGCAATGTCTCTTTCTTTAGACCCTACTGGCTCATATGGAACCAAGATGTACAAGGTATATATGGGGCAATGAATTTTGCTGACACCATTGCCCTTCTTGGCAAATCATCACTATTATTTTCCTGGCCTATATCCAAAAGTATTGATCTTCAATGAAGTTGCCAGTGATGTCTAGGGCAGCAAGGGTGTGCAGCACACAGGAAAGCAATGGATTTAGGGCATGAGGGTTTGGGAGCCCCCTATTATTTAACCTTTGCATTGAGTAGTCTCTCTAAAGGGCACCAGTGGGTCACATAGTCACCGCCCTCACAGGTTGAGACGCTTATGCCAGCCACTCCATGTGTGTATGTGGCCATTTCCCCTTTCTTTCTCTTTCATGGTTTCAATTTTGAGCATGATGGGCGATGGAACACAAGAGCAAACATTCTTCAGGCAGTGGTTTCCAGCGTCCAACTCTTCGTTTCAGCAAGCCCAATACACCTACATTCCCTTTCTGATAGCCCTTCCCCTGAAGCCCCTAGACTTCAAACCTCTCCAGGTCCCCACCCTTCGATATGAGCCTGCACCTGCTCACCTTTCTCCCTCAGCCTCTGGCATATGATGTGACCATGCCAGGTGCAGTCATAGACTGTTTACCCCCCAACACTTGAAGCCAAGGGGCTTCTAATTGTGGACAAACACCCCTCCCACATGACCTCATTTCTATTCATACTTTACTGTATGCCCCACTTGCAAATACAATTGCCTCCCCTTCACAATTGTCATCCACCTTTTCCCCCATTCTGCAAACACCAATCTTGACAAATGCCTTCCTGAGCCTCCTTCATGCAGCAGTGCCCCCATCCCTTGTATCCCCCAACCTCATTTTCCCCTCAGACTTTCTGGATGGGGCCAATGGACCAACCACGGCTCAGCCCACTGAGTGACCTAATTAGACTGCCCGGAACAAGTAGTGATCAAACCCCTGACTGATGCCAGTACATGCCCTGACTTAGTTATTCCTACCTCCAGGACTGATTGCTATGGAGTCAGAGGACTTATAGTTACCAGTCCTCAGTCTGCAGAGGCATGGCCCCACAGACCAAGGACACACCTACTGGACATCTGAGGGTGGACAATTCTCTGGGCTGCTTTCAGAGGCTGCCCTTGACTTACCGTGCTAGGACACCCTGACTGATGGATCTGCATTTCAGTCAGGTCTACTTATGTAAGAGGTTGAAACATGGCTGCTTGTTTGCTCCACATGAAGTGTGTTTGTCGTGTACATTGCTGGCACATGATGCAGATGTGAGATTCTTGTGGCAGATTGCTATACAGCAAGATGTTTACCCCCTTGACTGAGAACTGCTGACCAGCAAGGCAAACTGCCTGCAAGTGTTATTGCACTGAGCGGCAAGGCAAGGCAGGGGCTATCTGAGTAAACGTTAGGAGAACAAGGGATCAGCCCTGAGGTGCATCCTCGTGCAGTCAGTCAGCTGGGTGCCTGTCCCTGCACTCAAAGTATTGTTGCTGCAGCCATTCAATGCTTGTCACCAATGTGACCTGAAATACAAGTTGCAACTTCCTACAGGTGGATAAAAGGTTCCTTGAAGATCCTGACGGTTGAAGATTATCAGCCAATATCTATGGACAAGGAGAGAATGTGGCTAGATTGCCCACATGTCATGTCCTGAAATGCTGTTTTATGGTGATCAAAACAAAGATTCTTCACAGCCAGCAGCAAGATGAAGTTGCTAGGTACCTGCTCTGAATAGAAAAATATTCTAGCTTGTGGAAAAACTAGGGCAGCAGTAATAAATGGATTATACTTTCTTGAGTCAGGTATCTGAAGATGACCCACTTTCATGAAACATATACCATCACAAGAGTCAGTGCTTTCGGGAGGATGAAGGTGAAAAAATAAAAGAAGTGAACACCTAATATTGGCCATTGCAGGAGGTGGAGGCAATTCCTCTTTCCACTTCACCAGGATCTACGTAGAAGTGATGATTAATTAGATACAGGTTTATATACCAACAATTTTCACTTGACATGCCTAACTGCTTGAGTTAGGTTGCTTTCTTTGTGTTTCCGCTGCTACCAGATTGATGGCATGATATTTTCAATGAAAGAGAAATGGGGGAACAATAATTTAAATTCATCCCCAACTCCAAAGCAAGATTAAGCCA
This sequence comes from Ginglymostoma cirratum, assembly GCA_024137785.1. Classification (NCBI taxonomy): domain Eukaryota; kingdom Metazoa; phylum Chordata; class Chondrichthyes; order Orectolobiformes; family Ginglymostomatidae; genus Ginglymostoma; species Ginglymostoma cirratum. Next base: position 16,571,629 of record JAHRHZ010000004.1, on the reverse strand, counting down.
TGAAGCTCTCCCAAACATTTTAACTCTGATTGATCAGTAGCTCTTGGGGACTGGATTCCTATTCCCAAGATCCATGATCCTTGATCCTGGGAAGGCATGCCGCTGACCAGTTAATTGCATGACTGGTGCTTAATGTGGGAGGCCATCTCAAAAAGGGGCAATGTGGGGCTCTCACCAATTTGCTAACTGACAGGTGAGATGCCAGTCATTTACATTAAATTCTGCATTGGGTTAGAAACTAGAGGGTGGCTGATACCTGAGGAACTACCCCTAAGTGACAGCAGCATCTTTCAGGAAAGAGGGGACCTGAATCTCACTTACAGTCCTCATCTTCAGGAGAGAATATGCCTTAAGGGGCCAAATAATTTGGATATTTCCCCACGTAAGGCAAGGGCTCAGTTACAGAACACACACTGTTTAAACACATTAATGTTTGTGAGCTGAAAGGATCTGCAAATTAGTGTGCAGAAAGTAAGTAGATTTGGGACTTCTGTTTTTTGCTACTGGTTACAACTGGTTCATAAGCCTTGTGACCCAGGAGAGGTGATGGCAAGGAAAATTGTTGACATCAACCTTAGCTATTTTGTGAACTGAATATTGTAAAATCATTAACTCCTTGAGTACAGAATCATACCCCAACTTCTCTATTTAGCCTGTTTTTCTGCAATCTTCTCAAAAGTCCAGGCGTGTAGCTCCCCCTCCTCTCCTGAAGGTTGGTGACTTAGACTGGTGAATGATTTCCACATGTTCTCTGTGTATTTCAACATTTCATATCAAATGATGCACTCTCCATGTGACAAAGTCAGCAACCACGGAATCATTAACTTAAGTCCCAGCCTGAGACCTAGACATTTTCAATGCATAACAAAGAGTGATGTTCAGGAGACAAGGCTCTGCCTCTTTATCTCCTCCTTAACCCAGGGACATTGAAAACAATAATATAGTTTATTCTCAGTCTGGTGTCTAACACATGTGGAAACCTATATCTGCGGTCAACTGTCTTCAAACTAAATTACTGGGATCTACATACAGGAAGTGTTTCTGCTTGTTTAAAAAGGAATGCCTTCTCTTACTCAGCATGACCCTAAATCCAAAATACGTAGATGTAGACTGTAAAGGTTTTAGGAAAACCTCAATAATGGCTAAATTGCATTAGAATTTTAATCAGTCAAATCAGTGGGTACATGAATAGGAAGGGTTGAGAGGGATATGGGCCAAATGCTGGCAATTGGGACTAGACTAATTTAGGACAGCTGATCGAAATGGATGTTTCCATGCTGCACATCTCTATGACTCTATGACTATATGTGGAACACTGACATTGAATATTGGACAGCTGCTTGCTGTTTGCCCAGACTGTAGTTCACTACACATGGTCCTACTGCAGAGTTATCCCTATGCAATGCTCAAGTGAAAAATCAATTTAGATCTGGTTTCATCAATGATCAAGCTAGTTGCTTCTTCATCAGTGAAGCCCTGGACCAGCCTGCCTCGGATATTGGGTCATCAAGGCATAGGGGAGTTGACATGGGGAATGGGATCGACTTAGTCCCATCTTCTATCACCAGACATATCATGTTTGGCCTAATGGGATTTTATGGAGACTTTGTAAACTTCCTCCGAGAAAGTGATCTCTAGTTAGTCAATGCAGGACTGACTACCATGGATTTGAGTCAATGTTAGATAGATACTGATTGCAAAGAACTGGCCAGCCACAGCATGGTTGATAGGACAACACACCATTAAATATGTGAGTGTTCATCACCATCTTCACGTGCAAAGCATGGCAGAAAGGATCTATCTAAATCACCTAAATATAGCACATAATGAGCAACCTCATTGCAGAAATGAACAAAGCTGGAATTTCCTGGGTTATCCACTCAATATCACTGACAGTGGTTTCTTAAGTCTCTTGGCCTTCCTATTAAGATTCCTAATTACTTTTCCTCTATTTTGAAGTTGCATGTCCATCTAATTTAGCTTTGATCCAATAATGCCAGCTGGTATCCAGCAGTAAGGACAGGACAAATCTAGCATCAGATCTCCCATTGATGCCATTTGCTGTACCTAGTCATGATGGTGGTTTGGGTGAGATCCTGGCATCAACCCAGACCTTTTTCCTAATGGCGTTGTTAAAAATAGGATCTCGTTGTGTTTCCTGATACGTGGATGAGGAGTCTGAAATTTGAATTAACCCAGGATACTGATGACAACAACAGGGAAAACTGAATGAAAATTTTCTTGCAGAATGGGCTTAATACTGAAGACCAGCATTTATTGAACAATCTGAGGCATTATGAAAGTGAAATCACATAGATTGAAATTTAAGGCCCTTCCTTGAGACAGGTTTAATGGAGAGGGAAGGTATTTAATCATGCAAGAGAGTGGCTTCCCATCTCTACCCAATTAAATCCAAAGGTAGTGTTCGGTTGAGGGACCTGTCATCAGTCCATTTATAAGCATTTAAAGGCTAACAAATATGACAGGATATCTAATACTTCGAAAAGATTTTGCAGAATTTTAAAGGAGGAAGGCAAGCTCTTATAATAAAGATGGTGTAAAAGGATCTTGGCTCAGATAATCAGGAAGTAGAATCAGTAGGGTTGGAAATTAGAAATAACAATGTTCAGGAAACATTGTTGGGAGTAATTCATCGCCCCCCTAAAAGTAGTTATACCATTGACCAGAGCTTTCAACAAGGAATTCAGAGTTAGTCGAGTAAATCTAATAGTTGTGGGGCACTACAATCTTCTTACAGGCTGGATCAATCTGTAGTGATTGCAACAAGGCCAACCAGGTGGATCTCGTAGAATATGAGTTCCTTGATTGGAGCTGTTAATATGGTCCGATCAGGGAGCCCTGGCTGACAGATAAGAACACGAGTGTTAGACATCCCGTTCACTCTGAGAGCTGGCTCTGAGGGAGCTGGATCAGTGTCAAGGACTCTCCATGTGTAAATAAAGGAGCACTTGGTGACAGGATACCAGCTTCTGTGGAGTTACTTCAAATCAAATTGACAAAGGTGATCTGGAAGATGCGTTTGTGGAATGCTTTTATACAATTTTTAGAAGAAGGTGTTGTGGAATCAACTCGGGATAAAGCCATTTTAGATTCAGTATGATATAATAATGGCAGAGTTAGTTTATATTGTCGCAGTAAAAGTCCCCCTGGGAAATGGTGATCATAATAGAGTTGAATTCCATATTACATTTGAAAATGACGCACTCTAACAATAAACAAGATTCATAAATTTAAATAAATCCAATTACATAGCTAGGAGGGAACAACAGACTAAGATTGATTGGGCAAAAAATTCTAAAAGATATGATGGTAAATAAACAACAATAAACATTAAAAGTAGCAATTAAATAATTTTCAACAAAGAAAATACAGCCCATTGAAAAACAAAACTCATGGAAAAAGATCCACGAATCGGGTTAAGGATAGCATGAGATAAAAAGAAGAGGCTTTCAATGTTGCAACAAATACTAATGAATATCAGAATTGTTTTGATCTGAGCTGATGGTAATAAAGAACAAGTCAGATCCAAGAATGAAACCTGGCTTGATGGACCATATATTTAATCTTTGCAGACAGTTGCCACAGTGACATATAATCAAACGAGGCTACAGATAAAGAAAACAAAAACAAAGCCATATATTGAAGACAATTAGAAAGATCTTAATTAAGCAGCAAAACAACACTTCAGGGTAGTCAGAACTGCAGATACTGGAGTCAGAGATAACACAGTGTGGAGCTGGAGGAACGCAGCAGGCCAGGTAGCATCAAAGGAGCAGGAAAGTTGACATTTCGGATCAGGACCCTTCTCAATAAAAGTTTCAATCTGTTTCCCAACACTATCCTTTGAAAAATACTCAATTCCAGAGGAAGTGAATTCCTATTTCAACTATTTGGCCAGAATCTGACAGGAGCATAAATGGCTTGGCTATAGCAAAAATTACCAAAGAATTATGACAGAAGTGCAGCAAAGTCCATCTCTACATTGTGAACAACACTGTCTTTTAACTAAGTTCCGAGTATCAAAGTGAGATTCATGCTTGGGAACAGCGAGTGGCCTTTTAAGGGGGATCATTGCTTGTTATTAACCTTATTAACTGCACATTGGAGTCAAGAGAGGGCCATTTTTCTGTTTATTTATTTATTTTTGCTTTTCCCCAAGTAACAGGGACTTCATTTTCATTTAAGAAAGTCGAAAAAACTTACCTTCTGTTTCAAATGAGTCCCATGCATTTTACTCATTCCATGCTATATGACTCTATGGCTCTATTTCGCCTCATTAAGGCTATACGACTATAAGATTTCGGAGCAGAGTCAGACCATTCAGTCATGGCTGATATATCTCTAAAGCCACTTCTCCTGCCTTCTCCCTGTAACCCTCGATACCTATCAAGAACCTATCTATTTCTGTCTTAAATAAACTCAATGATTTGGCCTCTGCAGCCCTCTGTGGTAATGAGTTCCAAAGATTAACCATCCTCTTGCTGGACAAATTCCTCCTTATGTCAGGTCTAAAGGGCTGTCCCTTCACTCTGACACTGCCCTCTTGGGTCTTAATCTCTGGTACTAGTGGAAACATCTTCTCCACGTCCAGACCTCTCAGTATTCTGTACATTTTAATCAGATGCCCCTCACCCTTTTAAACTCCATTGAGTACAGACTCAGAGTCCTTAACTGCTCCTCATATGCCAAAGCCTTTTGCCCTGGGACTATTCTTGCAAACCTCTTCTCTACCCTCTCGAGTGCCAGCACATCCTTCCTTAGATATGGGGTCCAAAGCCTCTCACAATATTCCAAATGAGGTCTGACCATTGCCTGATAGAACCTCAGCAGTACGTTTCTGCAGTACGAGCCTGCATGTTAATCTTAAGAGAATCCTGAACAAGGACTCCAAAATCCTTTGTGCTTCAGATTTACGAAGCATTTCCCCATTTAGAAGGTAGTCTCTGCCTCTATTCTTCCTACCAAAGTGTATAACCTCACACTTTCCTGTGTTGTATTTCATCTACTACTTCTTTGCCCACTCACTGAGCCTGTCCAATTCCTTCTGCAGCCTCCCTGCTTCCTCAACACTACCTGTCCCTCCTTCTATCGTTATGTCATCTGCAAACTTAGCAGCAATGCCTTCAGTTCCTTAATCCAGATCATTAACGTATAACATGAATTGTTGTGGTGCCCACATTGACACCTGAGGAACTCCATTAGTCACTGACTGCCATCCTGAAAAAGACTACTTTATCCCTACTCTCTGCCTTCTACCAGTCAGCCAATTGTCTCTCCATGCCAGTACCATGCCCTTAACTTCATGGGCTCTTCTCTTATTTAGCAATTCCTGTGGGATACCTCGTCAAAGATATTTTAGAATGTGACAACTGGCTCTCCTTTGTCTAACTTGCTCATTACCTCCTCAAAGAATTCTAACAGATTTGTCAGGCATGACCTCCCCTTGACAAGATTGTCAAGACTCATCCCTATTTTACCATACACTTCCAGCTACTCCATAATCTCATTCTTAATAATCAACTCTAAAATCTTACCAGTGACCAAGGTCAGGCTAACCAGCCTATAGTTTCTTGTCTTCTGCCTCCTTCCCTTTTCAAACAGGCGTGTTGTATTAGCCATTTCCAGTCCGCTGACTCCAGTGATTCCTGAAAGATCACCACCACTGTGAAAACTGATGCCAAGTACCTATTCAGTTCCTCCGCTATTTCTTTGCTCCCTATTACTGATTCTCCAGCCTTATTGTTCACTGGTCCAATGTCCACTTTTGCTTCTTCCTTACCTTTTAGATATGCAAAAAAAATCTTGCAATCTTATTTTATATTACTAGCTAGCTTACTCTCATATTTCATCTCTGCTCTGTCTGTGTGACAGTTATAAACTGGAGTGTCAGAGGTTCTGAGATAAAAGGTACTGCAGATTTCTGATGAAGGGTCTAGGCCCGAAATGTCAAGCTTTCCTGCTCCTATGATGCTGCTTGGCCTGCTGTGTTCATCCAGCTCTATACCTTGTGTCAGAGGTTCTGTTCACTCTGTGAGCTGGGTCTGAGAAAGCCAGACCAGTGCAAGTATTATGCACGTATAAATAAAGGGTGATTTTGTGACAGGATACCGGCCTCTGTAGTGTTATTTCACTTATATTGGTGACTGTCTGGAATTCTCTAATCTCTTGGTCATACCTCCTTTCTTCATCAATCTTTATCTCCTTATGCGTATCAGTGTCAGTTTTTTTATATAACACACCTGTGAAGTGTCTTTGGCTGTTTTACCACATTAATGGTACTGGATAAATGCAAGTCATTGTACAGATTGAAATGGTGTGGAAATATTTTTGTGCTGGAAGTTGTTCTTATATAGTGTGATTTGTTTAATTGTGAAAACAAAATGTTACAAGTAACAAATACACCACACATCACTAAAGTAGAATATTGGACTTTATTCCACGTCACCCTAGCAAAATATAATCAGATTTTATTTGCTCAACTGTTTACAGTTCAAGGATCTGGAGCATAGATTTCACCCTCTGCAAATGTATCATTTTCTGACTAATCCATCCAGATCACGAACATTTTGAGCCAGAGCACCAAGCCCCTCTGACACTATTGAGTGTTGTGGGTTCGAAATATTTCCACAAGATTCAAGATAAGTTCAAGGACTCCAGTTGCTGTGATGCAATCACCACAGCTTGCAAAAGTTAACCCATTGACCATTTAACAAATATTTGATCTGACTCTGTCCCTTGTGTTCCTATACTAGACAGCTCAGAGGGTGTCATATGTTTAAATACATTTAACTTTGTCCCTCAGAACTAAAAAAATGCAATGCTAACTTAACCATTAGTAAACAATATCATTCAGCAGAAAATCTAATAGGATCAAATACATGGATTATTGCAGCTACAAATGGAAAGTATTTACCATAAAGATTTGTTTCACACCATATCACATACTTCAGAAATATTAATCAGTTACCCTATATACTCCTGTACAGTTAATTTTGAGTCTAATCCATGCTGTACTTGTTCTGGATAATGTTCATAGGACAATGTAAAGAGAGCTTCACTCTGTATATAATCCAGGGCTTCCCAAAATGGGAACAAAAACTAAGTTGCTGGAAAAGCTCAGCAGGTCTGGCAGCATCTGTGGAGGAGAAAACAGAGCTAACGTTTCAGGTCTGGTGACCCTTCCTCAGAACTGGGAGTTCTTCCCAAAATGGGAGTTTGGATTCAAGTGGGATAATAAACTGAAATTTTGAGGTCACAAGTTCTGAGGCAGCAATAGCCACCATGGAGCTCTGACTGAGTTATAACGGCTTTACTCCCACTTTAACAGTTAGACTGCTGCCATTCAGTCCCTCACAGTTCTCACCAAGAGTTCACAAAAGTTCTCAAGCCTTGAGTTAGGGTCACAATTGGAAAGATTTGGGAAGCACTGATACAATGTGTGTACATCTGTCCTGGGATTGTGTGATGGTGCAGTATTGAGAGAGCTTTAATGAAAATAGAAAATGCTTAAGAAAATCTGGCAGCATCTGACAGAGAAAAATAGAGTTACTATTTTGAATCTGATATGACTCTTCTTCAGAACTAGTAGAGAGAGCTTTACCCTATGGCTAACTAGCTAACCTGTATTTCCTAACCCTGTGTATCATAACATTATGTATACTAACTCTATCACTATCTTAGATTACAATGCCTTTTTACAGTAATGATTTATTTACATAATAGTGCTAAACATTTGAGACTTTTCAATGTGAGGCGTTGCTGTAAAAATTCATAGGTATAAAAGATACATTATTTGCTGATTTTTGATCAAATATTGGTAATTTTATGCCTGCACAAACTCCAACAACCTCTCCCTTACATTGAGACAGGTTATAGGCTGGTCCAATCAGCATTCCCCCTCTTTAACCGCCCATATCTATTCATCACAACCTACTTTATCCACAGGATATCTCTATGCTCTATGCTATTCTGATTGTTCCTAAATTCTAAAAGTCCTATTCGTCATACTTTTCCTCCACCCTATACACCCACAATGTTGATATCAAGGCACGTCACACTGCCTCTGACTCTACCTTATTCTATCCCAGAAGTTCAAGCCTGGGAATTCCCCCACCGGAAGCCTAAACCAACCACCATTTCCTGATTTCACACAGTCTCTCAGCCTCGACTGGTTCCTTCAATCTTCATCAAAAATTCTTGAAGATACAACAAATTTCACCAGTCATGGTAGCTTAGTCCCACATTTTGGAATGGAATTTTATAACATTTACCAGCTCAGATCTAATTTATGCCCTTTAGTAAAGAGCTGGAGTTTTAGAGAAGATTAAAAACGATAAACAATATCTCAGAACTGGATATCATGAACACTTTGTTTCGGTTTTGTGGTTTGTTTTGTCTTTGCAACCTGTTAATCACATTAAGCCCAGAGACTCCCTCCTGTTACCTTGGTAATTAAGGTAACCGTCTCACCCAGCCCATTCCACGCTGAATGGTAAAAAGTGGAGCAGAGATTGCCACATTCACTGGTAGTGTGTCAGTAATCTCACTCGGACAGGGTGGTGCTGGATGATTGTTGGCACGGTGACAGGCTGCTATTAACTGATCTGAAGGATAAAGCATGACACAAAAATTCCAAATAACTGATTGCCTGATAAATTCTGTAACCACACCCAATAGGTGCCATTCATTTCCAACAGAGAAACATTCTACCTTTGTCTCAGTGCAAGGAACAGAGAAGCCAAAAATAGTCACACTTAAAAATATCTCGAGTGAAAATAATTTTTTGAAAGTTAACAAAAGATATAAGAGCAGCCAATGTGAACGAATAGTAGACAACAGGTACTGAACAAGAGCCGAATAAAGACTAAGTGAGGGGGAGGCTGTTCCAGTTTTTAATACACTATTGCATTTTATGTTTTGCTGATAGAAACTTGCTTCCTATCTCACTCCCCTCAGCCTCTCTCTCTCTTTCCAGCCAGAGTTTCATTTCTGAAGGAGTGTTATTGATTGAGAAGCAGCAATAACAACGGCTGCCTAGAACAAAGACGGAGACAAGATTACAGGCAGCTCCATGGTTTAATGATAACTCCCTGGATGCCCTCCTTTAGATTATGATCAAATACCAGGAGATGCCGGTCAAAATGTGTCTGGAGTGCAGAATGAGAGCAGGTTGGTATCTGTGTAGCCATCTGTAGGATTGGTTACCTTGCTGCAAAAGAAGGTGAAAGACCTTTGTAGTGATTGTATCGAGGTCAGACAGGTGGACCTTATAGAATATGAGTCTCCTGACTGGGGCTGTTAACCTGATCTAATCAAGAAGCACTGGCTAAGCAGGATATAAGCAGGATTGTCAAAGATTCTGATCACTTTGACAGCTGGCTCTGAGGAAGCTGGACAGGCCTCGAGTACTATGCATGTGTAAATAAAGGGTAAATTAGTAAGGGAAAACCAGCCTCTGCGGAGTTATTTCAGTAGCGACAAGAGAAATAACATGCTCCAGAAAAAATTCGCTCGCAACAGTCATCTTTGAGTTGGGGCAAGCATTTTTGCGATCATGCTGTTATTTGGGAAGCTTGACTCGTTTGCTCCTGCCACTGTAAACTGGGCCCAGTTATGTGGAAATAATGCGTTATGTTATTCTGGCAAATGACATTGGGGCAGATGAAAAACAACAAGTAATTCTCCAACAGCTTCTGGACCCGCAACTTTTTTGGTTATTAGGAACCTAATGTTTCCTAAGGCACCAGATACAAAAATCTTTCAAGAGTTGACGGATTTAGTTAAGAAATATTATGACCCCAAACCACCTCTAATTCCGGGATGCTATTGGTTTTACTCAACAGTTTGAGAACCAAGGAAATTATGTGGGATTTTTGACAGGTTAAGGTAACTGACAGAGGCATGTGACTTTGGTTTAACCCTTCATGAGATGCTGAGGAACCATTTGGTATGTGGGATTAATGATGTAACCATGCAAAAGCACCTACTAGCCAAAGCCCAAATGGACTTCAAACAGGCACTACAACTCACTTTGTCACTAGGAAACGCGGCAAGTGGAGTATATGAATTACAGGATATGCCAATGGATGTGCACACCCTCGCCAGTCTCACTGAACATGGGGAACGCCATGAAGTGAAGGCAATTGCACGGCCTCACTCAGGACATATCCTGACAGAGGGACTCTAGGTCAGGCCACAGCAAATACCCATAACAAAGCCAAGCCTCAGTCAAATGGTTATAATTTTCTTCAGGATCCAGGCTGGTAAGCCATTGTTGTTGCTGTCGGTATATGGATTCAAGACAGCAAAAGAGTGCCACTTGACCTAAATTGAGTAAGAGAACTTGTAGGCCGGTATCCAGGAGAGTGCACACCCTGGAAAGCCCATCTACATCTGGCTTGGAACAGTTAAAATGCTTAACAGCATCCACATCAGAACCAATCAAAATAAATGTCTGTTTAAATGATCACTTAGTTCGTGTGGAGGTGATACCGGCGCATCTATATCAGTGATTGTAGAACCAGACTGTAACAAAATTTGCTCTGGACTCCAAACCTCAAGTTTGCGTAATGCCTTGGCTAGACTGAGAACCTATACCAGAGAACCTTTACATCTTAAGGGTAGAACTTTGGTTCTGGTCTCATATGAGAAGCAGGTGATTCGGTTACCACTGTTTTTAGTAAAAGGTTCAAGCCCAAGCCTGGTAGGCAAGACTGGTTCAGAAAGATTCATCTTGATTGGATCAACATTTTTCAATTAGAAAATGTCCGCCTGAGTGACGTCCTAATTAAATACCCGGAAATTTTTTAAGAAGGTCTGGGGACTATCAAAGGAGACAAGACCAACTTGCAAGTTGACTAGGAAGCAATTCCATGATTCTGCAAGGTCTATCCAGTGCCATTTGCCTTACGTGCAAAAATAGAGGCAGAAATCAGGAGGCTGGAAAGTGAAGAAATCATCAAAACAGTACAGGAATGGGTAGCACCAGTCGTACAATTCTGAAGCCCAATGGTCGGTTCACCTTTGTGGGGATTTTAAACAAACATTAAAGTGCTTCTTGCAGCTGGATAAATACCCAGACTTTTACATTGAGGACTTATACACAAAGCTGGCGGGGTGGATGTATTTCATGAAGCTGGACATGAGCCACATACCTGCAATGCGGTTAGATGAGGGTTTCCAGATATATGCTACAATTAATACCCACAAGGGTTTGTACCAATATATGAGACTGACATTTGGGGTATCATCAGTCTGTGCCATTTTTCAGCAGATGATGGAGAACATTTTACAAGGTCTACCACAGGTCACCATCTATCTGAATGACGTGCTAATAACCAGGAAGACCAATAAAGAGCACTCAGAGAAGTTGGACATAGTTCTTAGCCACTTCTCCATGGCGGGCATACACCTTAGAAGGGAAATATGTATTTTTCAGGCACCCCAAGTGACCTACTTGGAGTACAGAGTTGACAAGACCGGATTACAGCTGTTGCAAGATAATGTGAGGGCAGTCAAAGGTGCCCCGGCTCCCATGTCTGTACTGGAGCTTAGGTCTTTCCTTGGATTGGTGAATTATTATGGAAAGTTCATATATAACCCAGCCTCCATCCTGACACACTTACATCTGCTATTGTAAAACGGGCAGCATTGGAAATGGTCTTGTAGCTAAGACATAGCCTTTAGGGAAGTGAAGAAGCAGCTATCATTGTCTAAGGAGTTGGCCCACTACGATCCCAAGTGAGATCTGGTGCTGACATGCGATGCCTCCCCGTACAGTATCGGGGTAGTGCTGGGTCACACATGGACTAATGAAGAGGAACATCCAATAGCGAATGCTCCCTGGACTTTGACTGATGCAGAGTGCAAATATACCCAGATAGCATAGGAAGGTTTGGTGGTCATCTTTGGTGTGAGAAAGTTCCTCCAATACCTTTATGAACATAAATTTGTAATAGTAACAGGCCACAAACCCCTGCTGGGGCTATTCAAAGAGTACAAGGCCATGCTGCCCACAGCTTCAGGTCAAATTCAGTAGTGGGCTCATTCTAAGTGCATACAACTACAAGTTGGAACACCACCCGGGAGGCCAAGTAACAAATGCAGATGCCTTGAGCCACTTCCTGCTGGCAGATACACCACTGGTGGTGCCGCCATTGGAAGAGTCCATTCTAGTTTTAACCTTTCTAGACACCCTTCTGGTCACCTCTGACAATATCAGATTGGACACAAAAATATCCAATTCTGGCAAAACTAACACAGCTGGTGGTGATGAGGCAAACAAAAGGGCCATCACAACCAGAACAGAAGACTTTCTGTACCCGATGAGACCAGATAATGGAAGGGGATGGCATTTTATTATGCAGAGGAAGTGTGATTTCCTGAGCTAAGGTCACTGCCAGTTACTTGCTGAACTCCTGCAGGGTCATCTAGAGGTATCCAAAATGAAGATGGTGGCAAGAAGTTCTGTCTAGTGGCCAGGATTGGATACAGACATAGCCACATCAGTGGGGCAGTGACCAGAGTGCCAACAAGGGCAAAAATTACTGCCAACAGTGCCCCCACTTTCGTGGGAATGGCCAGGTAAACTCTAGGCTTGGTTACACATCGACCATGGGCTTAGTGTTCTTAGTCATTGTGGACACCCACTCAAAGTGGTTGGACATGCATAGAGTTCTTTGGTCAAACATGGGGACAACGATAGAAAAGCTGCCAGCATCTTTTGCAACACACGGACTCCCGAACATGTTGGTCACAGACAATGGGCCATCATTCAACAGCAGGGAATTTGAGTATTTCCTAACATCGAATGCATTTGGCATAACAGCTCACCTTCGTACCAACCATCGTTCAACAGTCTGGTAGAACGAGCAGTCTAAACTTTGCAGGCAGGCTTAAAGAAACAACCTACAGCTTTGCATGATACCAAACCATCCTTGTACCTATTTGACTATAGGACCACGTCTCATGCAACTAGAGGATAATCTCCAGCAAAGTTGTTAAGGGGAGAAAAGACTCTGCTCCAGGTTAAATCTGATCTTCCCAGGATAGCAGGAAGGTGAAACAGCATCAGCAGCGCCAATGCCGGACACAAGACTCTTTTAAGTGAGAGAGACAGCTTACATCAGGGGATGAAGTTTGGCGCCAAAACCATGGGAATGGCCCTGTATAGGTAAGAGGCATGGTCGACACAAGGTCAGGTCCTGTGACATGCAAAGTGCAGGTAGGTGAGGCGATCTTGAAAAAGCACATGGGCCACATGAAAGCTGCAACTTCACAAACAGGGGAGAAGCAAAGCATACTCGGCTCTTCAGAACTGCCAAAAAGCCTGTTGGAACCCATAGATTCTCCCCTCTGTCTAGTGCTGAAGAAACCTTGGAGTCTGAGATGGACACAGTGGATGTTGCAGCCTCGATGCCTTTACTGCCTGAAGGAGAGGATGACTTTCTTCTGAGATGCTCTGGGCACAAGAGATGCACTATGGTCCAGCACATGCCGCCCATTTCCGAGGCTGCATCATAAGAACTGGATCCGGTGCAAACATGCCCCCAGATAGGCTACAAGACAAAGAAATGGCCTACGTCCCCAGACTTAGAGGGGGAGGGATGTAGTGAATGTAACAAGGCCAGCCAGGTGGACCTCACAGAATATGAGTTCCCTGAATGGAGCTGCTAACCTGGTCCAATCAAGGAGCCCTTTCTGGCAGATAAAAACAGGAATGTCAGAAGTTCTGGTCACTCTGACAGCTGGCTCTGAGGAAGCCTGACCAGTGTTGAGTACTATGCACGTGTAAATGAAGGGTGACCTGGTGATGAGAGACTGGCCTCTGTGGAGTTATTTCAACCTTCTCCATTCTGTAAGGGTGAATGAGGATTCTAACTCTGTTGGAGAATATGTATGCATGGGTGGAGTCAGCAGGAAAGGACTTGGAGTGGCCAGAATACTAGTTCCAGAAGACTCAGCAACCTGCCTGGTTTTCAGGGACTAGGAAGTGAGAATGGAAAAGGTTGAATGGTATGAGAGGACAACACCACTTGGAGAAGTACCAGAATTTGAGGGGATCATCACTGTCATCATGATCATCATCATCATTACATTTGCAGAAGAAGAAGGCCCACAATATCCATGAAAGGACAGAGACTGGCATCCATGGCAAACTTGGCAGTGGTGACCAAAATGAACAAGGACATCCTCGAGCTACTCAGTCAACAGGGAAAGAAATTCCACACAGATTCACCAGAGTTAGTTCTGCAGTGGGCGGGGGGGGGGGAGCATGGAGTATATAGAACTTAGAACAGTATAGCACAGTACAGGCACTTCGGCCCACGATGTTGTGCTGACCTATTATTCTACTCTAAGATCAAACTACCCTACATACCCTACATTTTACTATCCTCCATGTGCCTATCCAAGGGTTGCTTGAATGTCCCTAATGTATCTAACTCCACTACCACTCCTGGTAGCGCATTCCATGCACCCACCACTCTCTGTGTAAAGAAGCTACCTCTGATGTCGCCCCTATACCTTCCTCCAATCACTTTAAAATTATGCTCCCTTGTAATAGTCATTTCCACCCTAGGAAAAAGTCTCTGGCTATCCACTCTATCTATGCCTCTCATCACCTTGTACACCTCTATCAAGTCACCTCTCATCCTTCTTCGCTTCAATCAGAAAAGCCCTAGCTCCCTCACCCTTTCCTCATAAGACCTGCCCTCCATTCCAGGCAGCATCCTGGTAAATATCCTCTGCACCGTCTCTAAAGCTTCCACAACCTTCCTATAATGAGGCCACCAGAACTGAACAAAATATTCTAAGTGTGGTCTAACCAGGGTTTTATAGAGTTGCAGCGTAACCTTGCGGCTCTTAAACTCAATTCCCCGGCCAATGAAAGCCAACACACCATACGCCTACTTATCAACCCTATCATCTTGGGCAGCAACTTTGAGGAATCTATGGATGGGGACCCCAAGATCCCTCTGTTCCTCCACACTGCCAAGGATCTTGCCATTAATCCTGTATTCTGCATTCAAATTCAACTTTCCAAAATGAATCACTTCACACTTTTTTGGGTTGAATTCCATCTGCCACTTCTTTGCCCAGCTCTGCATCCTGTCAATGTCCCATTGCAACCTACAACAGCCCTCCATACTATCCACAACACCATCAGCCTTTGTGTCATCGGCAAACTTACTAACCCACTTTTCCACTTCCTCATCCAAGTCATTTATAGAGATCACAAAGAGCAGAGGTCCCAGAACAGATCCCTGTGGACCACTGGTCACCGAGCTCCAAGATGAATACTTTCCATTTACTACCACCCTCTCTTTTCTATTGGACAGACAATTCTGTATCCAGTCAGCCAAATTTCCCTGAATCCCATGCCTCCTTACTTTCTGAAATGAGCCTACCATGGGGAACTTTATCAAATGCCTTGCTAAAATCCATATACACCACATCCACTGCTCGGCCTTCATTGATGTGTTTTGCCACATCCTCAAAGAATTCAACAGGCTTGTGAGGCATGGCCTGCCCCTCACAAAGCCATGCTGACTATTTCTAATCAAACCCTGCTTTCCCAAATAATCATAAATACTATCTCTCAGAATGGTCTCCAATAATTTGCCCACCACAGAAGTAAGACTGACTGATCTATAATTCCCAGGATTGTCCTTATTCCCTTTCTTGAACAATGGAATAAAATTTCCCACCCTCCAATCATCTGGTACTACTCTAGTAGACAGTGAGGATGCAAAGATCATTGCCAAAGGCACAGCAATCTCTTCCTTCGCTTCCCATAGGAACGTTGGGTATATCCCGTCTGGCCCGGGGACTTATCTATCCTCATGTTTTTCAAAATTTCTAGCATGTCCTCCTTCCTAACATCAAGCATATCAGCCTGTTTCACACTGTCCTCACAAACGTCAAGGTCCCTCTCACTGGTGAACACTGAAGCAAAGTATTCATTAATGACCTCCCCTACCTCCTCCAACTCCGTGCACTAGCTCCCTCCACTATCCCTGATTGGTCCTACCCTCACTCTGGCCATCCTCTTGTTCCTCACGTAAGTATAGAAGGCCTTGGGGTTTTCCTTAATCCTACCCGCCAAGGCATTTTCATAGCCCCTTCTAGTTCTCCTAAGTCCATTCTTCAGTTCCTTCCTGGCTACCTTGTAGACCTCTAGAGCCCCGTCTGATCCGTGCTTCTTCAACTTTAAGTAAGCTTCCTTCTTCCTCTTGACTAGATGTTCCACATGTCTTGTCATCCAAGGTTCCTTCACCTGACCATCCCTTCCTTGCCTCAGCGGGACAAACCTATCCGGAGCTCATGACAAGTGTTCCCTAAACAGCCTCCACATTTTTGTTGTGCATTTCCCTGAGAACATCTGTTCCCAATTTATGCTCTGCAGTTCTTGCCTAATAGCAGGATCATTCCCCCTCCCCCAATTAAATACTTTCCCGTACCGTCTGCAACGAACATCCAAGGAACATTTTCTTGGTGCAATTGTGGAGTTTCTTGGTGAGTGTGTGACATATGTGTGACAAATATTGGTTGTTTGACAACATATGATTTGTCTGAGATGCAGCAATCTTTGCTTGGGCTTCATCTGCAGTATTGAATCAGTCATCTTTGTGCTTTCCTCAATAGATTAGTTATCAGCCCCAGCCACAACCATTTCCAAGGGATAGGTATTGAGAACTGAGGAAAGGAGAGACTTCAGAGGCAGCATCATATCATTCTTGGTCTACGCTTTCCACCATCTCAGATGCTCCCACCTCAATGGGTGTGGATGCACAAACTGAAACACAGGCACCAGCTAATTTGCACAGCTCGAAAACATCACTCCAACTGTCAGTTGCCGTGACAGTCCAGGCTGTAAGACTCAGCAGCGTGGGGAACCCAGGCAAATAATGAGCTCTAATCTAACAGTAGACATCCAGTGCGAGGGCCGTGATGATCTGGCTGAGATTCTAGAGAGTACATGCAGCCTAGCAAGGACAGTGGAGGAGTCCATCCAGGCCATGAACACTGTGATCTTCCCCTCGTCTGCACATATAACTTCATCCATTGGCTTCTGTTTTCTCTCACTACCTTATTCTCGCTCTTCTGTCTCTTTACTTTTACTTTTTAGATTCTATATTTTTCAATCGTCTTTCTCTTTCTCTATACCCCAAAGGGTCTAGGCCCAAAGTGTCAGCTTTCCTGCTCCTCTGATGCTGCTTGGCTTGCTGTGTTCATCCAGGTCTACACCTTGTTATCTCAGATTGTCCAGCATCTGCAGTTCCTACTATCTCCTTAACTAAGGGAGTGGTTGGGGCTATTGGAGTTTAAAGCAAATGGGAAGGGTTTTAAAGACAAGGATGTAGTTTTAATTGTAAGGAATTTGAAGTGAAATAAGGTGTACCTATTAGAATGGGTGTAATCAGAATGTGAAGCGCAGATAGTAGAATGGAACACAGCTACTAGGATTCTTTTTTATTTATTCACAGAATTCCTGGCAAGGTCAGTATTTATTATCCATATTGCTAATTTATAAATGCCACTGGGAAGCTGAAGATAAACCACCTTCTTGAACCAAAACAGTTTGTACGGTGAAAATATTCCCATTATACTTTTAGGTATGAATAATGATGAAGAAGCAGCAGCAGCAGTGATATCTTTCTAAATAAGGATGCTGTGACTTGAGGGGCACCTGCAGGAGGTGGTGTTCCCATGTACATGCTGCCCTGTCTTTCCTGACAGTAGAAGTTACAGAATTTCAAGATAATTTCGTACGATTTCATAAGTTGCAGCAGTGTATATTGAGCATGATATACACTCCTGCCACAATATGCCAGCAGCAAAGGAAATGAATGTTTAAGGTGATGAATCTGCAGCTTTGGCCTGGATGTTGACAGCCTGATTGAGCATTGCTGGAATTGCACCAATCCAGGCAAGGAAAAAGCATTGTTTTCTCTAAGCTGCACGGTCACACAAGCATCAAACAATTTCATGTTGCAACAAATATACCAGGCCACCCATAGCAAAGAGAAAAAACTTCTCTTGTGGAGATGGTTATAGCTTGGGGCATTTGTGTTACACAAAAATGTTGCCATTTATCAAACCAAGACAGGGTGTTGTTCAGGTCTTACTATATGCCCACACTTCGTTTTCTGAGGAAATACAAATAGAACTGAACACTGACACAAATTGAAATTGCTGGAAAAGCTCAACAGGTATGGCAACACCACTGGAGAGAAATCAGAATTAATGTTTCGGGTTGAGTAACCTTCTTCAGAACTGTTCAACACTATTCAATCATCATTAAGCATCCTGGTGTCTGACTTTTTGGTGGAGGATGTCATTGTTTAAGCAGTTGAAGATGGTTGGGCCCAGTACACTTCCCTGAGAAACTCCTGCAGAGACATCCTGGGGTTTTGGGGAGGATGGTACAATTGGTCTTCACCAAGCACAATTTTGTTCCTTCTTGCTGCGTATGATTCCAGCAATGGAGAAATTTTCATGGACCTGCTCCCCAATTCCCATTGGTTTAAATTTTACTCACCACCCTATTGCCAAACTTGGTCAAATGCTACCTCAGTGTCAAGGGTAGTCAATCTCATTTCACCTCTGGAATTCAACTCTGTTTATTATGTTTGAAATAGGCCTGGAAAATGTTTTGGATCTAGCGGACCTGACAGAACTCAAACTGAGCATCAGTCAGCAGTAAGTAGGTGCTGCTTGATAACCCTATTGATGATACTTTCTTCTATATTTCCAGAAAGCTGCTAATAAGGAGCTGGGTGACTGAAGTGCTGCTAATTCTTGACAACAACTCTTCAGAGTTGCTGCTGAAATGTTGCTGCTGTATCCAATGCACTCGCTCATTTCTTGACTAATTGATTTGGCTGAAAACTAACTCCCTGGAGTTGGAGACCTGAGAATTGTTCACCACAACTTATGACTCATGCGGCAGATGATTTTCATTTGTCATCCACCATCTTTCTGCTTTTCAGGTATTGTTAAAATTGTGCCTATGAAATGGGGCATGAAGTACAAACAGCTTCAGGCTCATTTGCGACCAGACCAAAAACAGTCAATGCTCACTGGTTGATCACACAAAATAATGTCTTGGGTGAGATAATTGAGGACACTCAGCACTTACAAAAGTGATCAGTAGCAAAGAGCAAGGCTTTCAGGGGAAAAAAAAACTGCAATTAAAAGCAGTTGAACACAGAAATCTATGAGATCCATCGACAAAGTCTTACAAGTTTAACAAGACTAGGCTTGCTTGCAAAGAATTTGCACATCTTGTCAGTTGTTCATAGTACACACAAAGAAATTCTAGAAGTTTCACTCTTACCTGCTGACTGTCAGTTTGGCATATCAGTTCCCCCAACCCTTACCGTTTGCCCCCTCCCTCAGCACTATTCTTCATCTTCCATCTCTGACTGACTGACCTGTCAGCTCCCCAGTCACCCTTTTCCTGGCACAGTGACCACTCATCTCCTGCAGCACAAACCATCTCAGATTAACTGTCCTTCCTCTCTGCACTTTTTTCCTGGCTCAGATTCATTACACCTTCCCTCAGCAGTACTGACCCACCCAGACTGACTGATTCCCTCCCTCAGCACTATTCTCCATCCAAAACTGACTGCCCCCTCCCTCTACTTCCTTTAGGTCAGTTCTCTCTCAGTCAAGTATTTTACAGACATGCTCCAGTATTTATGACGTGAGCTGGATATTAGGTGCTGTCACTGGATATCTGACTCATTCCCTATGTGGGAGGACAAGTCATGCAGGAAACAATGTTCAACAGAGCCAAATTTATGGTTTTAAGAACAGGAGTCAGTTTGAGAAACTGTTCAGAAGTATTCATGGTGCAGTTTCGTCTTGAATAAACAACTGATTCTCATTAACCACTTGAGAACTGCAGCATTTGGATTTGCAGGGAAACCCTTCGCACTGAAATCAAGTTCAGGGCTCTTTATCTTTATTCAGAAGTACCGACGTTAGTGTAAGAATTCTCCTGTGGAATTGCTGACCCAAAACACTAGTGACTAAAATTTCATAAATGCAAACTGTGTCCAGTAGTATAAAGTGCAGTGAGTTTGAGCTGAATCACTTATGTTGAGTCATCTGTGGCTCAGTGGGTTCTTTGCTTGCCTCAATCGATTTAAGTCAGAACAATGTTGTTTTAAGTTCCACTCCAGAGACTTGACAAAAAAATCTAATGTCCCATGCAGTACTGAGCAGCTATCATACTGGTAGAAGTGAAACCTTTGGTGGCCCCATTTGCCCTCTGAGGTGAATGCAACCACGCTTGCACAATTAAAGGAAGCACAGAAAAAAATCACCCTGAATGTAACTGAACTAGTCATGTGTTTAATTCCTGTGTACAAAATGCCTGCTGAACTTTCCTGCGCAATACCAGTGACTACACTTCATTGATATAAAATACTTCAGATGTCCTCAGGGTGTGGTAAGGTGCTGTATCTAAACGTTGGTTCTTTACTTTATCACTCTCTGAGGGCAGTTTGTTCTTGCCTGAAGCTTACACTTTACAACAAATCTGAATACTTCATTGGGTAAATGGGTCACCCAGTTGGTGCCTAGGCAGGTTTCAATTGTGGATTACACTGAGCAATGGAGTCTCAGCTAGATGGCATAAGGGTAATTGCAAGCAGTCTCTGTGCCTCTTTATTGCAGGCAGAAAACTGACAGTGGGTTTCTACTCCTGGTCAGTATGCGGTGGAAAGTGGGTATGCTTATACATGCAAGTGTTTGTGTCAGGAGAACAGGATCACTCTCAAATGTGATAAGTTCTGCACTTGAACGTCTGCATCATCTGTACCCTATAAAAATAATTTGTATTTACAAAGCATTTTTCACAATATTCTGAAGTCCTTTATAGTCAATTAAGTAGTTTTGAAGTGTAGTCTCTGCTGTAGTGCAAAAAAAGCAGTATTTTTGCACAGCAAGATTCCACAAAGAGCACTAAAATTCGGGTTTCTGCTAGTGAGATTATGTAACTTCATTGAGTTGTGCCGTGGGATCTCTACCAGGAGGGCAGGTGAAGCGTCAGCTGAACATCTCATCTGAAAGGATGCACTTCCTTAGTTCTACACTTCTGTACCAACCTAGATCATGAGTTCAAATCTTGAGGACGTGGATTTGAATATCACGCTCCCATAAACAGATGGGATAATAGTCAGAAAATCTGTGTTAATTATTTTGATTAAGGGCCAGATATTGGGGAGCAGCGTTACAAATTATTGTATATTCACATTTATCTTAGGAACTCTGATCTGAGTGCCTACAATTATAGGTTAATTATAGGCACTAATCTAATTAGAGCTGTGCATAAAACAGCTGCCTTCATATCCTTGATGAAACCAACTGAATGGGTATTTGCTGTCTTGAATCTACTTGTGTTGCTACTTTCCAAAGTCCACCCCTTACTTCCTCGCGCTCTTCTCCCTTCCACTCCTACTCCTCCCTCAGTTCATCCCTTCATTGTCTCCTCTCCCCTTGCCTTTCTATGCTTTTCCCTGCTATCCTAACCTTTCCCCTAACCTTTACCTCTCATCTCCCGACACACTCATCAGATTGAAATTCCACGAACTCCATTTGCTATGCAAGGTAAATCAGATCATTTGTCACCTCCAAGAAACAGCACCCTGTCAAAGAAGTGGTTTCATTTTCCCAAAGACTGGCAAGAGTTAACTCAGGTCAACGTCTACACACTTTTCAAGCCCTTGCTGATGATGTTAGGAAGCAGGAGAGGTGCCAGCAAAAGCACAAACCTTATCTCAGAATGGAGCAATAATTACTCTCCTTCAGGGCGGACTTTGAAACTTATGACTGACGAGCACGGTTAAAGAACTGCACAAGATCTTGATGACAGCTGGGAGGATCTGGTGCTGACACGTGCCAGGGTTACATTCCATTGCCTTCGTTCAGCCTGTAAAGCAGAGAACTTTATGTTCTGTGGCAGAGAAATGGATTCCGTGTAGTTCAGGGGCGCGGCATCAAATCGGGAAACATGACAGCTAAATACAAAAAGCCATAATGTACTGGAATTATTGAACAAGCTTGTCAACTTCAGCAAGAATAACAATTCATGTGGAGAGAAATTGCTTATATTTAAAATAACTTTGGCTAATAAGATATGAATCCAAAAAGTTCCACAGACCCAGTTCTGAGGAAGGGTCACCGGACCCAAAACTTTAACTCTGTTTTCTCCTTCACAGATGCTACCAGACCTGCTGAGCTTCTCCAGCAACTTCGTTTTTGTTCCACAGACCAGGAATTCATTCAGGGCCTAAGTGATAACTGAGAGACTAGGTGTAAAACTTTGTAGTTTTGTCTACTCACTGCTGAGCAAAGTTGTGAGGAATTTGAGACTAGAACCATGTCAATCATAAGCTCACACAGTGCAACACAAGAGCCTCCTGGATTTCTGGTACATGACCTACTTCATTTTTAAAAAATGATTCTTTAATGTGATGTAAGGGTCAGAATTCGTTGTCCATCCTAAACTGCCTTTGAACTGAGTGACTTTTTTTACCTATTCATAGAATGAGGGCACCATTGGCTGGATCAACATTGATTGCCAAACCCTGGTTGCCCCCAGGAGATAGTGGTGGTGAGCTGCCTTCTTGAAATACTGCAATACATTTGCTGTAGGTGGATCCATAATACCATTAAGACAGGGAGGTCCAGAATTTTGACCCATTGACGCTGAAGGAATGGCAATATATTTCCAAGACTTGCAAGACCACTTCAGAGAACAGCTAAAAGACAATCACATTACTATATATCTGGAGTCACGTCTAGGCCAGATTTCATTTTCAGAAGGGCATCAGTGAACCAGGTGAATTTTTACAATGATCAATGAGACTTTCATGGTCACCATTACTGAGACTAGCTTTCAATTCCGAAGTAATTCCAGAATTACAAACTGAACTTAAATTCCAACAGCTGCCATACTGCCACAGCATTAGCCTGGACCTCTGAACTACCAATCCAGTGAGATTTCATTGTCTATCCAATGTCAACAGACTCTCCAACAAGCAACTGTTGCAAACACTGATTAGTGAACCATGTCAAAACAATGACTTTCACAATAGATGAGGATGAGAGTTTGATCTAACAGTACGGAATACACTTCTACATTACGCCGTGATGATACAATTCCAGAGGACCCCCTAAAAATAATAATTACACATATCACAAGGATACTGCAAATAAAAGCACACCAGACAAAATTAAAGTAAATGGGATTTAGCAATTCGCTGGTTGGGAGTCATACACAGCATAAAGGAAGGTGATTGTGGTGCTTGTGGTCAATCATCTCAGTGCTGGAACATCATCACAGGTACCCCTCAGGATGTCCCAAACCTAAACATCTTCAGCAGCTTCATCAATGACCTATTCCCATCATAAGGTCGAAAGTAAGGATATTCACTGATGACTACACAACCTTCAAAACCACTTGCTACTCCATAGGTAGTGAAGCAGTTTTATGGCAGCAACACAATGTTCAGGCTTCAGCCAGTAAGTGACATTATACACAAGTGCCATCGCCACGATAGATAATCTTACTATCTCCCATTTATGTATAATGACTTTATCACACTAAATCACCATCACCAACATCTTAGGTGTTAACATTGATCCAGAAACTGATCCAGACTAGCTGTAAAGATACTGTAGCCACAAGACAGGTCAGAGTCTGGGAGTTCTGCAGCGGAATATTCACTGCCTGTCTCCCTAGTGCCAGCCCATCAAATACAAGGCATAAGTCAGGAGTCTGATAGAATACTTCCCATTTGCCTTGATGGGTGAGGCTCCAACAACACTCAAGGAACGCAATGCCACATAGGACAAGGCAGCACACATGATTGGCACTCCATTCACTACCTTAAACTTTGAATTCCTCCACTGCTGTATAATGGCAGCAGTGTGTAACTTGTGCAAATTACACTGCAGCAACTCACCAAGGTTCCCCTTACAACATCTTCTAAACCTGTGACCTCTATCACTGAGAAGGACAAGCACAGCAGATGCATGATAACACACCAATCTGCAAGCTTCTCTCCATACACACCAACCTCACTTGGAACTATTTAATAATTTCTTCATTGTCACTGGGCCAAAATCCTGGAATTCCCTTCCTACTTTGTAATGTAGTTATAGCCACACCAAAATGACTGCAGTTCAAGAAGGTGGTCGCCATCACCTTCTCAAGAGCAATTAGGGATGAGCAACAAATGTTTCCCAGCAACGTTCACATTCCATGAAAGAATAATTTTTAAAAAATTCTTGAGTACCCTAGCAAATGGGATATTTCTCAAGGATCCCTGTAGATAATGACACAGTCCTATCTCTGCACGTAGTAACAGAGTGTAGGTGATATGGCAATATACTGTTCCAAGGCTGTCTCCTTCTAAAACTGAATAGGTGATAGAAGTTTGGGTTTGTTCCAAGACTATCAACCCATAATTGGGCTTTACAAACACTGATAGTTATGCCTCCGATTGTCTTCTCCTCACGTAGTCTGTACTTGGCAGTGCTTCGCTATCTGTGAAATGATTTATTGTGTACGTGTATGTTGCATTTTTTTCAATTCAGTTCTGTTTGGCAACACATTTGCTGTGTTTTTCCATAACTTCTCTCTAATTTTACTGAGGTAATAAGTGATTCTGGCATATTTACAAATTTCTTATTAGACCAACTTTGTAGTAAATAAAAACCGAAAGAACTGCGGATGCTGTAAATCAGGAACTAAAACAAAGTTGCTGGAAAAACTCAGCAGGTCTGGCAGCATCTGTGAAGGAAAAAACAGAGTTAACGTTTCAGGTCTGGTGACCCTCACTCAGAACTGGCACCCTTCTGAGGAAGGGTCACTGGACCCGAAACGTTAACTCTGTTTTTTCCCTTCACAGATGCTGCCAGACCTGCTGAGCTTTTCCAGCAACTTTGTTTTTGTTACCAACTTTGTAGTGCGTGATACTGTAGGAATTCTGATCTGTAGATTGACAAATGAACATTGCTTTGCAATCAACAGTACCAGAGAACCGCATGGCCAATTTCTCAGTCAGACATCAGGAAAAGGGACCTCATTTGGCTGCTCCATTTTAAACTTGCATTTGAGTGCATATGAAGCTCATTAACACACATTAGGAATTTTTTACCTGCAAATGTGGATTCAAATGTAACAATCTATCAGAACAATGGAAGAGTTAGGGGGCTATGGGTCATTTTATAGAAGATGTGTGTAAAGAATTATTCTGATGATCAATTTAGGTTTGGCTTTCAGGCTCACAGAATGGCACACTTGCATGTACTTGAAGCTGCATATATTAATATAGAGGGCCCTATTTTTTGTAAGCAGAAAGAACATGTGCATACACTGTGCTTGTTTCACGACAACAAAACAGGTGACAGCCATTCTTTGATTGATTTCTAAGGGCAATACCTTGACCATTCAATTTCAACCTTCCTTAAAATTTAAACAAATTTTGGCAGTTAACTTTCAGTCATAGTTAACGTCTGCAATCTTGATGGCAATGGGTCTACTAATCACAGACCACTTACCAACCAATCAACACTCTCCTTTCATACGGTATAAATATTGTTTTCCTTTTTCTTTAGTATTTCTTGCATATTGCCTGATGAGTGCAACATGAAAAGTTTCAACAAAATGTTGTCTTTTTCAGCAATACTCAAGTTTGACATGCAATATTATGAATTAATTTTATTTTACTGGTGATCATATACTTTACATAAAACCCTTAATTATTGTACAACTGATTTTGCAGATTCTGTATTCCCATACTTTAGGCCTCACTGACTTCCATACGAAATCACAGAATTACCCAAGATTTGTAAAATATAAACTGGAAGTGCCTCAGAATGAATGACTGCTACTGATGTTAATTGACAGAAAATCACTGCATTGGACATAAATAACATCATTCCTGTGGCACATTTCAAACTGAGCTAAAATCCAATTTCTGTTATAGATTTCACCCAGGGCTGACTTTTACTGCAGCTGGATTGAGTCACTTTGTCCATGAGGAGGAGATGTAGTCACAATGCTCCACCTAGTGCTTAAATTCATGTATTACAGATTTTTTTCATTCAGCTCATAATAGGGGATATTTGAATATGTTGTCAAATGGAAGGGGCAGGACCACAATATGCAATTAACTCTTGCTTGTTCATAGCAAAGTAAGCATAACTCAAACTTGATGTTACCTTGTAATTTAAATGACCACTGGTGAACGAATCAGCAGAGAGGCCAAAATCATGCAGGGTTTGTACCAGTTAAGGCCAGGCTAAATGCAAAGGTGAGATGAAGTCTCACTGGAACTGGTTGCGGAAGATTGAACAATAGAAAGTGTGGGAATGGAGCAACAGGCTATTGAACGTGATGTGTCTCCATGTTGGCATACCCGGCCAATGTCACAGTGTACCTCCAGTTTCTGCAGGAAGGCAGGATACCCCACCTCAGCAGCTACAGGAAATAGTTGAACTTATGGGCCTTTGATTTGGTTGGGGGTAAGTGACTGCTGTTCCTCAGGCCTGGATATTTTGCTGCGAGGAGGCAACTTCACCATCTCCGAAGTTATAGATGGTGGGTGGGCACCTCCTTATAGCAAGCATTAGGTACAGAATCACTGCTGTGAGACTAATTAATGTGTACGCCCCAGTGGTAAAGAGTGAGTGGATGGTTGTCCCGTAGCAGTACCCAGGCCAGTCATTCTGGCCAGAGACTTCAACAGCATCATCAAGCAGACGGAAATCCGGAAAGGATGACAGCAAAATGAACACCACATCCGGATTCCTGATGGAAATGGTTAAAATCACCAAGCTGCACGATGTCTTCAGCACCCCTGCAGACAGAGCGCAGTGTGGATACACCTGGTTGTAGCCAGATGCGTCTATCTACTCAAGTATAGGTTTCCTGTTTGCATCCCATACGTTCTTGGTTAGATCACCGATGTCAAACTGTTGTTCTTTACTGACCACTGCTTCCTGCTGGCTGACTGTCACCTACAGGACGACTAGCAGGCCGGTAAGGGAATGTGTATGTTGAATGTGAAATTGTTGACCCCAGAAAACATTGAGGAGCTTCAAAGGGATTTCAGGTTGGAGAACTGTGAATCTCCTCTTTGGACTGGTAGGAAACAGTCAAAGGGAACATCAAGAGGTTCTTTATCCTCAAAGGTGTTCAGAAAGCGAGAGAGAGACAGACAGGGTAAAACTATCCAAACTCCAGAAAAGCATGCAGAACCTAGTCCTTCTGTGGATGATGGATGTCAATGTCTTGTAAGATCTCCAGGAGATGAAGAGCCAGCAAGCCTTGCAGGCTTCCCAAGATAATCTCCCGATCCAGGAACTGCACTGCGGAGCAGGATGAGATGTGCTCATGTTTCTTCTTCTGGAAGGTGCACAGGGGGAGCTCTGTGCTCAGCAGCCTGAAGGAAAAGATGGTTCAGAAACGTCTGACATCCTCAGGATCAGCAAATCCTTTTATGCCAAACTGTATGACATGAAACCCACACACAGCACGGCTTCCCAGTTATTCCTGTCCTCTATCACAGAGGTTTTAGACGACAGCACGTGGGACAGATTGAACCCGCCATTATTTCTGATTGAGCTGACCAAGGCCCTCGAGTCGCTTGAAAAGAATAAAACTCCCAGAAGCTATGGCTTACCGGTAGACTTGTATTTGGTTCTGTGGTACTTGATCGGCCAAGACCTGCTGGAGGTGTACGACAGCATGCTTCTGGCAGGCAGTATGTGAGAGACCATGAGGAAAGGTATCATCACCCTCATTTACAAGCAGAAGAGGGAGAAGAAGAAAATTTAAAATTGGCAACCAATTTCACTGCTGAATGCAGACTACAAAATCTTGTCTAAGATCATTGCTAATCAGATCCAGTCTGCTGTGGGATCGGTGATTCACCCTGATCAAACCTGTGCTGTACGGGGCAGGACAATCTCTGACAGCCCCATGCTCCTCAGGGATACGAGCGCCTATGTGCAGGATAGGGAGGTGGACACCTGCCTCATCAGCCTGGACCAGGAGAAGGCCTTCAACAGAATATTGCACACCTACATGAGGCATATGGTCTCCAAAATGGACTTCGGGGAGGGAAGATGCAAGTTGATTCAATTGCTGTATGCCAACCTCATTAATGCAGTCTGAAGCAATGGATTCAGAAAGTTTCCTGATCAGATCTGGAGCCAGGCAGGGCTGCCCACACGCTCCTGCCTTGTTTGTTTGTTGTATGGAGCCTTTTGCTAAGTCCAGCGGGAAGGATGCAGGCCTAAAAGGGCTGGCTACTCCAGGCAGCGGAGGCCTGTTGGTCAAGGCCTATACATGGATGACTTCGTGTTTTCTGCCCAGATCTGCTGTCAGTGAGCAGACTCATGAGCATCTGTGACCAGTTCGAATTGGCCTCAGGAGCCAAGGTAAATTGAGGAATGAGCGAGGTCATGTTCGTTGGGAACTGAGCCATCCGATCCTTTATCCCCTTCACTGCCGGGATAGGTTGTCTGAAGGTGCTGGGAATACGGTTTGGAGGGGCCAGGGCATGCGCAAAATCTTGGGAAGTGTGTATTGGCAAGGTCAGGCAGAAACTGGTCTTTTGGGAGCACTGCATCCTCTCCATTGTAGGTAAAAACCTGGTCATCAGAGTGTGAGGCAATCTCTTTGTTGCTGAATGTAGCGCATGTCTGGCCCATTCCCTGAACCTGCTCCATTGCGTCACCTGAGCCATTTTCACTTCATCTGGAGGTCAAGATGGACCGTGTCTACAGGGACACCATGTATGAAATACTGGATAAGTGGGGCAAGAACGTACCCAATGCCTCCCTCATCCTAGTGGCAACCTTTGTGCGTGGTTGAATCAAGCTGTGCATTGACTCTTGGTACGCAAACACCAAGTGTCACTACGTACTGAGGTTCTACCTGTCCCAGGATGAGGCTGGCTCGTTGCCGCTGAATGCTTCAAGAAGTTGGATCATTCCATATCATCTGTCCTTTGTGGAGAAATTTGCAAAGAAAACCACCTTTGACCACAAGTCCATCAGGAAGTGGCAGCACGTAGCATCCTTGAGACCCTGTGGGAAAAGGAGAGGGTAGATCCTGTCACATGGTTCCCTGAGCAGACTGTCAAAGTCATTTGGTAAAATACCTCATCACCAGAACTTTCCAACAAGCACAAAATGTCGCTTGGGTGGTGGTGAGAAGGGCACTACCCATGAGATCTTTCATGTATGCCTGGACTCTCTACACCTCCACACACTGCCCTTGAAACGGCTGTGAGAGAGATAAGACTGTAACACATCTCCTTCTAGAATGCACCTTTGCAAATGACATCTGGAGAGAGATGTAGTGATTTTGTCGAGGTTCGTCCCAAGCAGCTCCATGATGCAATACTCTGTGCCCTGTGGTCTGTTCCCCAGACATACACTGAGACAAAAATCAACTGCACCTGGAGGACTATCAACTCAGTAAAAGTCGCTCTTTGGTCTGCCCGAAACTTGTTGGTCTTCCAGAGCAAGGAGTTGACCCTGACTGAGTGTTGCAGACTGACACACTCCAAGGTCCGGGACTATGTGCTGAGGGACGCACTAAAGCTTGGGGCAGTTGCCGCCAAGGCGCAGTGGGGAAAGAGAACCGTCTAAGGTCTTTCTACCGAAGTTAAATGGGGGCCCGTTCAGTTATCGGATGCTCCTAGTGACTCAAATATATGTAAATATAATCTTATATAAGTAAGAAATGCCTTTAATTTGTTTTATCGGATAGAGTCAAACTCCAATATTTCTTTATTCCTTCATATGCTACTGTACAGAACCAAACTGCTGTAGTGACTATTATATATAGATGTATATCTATGTATAAAATAAAGATATTTTTATGAATAAAGTATAATTTTGAAATTTAAAAAAATGCTGTAAGGTTTCCCATTGCAACACTGAAGGTTTTGGTGCAGGAGAGGGCAGGAGGAGAGGGGTGCTTTTAATTTGACAGATGGAACACGCACCAGACACTAAGAAGATGATACAAATGGGTAGCCATATAGTCAAATGCCGGCAGTCTAGACCTGAAGCCCTAAGCATAGTTTAAATGTAACAAGTTTGATCACTTTAGATGCAAGATATCACTGCAGGAAATCCTCAGGGCAGGGACCAAGGCCCAACCATCCTCAGCTGCTTCATCGATGACCTCCCCTCCATAAAATCAGAAGTGGGGATGTTCAATGATAATTACACAATGTTGAGCACAATCCCTGACTCCTCAAATATTAAAGCAGTCAATGTCCAAGTGCAGCTAGACCTGGACAACATCCAGTTTTGGTTTGATGAGTAGCAAATAACATTTACACTACACAAGTGCCAAGCAATTACTGTCGCCAACAAGAGAGAATCTAACCATTTCCCTTTGATACTACATGGCGTTACCATTGTGGAATCTCCCACTATCATCATCTTGGAGGTTACCGTTGACTAAAAACTGAACAGGACCAACTATAAAAATATTATAGATAAGAGCAGGTTGGAGTCTTGGAATTCTGTAATAATTAATTCACCTAATCTCTCCCCAGTACCTGCCCACCATTTATAAACCACAAGTTAGAACTGTGATGGAATATTCTCCACTTGCCTGGATGGGTGTATCTCCAACAACACTGAAGAAGCTCAACAGTACCAAGGACCAAGCTCCTGTTTAATTAACACCCCTTTCACTACCTCCAATATTCACTCCCATCACCACCAAAGCTTAGCAGAAGCATGTATCATCTACAAGATGCACTGCAATAACTCAACAAGAGTCCCAAAGGCAGCATCTTCCAAACTTGCAAACTTCACCATCTAAAAAGACAGGGGCAACTGAAGCATACAAATAGCGCCACCTGCTAAGTCACATTCAAGACCCTACCATCCTACAGTGCAACTGTGTCACTGGGTTAAAATCCCTTCCAAATGGCATTGTAGTTGTTCCTATATGACAAGGACTGTAGGTGTTCAAGAAGGCAGCTCACCACCGATGTCTCAAGCATAATTAGGGATGGGTATTAAATTCTGGCCTAGCCAGTGCATCCACATCCTATGAATGAATCAAAAACAGAAAAGGTGTGATCAAGATCACTGATAGCATCTTCACATTGCCAGAACATTAAAAATGAACTACCAGTCTCACACAGCACCCCTTTTAACAGTATTTTTTGGTCAGTGTAGAAATGCAAGTTCCTTTCTAGATCAGACAGAGCATATTTTGTACAACCTACTTGTACATCTTATGATTGACCTCCAGAGCAGGCGGGACTTGAACCCAGGCCTTCTAGCCCAGACACAGGGACACTGCCACTGCACCTAAGAGTTAAACAAAAGATATTTTCTTAATTAACCTATTCAAAGATGTTATTACACAAATCTAAAGCAGTTGGGACTTGAATGTGGGTCTCCTGGCTCAGTGGTAGGGACAAGTGACATAAGGGGCAATCAAAACAGCCTGAGAGTTAAATGAGAGCAGGTGATGTTCATTGGACTTGTATTAGTGACCTTGCCTCTAGGGGGTCTTGGGGTGCAGTGATAACGTCCTTACCTCTAAAGCAGAAAGTCTGGATTCATGTTCCACCTACTCCCGAGGTGTGTCATAACACATCCAAACATGTTGATTGGAAAATATTCTTACCTCTGACTAGAAGTTCTGGATTCAAATCCCACCTGGTCCAGAGATATATAATAACATCTCTGAATCGGCTGATTAGAAAAACTATATAAAGAAGCTGGGTTCTGTGGAGGGCTTCGGCAGATTAGAGGACCTCCTTGTGGGTCCTTAATGTACTAAAATATGTTGAGATTCCTCACGGGGTGTTATCAAATAAAGTCAGCTAAGAGATATTAGAATATATGATCAAAATCTTAGTCAAAGAATTTTTGTTAAGGAAACATCTTCCAGCTACAAATTTAGGACAAATTTAGAGAAGTGAATGCTTAAGAGACCAGAATGGAAGAATTATTGATATCTCAGAGTATTGTTGTGCTGAAGGAGATTACACAGATAGGGCAAGGCAAGGACATGGTAGGATTTGAAAGTAAGGAAGATAAACTTTAGAATTGAGGCACTGGTTAATGAGGAGCCAGAGTAACTGAGAAAACACAGGAATGATAGATGCTGGGAGCTGTTGTGAATTAGGTTATAGATAGCAGAGTTTAGGAAGATTTTAAATTTACAGCATGTAGATGTTTGGAGGCCAGCCATGAGATCATTAGAGCAGTCAACTCTAGAGGTAACACAGGAATGGGTTTGAGCAAATGAGCTGATGCAGAAACAGTAGCAGATGTTATAAAGATGGATGAAGGAGATTTTAGTGATGGTGCAGATATGTGTTCAGATGTCATCTCAGGGTCAATTGTCAATCAACAGCCTTAAGCTCTCACAAAGAGGCTGAGGATTCATGGCTAAGGAATGGAGTTTGTGATGGGTCAATGGCTTCGGTTCTCATAATATTTACAGTCATAACGTTTGCCGCACCAAAACAGGCCATTCGGCCCGCCAAGTCTATGCTGACCAACAAACACCAAACTACATTAATTCTGTTTACCTGCCCTTAGTGCATAGCCTACTATGCCTTGGTATTCTAAGTGCTCGTACATATGCTTCTTAAATGTGTGAGAGTACCTGCCTACACCACCCTCTCCGCAGCACACTCTATATTTCTATCACCGTCTTGGTGAAAAAAATATTTCTCTCAGATCTCCTGCAAATGACTTACTCCTCACCTTAAATTTATGCCGTTTGGTCTTGGACACATCTTCCATGGGGAAAAGTTCCATGTACTCTGGCTATACCTCTCATAACATTGTATACCTCAATCAGACACCCCTCAGCCTCCTCTGCTCCAGGGAAGACAAACACAGCCTATCTAATTTCTCCTCATAAC
This sequence comes from Ginglymostoma cirratum, assembly GCA_024137785.1. Taxonomy (NCBI): domain Eukaryota; kingdom Metazoa; phylum Chordata; class Chondrichthyes; order Orectolobiformes; family Ginglymostomatidae; genus Ginglymostoma; species Ginglymostoma cirratum. Next base: position 16,538,663 of record JAHRHZ010000004.1, on the reverse strand, counting down.
TAAGACTTTTCATCCCAAGCAACATCCTGGTGAGTCTCCTCTGCACCCTCTCCAGTGCAATCACCCCCTTCCGATAATGTGGCATCCAGAATTGCACATAATATTCCGTTTGAAGCTTAGCCAATGTTTTAGAAAGTTAGAGTAATAACATAGTCCTTGCTCCTATATTCTATACCCCAGCAAGCATCCCATAGTTGAAGGAAATTTCTGTTTATCCAAATCTAGAGCTCAAACAAGGACTTGGACAATTTTGGGACGATAGGTGAATTAAGGAAGGTGATGTGAAGCAGAGCTGAGTGTGGAAACTTTTCAGAAGATAGCTCCAAGAGGCAACATAGAGATAAGAGATTGGAGGGGCCAAGGATATGTCATTTGGACAACAGTAAAGGTGGTAGTTTGGATGCAGGAAAAATAAGCCATTGCCGTAGATACACTGGCTATGAATAGGTAAAGAAGAAAGGAGCCAAGTGAATGCAGTCTCACCCAACTAGATGGCAGTGGAAACATATTGAAGGAGGGTGATGCTGTCAACCATGTCAAAAGCTGCAGATTGGTCGTACCCTTTATTTACCAGTGCACAGTACACTGGCTGTGGCCAGCCAGCTTGGAGTCAGTCCTCAAGTGAGGAGATTCTAATCTCCTGGTTAGCTTTTTTGTTTGTTTACGTGTGCGCATGTGTGTGTGTGTGCGCACACGTGTGTCGGTGTGAGACACAGTCTCCTGCTTATATTGGTCAGCCAAGGATTTCCTTATTGGCCTAGATTAACAACCCCATTCAAGCACTCATAGTTAATAGGGTCCACCTGGTTCCAATCATTACATGGTGCATGTCTGATTGTAATGTTTCAAACTTGGAGTTCCAGGAAATTTGGATGGCAACAGCACACTGAAAGTCATAAGAGGGGAAAGAGAAGTTGGTGATGAAGCAGTGGTTGCAAGATTGGATAATTGGATTGAAGAAAGTTCACTTTGTGAACTGTCTACCTCTCCTTCCTCCTCACTCTATTTCTGCCAACCTCCACTGCTCATACCACCTGACATATTTGCTCCTTCTTATCTTCCTCTTGATGATGATATTGTTTTAACATGTTTATGCAAGATAACCAATTCTCCTGTGACCTAGAATATCTGCGAGATCAGTCACTTTAGTAATGCTCTTAATTAGATCACACAGAACACTGAATCTTGCTTTCAAAGGTTCACTTGGTAAAGGTAATAACACTAACACGTTGTCTTCTATTTGAAATGTTCTAGTTGTAACATGACTGTCTGCCTGTTCTTTCATCTTTTCCTCTGAAGCTTTTACATACTCACATTCTACATTTTGTGTCTTTCTGAGTATATCTAGAAACATGGATATGTCGAGAATTTGTCTTTTTTGTCTTAAAATCTTTTCCTTGATCAATTTTAATGGACCTTATACCTCATGACCATAGATCAATTTGAAAGGACTCAATCCAATAGATTCATTCAGGGAATTTCTGGCAGCAAATAACAAAGAATCCAATCTTTGGTCCTGATCCAGTGAGTATTTGTGGCAATATGCATTAATCATTGTCTTGAGACGCTGATGATGACTCTCGAAAGATTCCTGTGTTTGTGAATGATATGCAGTGGACATCAAATGATTTATACCCAAATTACCTATCGGCTAAATATTATTACTTTTTGGCTAAATGTTATTTTTGTTGAAGGTTTGAGACCCAGCAAGTTTACTCACCCAATCATCTCAAACTTGCCTCATTAACTATCTACGCCACCTCTATGGTACTCCTCTCATCCAATGCTAGCCTAATTCCACCACTCTGTAGCCAGAAGAACTTGTCACTGTTGGGTTATCCCAAGATAGACCAGCATCCCTGCCAGTGGCTCTGTTTGGAAGACAGCTGTGGACCTGGTCAAGCATTGACAATCTGGAATTGCTCTTCGCCATCAACATAGTGCTACAGCAGTCATAGCCAGCACTTCTCACAGCATGGAGGTGGTACAGCTAACATTGCTTTACACATATAACAGTGCATTCCCACCCCAACTATTGTTTAAGCATCAAGTCACACACCTAACTGGACCACAGCCATCTCACAATCCTTTCCAAGTCACTACTACCCTGTCCCCAGTGGCCACTGGAACCTAACATCTCATCATTGTTCACTATGGGGCCATCAAAGACAGTGCAGCAATCAAAAGATGTGTAATTGTAGCTAAATTTACAGGAACCAAAAGCATTCAGAAATCAATCCAACGTACACTACCTTCTCACACTCACCCGTATACAATTGAATTGTTTGCACTTTCAGCAAGGTCCACTTCTTTTTGTCATTTATATAAATGATTTCGGTGTGAATATAGGGGGTATGGTTAATACATTTGCAGGTGACACCAAAATGGATGGGTAGTGGAACAGCAAAGAATGTTACCTTACAGCACAACAGGACCTTGATCAGATGAGCAAATGGGCTGAGGCATCACAGATGGGGTTTGATTTAGATAAATGTGAGGTGCTGTATTTTGGAAAGGTAAATCAGGGCAGGACTTATATACTTAATGGTAAGGTCCTGGGGAGTGTTGCCGAACAAAAAGACCTTGGGGTGCACGTTCATAGTTCCTTTAAAGTGAAGTTGCAGGTAGATAGGGTAGTGAAGAAGGTGTTTGGTACGGTTGCCTTTATTGGTCAGTGCATCGAGTACAGAATTTGGGAGACTGTACAGGACATTGGTTCGGCTACTTTTGTAATACTGCATTCAATTCTGGTCTCCCTGCTATAGGAAAGATGTCGTGAAACTTGAAAGAGTTTGGAAAATATTTACAAGGATGTTACCAGGATTGGAGGGTTTGAGCTATAGTGAGAGGCTGAATAGGCTGTGGTTATTTTCCCTGAAGCATTGGAATCTGAGGGGTGACCTTACAGAAGTTTATCAAATAATGAGGGGGATGAATCAGGTGATAGTCAAGATCTTCTTCCCAGGGTCGTAGAGTCCAAAACTAGAGGGCATAGGTTTAAGGTGAGAGGAGAAAGATTTAAGAGGAACCTAAGGGGTAGCTTTTTCACACAGAGGATGGTGCATGTATGGAATGAGCTGCCAGAGGAGGTAGTGAAGGCTGGTACAATTACAACATTTAAAAGGCGTTCGGATGTGTATATAGGTAGGAAGGGTTTAAAGGGATATGGGCCGAATGCTGGCAAATGGGACTGGATTAATTTGGAATATCTGGTCGGCACGGAAGAGTTGGACAGAAGGGTCTGTTTCCATGCTGTACATCTCCATGACTCTATAACAAGTATTTTATAGTGAATAAGTTCTCACTCAACTCAGCTTCCTTCTGCTGAAACCTGGTGTCAGTTAAGTCCTGCCACAAATGTGCTCTGTCATGCACAAGGGCATGTCCCTCCTGCTCAAGATTCTCATCGTCCTCCTTGAAACACTGCTCTCACTTTCCCATTTCCTCAGCATTCATCACATCCTCTTATGGCCTGCTGCAAATCTGCAGAGCAAAGCTTGCTAGGATTATGTGGCAGACTCTGTCCAGAGTATACCGAAAGGCTCCACTAGCACCATCCAAACAACAGAATGTTTCCTCTAAAAAGCCTGTCCACCATTACCCAGGTTGAAGAATGGGCTGCGTTGTATTTTCACTGCACCTCAGTGAGGAAGCTGAGTAATGAGGTCTGATAGAAGGTAGCCCTTGTCCCGCAGTAACCAGTCTTGTATTGAATCTGGACCTTCAAACACAACAGGAACATGAGAGTTCTCAAGGATGTAAGAGTCATGGCAGCTTCCAAGGTACTGGACAAAATCCTCCAACAAATGTCATTGGTGATCACAGATCACTTGAACATTGATGGAATAGAGTCCCTTTCTATAGACGAATTTTGTGGTGTGGTGATATGGCCCTCTCAGCAAGTGTGTATGCAGTCGATCATGTCCTGACCCTGGGGAAACCCAGCTATGTTACCAATCATACCGCCCAGGCTGCAGTACCGACCTTGCCTTGGAGATGTGAGATGAGGTGGTATAATTTGGGATGGATGGCATCAAACAGCTTTGATGCATTTGTGGCTGGACAATTGAGAAATCCTACACCGGACCCCAGTAGACCCAAAGGAAGGAGCTGGTTGCATAAACATTCAATGCACCAGTCACCTTAAGCCACTACATTAGGATGGCCTCCCACCCCTTCAGGTCACAGATCCTGCTTCAGTAGATGGCATTGTTCAGTAACAGTGTTGTTGGACATATGCAGCCTTTACCAAACACTGCGTTTTACTCATGTGATGGAAGTGGCCTCATGGATGAAAGACTCTGACCCTCTTCAGTCTCCAACACATCTTGAGGAGCCCTTCAGCTGCAATCTCTTTATCTGGCGAGCCTGCTTAGCTTCCACTTCAGTTTATTGCTGCCGCAGGTTTTGCTTGCGTTGACCTTCCTCCTCCATCTTCCTGTGCCATGTTGCATTGGGGCAACTGAGCGATGTAACCAGCTGTGACTGAGTTCATCATTCATGTTGTCATTGAACCTGTTGGGAACATAAGGAACAGACGAGGTTCTTACCAATGGGAACAGTCAACAGCTGCACCCCTCACAAATGCCAATTGACGTTCTACTCCATACAGTCAGAAATGTTGCATTCCAACAAGGAGGATCATGGAATGATTCATTTCACCATTTTGACATTAGACCTTATTTCAACAAGTACTTCACTGGTCATGCTGCAAAGAAGTAGCGGCAGAGTGCAAGTGCACCATGAGCACTTACACCCTTCTTGCCCAGCTCCGCATCAGACACAAAAGGCATCGTTACACATCAGAAAGTATTGCACTATGCTTACAGCTCCATGCCCCTTCACCTTGTTTAGCAGTGTGTGATGTGGGCCACAGATGCCTCCTTTAAGGTCGCCTGTGATTACTTCTTCACAGAGATGTGAAATCATTGTGTCCATTAAGCTTGGTCTGATCATCAGGTCCCACCTTACGCTAAACGTCCATGTCCCTGTCAGCCTAACATTCCCTCAACAGCTCAATTCCACCACACCCACATGTGTTCACCTATCACATCAAGCTTACACTCCAGCTGTCCTCCTTACCCCTAAGCCTTGTCACTACATCTTGGTGATACACACTATCATGCTGCACAGCTTCTGAGGTGACAATATTGAGATAGTGAGATTTTCCCAACACCTTACATTTATGGCATGTTTTACAGAAATGCACTACATCCTTATTAAGTCTTGGTCACGTAAAATGCCTGTTTATCAATGCTTGAATTTTCCATTTTCCTACATATTCTTCCATAGGAGTTTCACATGTTCACAATATCTCCTTGTGATATCTGAACAGGAGTACTATTTGAGGAATAACCACCCATTCCTCATCTATAGGTCTATGGAATATCACTTGTTCATCAGAACTCTGTGTTTAATATAACACTCCAAAACTTCTCCAGCCTCAGTTTGTGCTAATTTGCTTGACTCTGCTTTTTTTAGCCTCATTTAGAGAAGACTTACTAAACACTTCTTTTGAATTATCCCCATTCTTCAATCAAGTTATGGCTACTGTAACATCTTTTGTGGTATTACTTTGACCTCTGGGGGTGGACTTTGTTTGGCCATTGGCTCTGGTCACCATATGAATGAAAAAAATCTGCAACTTGTTCTTGTGATGGTGCTCCATCTCTTTAACCTCACCTCACTCAGAGTTTCTGTGATTATAGACAAAACAATAACTTTCACTCTGGCCAAATCATTAATGAAGAGTAAGTCAACACCATCACAGTTAATTTCTGAACAACTCCTACCACCATGATTCCAGACATTAAAGATTATAGAGATAGGGAATGGTAAGTTAAAGGACGGATAAGAATTTTAAAATCAAAATGGTACTTGATCGGGAATCAATATAGGTTTTTGGGCACAGAGGTGTTGGGATGGATGAGCCAACTGACCACAACAACACAGTACAGGAAGCTACTCATGAGGGGACAGTAAGAAGAAATGTAGTAGCAGTTTGGGGATAGTATACCGAGGGGGATTGACACCGGTCTCTGCGGCAAACAGCACAAGTCCAGGGGCTGTCCTGCCTGTATGGTGTCACCATTTGGGACATCTCCTTGGAGCTCAGGACCAATTTGCAATGAGGGAGGTGAGGATCCAGTTGTTGTGGTCTATCAAGGTAGCAATGACATGGGCAGCTCAAGGAAAAAGTTCTGCATAGAAGAAGTAGGTGCTAAATTAAGCAGAACCTCAAAAGTTGTAGTCTCCACATTGTTACCCAAGCCACATGAAATTGGCATAGGGCAAATCATAATAGAGAGATAGATGAATGTGTGGCTCAAAGACTGCTGTGGGAGAAGCAGGTTCCAGCTCCCAGGGCACTGGCACCGGTACTGGGGATAGTGGGATCTGTAGCACTGGAATGGGCTCCACCCGAACTGTGCTAAGGCCAGTATGCTTGCCAAATACATAACGTGGAAATAGAGAGGATTTTAAACCAAATAGTGGAGGCAAGGGATTGATTATTAAATGATGTGGAAAATCAAAGAGTACAGTGAAGGCCAAATAAAAAGATTTTAAGACAGGAAATGATACACAGACTGTGACAGGAAGGGATAGAGAGTACAAGTCAAAGTACCAACCAACAGTTAGGGCTATAATTTACTGTAAGAATAAAAGGACAGAAGTAAAAGCTCTGCATCCAAATGCAGGTAGTGTTCAAAACAAAACAAATAAATTGAGAGTGTAAATGGAAATGAATAAGTACAATTTAAGTAGCCATTACAGAGACATGGCTATCAGATGCCATGGATTGGGACCTGAATCTTGAATGGTACATTAATTTTAGGAATGAGAGGATACTAGGAAAAGTTAGAGTGTGGCTCTAATAGTTAATAATGTATTAGCACAATAGAGAAGGACCATTTCAGTTTAGGAAACCATGATGTGGGACTGAATCTTTCCAGCTCCTGAATGACTTGGCAATGGCAAGTGAGTTGGAAAATATGGCAAGTTTGGAAACTGCGATTCTTGACATTGAGAAAAGAAATCTGAAAAATGTCCAAGTTTTGAAGATTCTCACTAGTGAGCAGCAAGAAGCCTATATGCGTGTATGTTCATGCCATTAGCACTCACACCCACCTCAATTTTATATGCTGGAGAAAAACTAGGTGACAACAATTCCCAACATGAAAGTCAAAGTGAGTATCTGGTGGCTCTAGCTTGCTACTTACTCCTCTGGGCGCATGTTAATGGACAGTGATTGCCTGCACCCCTCCAACTATCCATAGAGGTTGGCAGTGTGAAGGGGACAACTCAACATATGAAGGTGGACAAGGCTTACTGCAGGAGGGTGGGTCATTGACTACTACACTCTCAACCATCCTGGCTTCGATTGGTGGACAGTGGTTGACGTAATTAAGCTGTAGGGATTTATATAAATGGTTTGGATGTTAACATAGGAGGGATAATTAGCAAGTTTGCAGATGACAACAAAATTGGAGGTATAGTGGACAGTGAAGAAGGTTACCTCAGAGCACAAGGGGATCTTGATCAGATGGGCCGAAGGGTGGAGGAGTGGCATAAGCAATTTAATCCAGATAAATGTGAGGTGCTGTGTTTTGGAAAGGCAAATCAGGCAGGACTTACACACTTAATGGTAAGGTCCTGAGGAGTGTTGCTGAACAAAGAGACCTTGGAGTGCAGGTTCATAGTTCCTTGAAAGTGGAGTCACAGTTAGGTAGTATAGTGAAGAAGACGTTTGGTATGCTTGCCTTTATTAGTCAGCGCATTGAATACAGGAGTTGGGAGGTCGTGTTGCAGCTCTACAGGACATTGGTTTAGCCACTTTTGGAGTATTACATGCAATTCTGGTCTTCCTCCTGTAGGAAGGATGTTGTGAAACTAGAAAGGGTTCAGAAAAGAATTACGAGGATGTTGCCAGGATTGGAGTGTTTGAGCCATAGGGAGAGCTAAATAGACTGGGGCTATTTTCCCTGGAGCGTTGGAGGCTGAGAGGTAACCTCATAGAGGTTTATAAAATCATGAGGGGCATGGATAGAGTATATAGGCAAGGTCTCTTCCCCAGGACGGGGGAGTCCAAAACTAGAGGGCAGAAGTTTAAGGTGAGAGGGGAAAGACGTAAAAGGGACCTGAAGGGCAACTTTTTCACACAGAGGGTGGTGCATGTATGGAGTGAACTGCCAGAGGAAGATGTGGAGGCTGATACAATTACAACATTTAAAAGGCATCTGGATGGGTATATGAGCAGGAAGGGTTGAGAGGGATATGGGCCAAATGCTGGCAAATGGGAGTAGATTAATTTGGAATATCTGGTCAGCATGGATGAGTTAGACCGAAGGGTCAGTTTCCGTGCTGTATATGAATATGACTCTATGGCTGGGGCTCAAGAGTAATGTTGGGAGATGAAGACTTAAAGGAAAAAGTTTGGTGAGAATGTGTAGAAGCTTAGTACTGATGGGGTCAACAGGGACTGCAAGGAAGAAAGGAACATGAAAGTTCTTGGAAGTCCCTTAATTACAAACCTGAGCCTGCAACACATTCTTCGAAGTGTGGTATGTGTTGCCTTCCATCCTCAATCAAATAATAAATGTGCATTAGAAATGCGAAATTGTTGTGATCACACTGAGAGTGGGTAGAGTGAGATTTTTTTTGCTTGTCTAACAATATAAGCTTTTCCCTCTCAATATGTGCACAATGAAGGATAGCACAGCTCCTATGGGCACCACTTCACCTGGTTCATGGCTGGGCCTTAAATATGGTGCCTGCTCCTGGAGGTCCTGACAGTGCTTCCATCAATGATGACTGCATTGAGTAGGGTGCCACACAACGGTGGTGTATACTTAACAGGGAGAGCTGTGGAGAAGAGCTTGAGTTTTGGATGACCTCGGTAGCAATATGTTGGAACAATCAAATCTAGGGGTAAAAATGGATAAATGAGAGGTACAAGAGCAGATGAATTGAAGACAGGTTGGAGGTGGATGATGCTATGGAGATGGAAATAGTCTTAGAGATCGCATGAATATTTGGTCCAAAGCACATCTTGAAGACAAACATTACAAAAAGCTTATGTCTGGCTGACTGACTTAATATCACATGTTGCCAGGAAGAAGGAATGGAATCAGTAGTTGTGAAATAACATAGGATAACAAGCCAAACCAAATCAGCCTCAGGATTACTGGATTAACAACACAGAAAAATTAAAACATTCAATGACGTTTAAAATTGCCCAATTGCTCCTAACCAGACTGTACAGGCAACAGATCTTGAACACAAAGTTAAGAACTTAAACAAAAATTAATAATGTATTATTAATAATGTACATTTAGCAGAACAAAGATAAGCAACAAGGTAATCCAATTAGTACCTAAAATCTAAACCCAATCTTCTTTAATCAGATCCCGCACTCACACATAGACAGACGGACAGACAGACCCAGTTAAGGGATGAACTTAAAAGAGAATAAAAGAATTTTGTTTTGCCACTTCAATTAAATAGCTTCAAACAGTGCATATCAGGCCTTCATGAAATCCTTGGATAATGAATTTTCCATAGGCACATAGAACTGGATATCTTGCTTGAATTCCAATGTCACCAGCTAGTATAATCAATTTCTGCAGAATTCTAAGAATATTTACCTATTGCTTACGCACTGACTTTTTTTCCAAGAACATTCAACAATTCAATGACTGGAGAGTAAATGCAAAAGCAAAACAGAGTGGTCAGTACAAAAGCTTCCCAAAACCACCCTGTCTCCTGTAAAAACCTAGTCATAACTAGTTTCTTTTTTAATCTGTTTTAATCACGTGATCAATGGTTGGCTGGTTAGCACCCGTTCTCCCTTGATTGACCAATTCAAAATCCAACCAGCTGCCAGCCTTGAACTCTCAGTGCCAATTTGTCTACAGTATTCCTAGAACAGTAATTAAGTTGCATTACTTTCCAGGTCAGCTCCCAACAGATAACATCTGCTCTGATTCTCTTCTCTTTTAAATAAGTAAAAGTTCCAAGTTCACTTCTTAGTCTCAACTGACAGTTCCAAACCAAAAAACAAGGAAAACAAAAACAAAATAATGACGGTCTTAACATTAGGGAGTTAACTTGCATAGGTGACTGAAAATAATGGTTTCAGTCTTCCAAATATTTAATTTTTGAACATTTCTGTTCATCCAGTACCAGATTTCAGATAAGCAGACTGATAATTCAGCAAAAGTGCAAGAATTGAGAGAAGCAGAGCTGAGAAGCAGATTGAGGGAGGCACAGTGGCACAGTGGTTAGCACTGCACCAGGGACCTGGGTTTGATTCCAGCCTTGGATGGCAGTCTGTGTGGATTTTGTAAGTTCTCCCTGCGTCAGCATGGATATCTGCTGAGTGGTACTGTTTCTTCCCACAGTCCAAAGATGTGCTAGTTAGGTTAATTGGCCATGCTAATTGCTCCCTGGTGTCCAGGGATATGCAAGTTAGGTGGATTAGCCATGGTAAATGCAAAGTTAAAGAGATAGGATGGGATGGGGTGCTCTTCAGAGGATCCATGCAAGCTTGATGGGCCAAATGGCCTCTTTCTGCACTGTAAGGATTCTAAGATTCTCATGTTGTCAGCACATATGTGAAAATTAATGTCTTTGTTGAACAATGTCATGAAGGAGATACATGACGTGAGAAATAGAATGGCTAAGAATAGATCCTTGAGGACACCAGACATAACACTGTGAGGGCAGGAAGAGAAGCCATCACAAGTCATTCTTTGGCTACAGTTAGATAAGAATAAAACCAAGTGAGAGATGTCCCATCTATTTCAATGACAGTGAGAAATGTTGAAGGAGAATGGTGTTGTTGACTGTGTGTCAAAGACTAAAGATAGCTTGAGAAGGAAGAGGAAAAGTTCATCACATTCGCAAAAGAGGTGACTGTGATAACAGCTGTAACGATAATGTGACAAGGACAGAAATCTGGTTGGAAAGATTCAAACACAGAGTTTCTGGAAAGATGGGAATGAATTTGGCAGGTGCTAACACATTCTATGACTTTTGAGACAAAACACTAGCTAGAGATGGGATGTTAGTTTATAAGGAAGGTGGGATCAAGAGTTTTTTTTCAAAGAGAGTTGATGATGACAGATTTAAAGACAGGGACTATTAAAAATATCAGCTGACATTGGCATCAGGAGGAGATGTTGTGTGGTCAATAGTTCAATGGGAATAAGATCATGGGAACAGGAAGGGTTCCTCATGGACAACAGATAAACTTGGAGAGGACATAAGCAGGGGGAGTTAGGAGGCAAACTTGAGAAAGATTTAGAGCTAAAGGAAAGTGGGTGAGGGGAATTCATTATAGGAAGTCTGACAGATTGAAATATCTTGATTTTATTGACAAAGAAGTATAATCTCCTTGAATTTATTGCTGAAAGTGAGGATGGAAGGAACAGAAGGGAGGGGGTTAAGAAGACAGCTGTAGAAAAAAGAAACAAATGATGATCCTTACTTTCCACTACAATCCTGGAATGAGGAGTTTTAACAGAAGAGAGAAAGATCCAATTGTGTTTGACATGGTCCAACAAGATCTGAATGGATGTGGAAATCAATTGTCTGCCAAATTCTTTCACCTCTGTGTCCCTTGACATTATGAAACAGAGATGAGAACTATACCAGCAGAAAAGCTAGACAAGAGCGAGTAATGGTTTTATTAGGGGTAGGGCATCCATCAGAAGTGCTTGTGCTTGAGCAAATTTATACCTGCAGAAGTTAGTGGCAAACAGAGGAACAAATGGTTGATGATTGGAATTTTGAAAATGTAGGTGTGGGTGAAATGGAGATTAATGTTTTCTAGGCACAGGCACAGAAGAGAGTAAGCTCAGGTTGTGGAAGAAGGATATAGGTGGTGAGCAATACACAGAAGTAATCAGAGATGGTCTTATCTGTAATTGATATGATGGGACTAGCAAGACTGCACCAGATGGCAACATCAAGGGGTGGCTAAGAATAGAGATTGGGGGGTTTACAAGGTGGGAGAAATGTGGTCAGGAACAGGAGTTGGTGACATAGTGGGAATATTAGAATACTACTGGGTTTAGAATACTAGAATATTAGTGGGTTTATTAGAATACTAATAAACTAGAACCCCAGGCTAATGTGACATGGGTTTGAATCTCACCACAACAGATGGTGAAATTCACCTAATGGCAAACATGTAGGCATTATTCTTAAAAACCTATCTGCTTCAGTACTGCCCTTTAGTTCCTGAATGGTAAATCTGCCACCTTTACTTGGCTGGCCCACATTTGACTCCAGGCCCACAGCAAAGTGGTCACTCTTAACTGCCCTCTGAAATCAAGCGGAGAACCAATCGGTTCAAGAGATGGGCAACAAATGCTGGCCATGCCAGTGACATTTACATACCTTAACAATAATAAAAAGACTCTTTTGATAAATGCAGAAACACAACATCTATTTACACAGAGGTTATGTAAATAACGTACATATAATACACATGACATACATGCATTAAAATCCAAAGAACACGGAGGGTGATGTAAAGGAAAGGGTTGTTCCTTTCTTTGCTGCACAGAATTTCCCTGTTCTAATTCTGCGGGCCCTGAATGTTGAGGTTTGCTCTGTGCCCTGCGATTGGTGAATTTGGGAATTATTTTCCAGGCACAGGCTTTGTAAGAAGGAAGGTTTGTGTCTGAGCCTAGCTTTCCCATTGGCTGGTAAGATTGCACCTGCCTCTTGTGCTGGTACTAGTCCAGTGTCAGGGTCTAGGCTGCCTTCAGGAGCGCTCGCTGCAATGTGATGGCATAATGCGGGCGGAGAGAGAGAGAAATTGAGAAACAATGACTGACTGAAAAAAGGAAACATGCAGGAGGAGGAGGAGCAGGCCAGAACTCTCCACCCCAGGAACAGGATGTAAGAAGCAGCCTAGCCAGAGGTAATTACACAATCTCAGATTTAGTTTTTGTGTGCAGGCTGCTGAGAAACATGAGCAGCCTAATCTGGTGAGGAGGATGGGTGATGAAGTTCCGGTTACTATGCAGCTTGTCTCTCCCTGTCACATGCTTATACTGCTGTAGGATGAGGGGGACTGACTGGTGGAGGGGCTATTGTTAACTCTGGGCAGTTTACATTCGCCTCTTATTCAAAGCAAACAAGTGAGAATATTGAAACAATAAGAGGGTCAATGGAGTGATCACAGACACTAAGAGCAATTTGCGGGTGACTGCAGTAAATTCAAAATGTTTCAATTAGGGTGTGAAATGCTGCTATTTAAGGATGTATGATAATAAATTACATGAATTATTACAGGGAGATTGTTTTACTTATCAAGAAGCATTACTGATTCTATTAATTGTTAATTCACAGCAGCATTTTTTAAAACATGGTTTAAATTGACAGAGTTTTGCAGATTGCTTATGTGTTGTTCTAATGCGGTAGTGTGGCAATGAGAAAGGCGCTACAGAGCTGCTTCACCACAGGCCTGCTGTCGCTTCTCCTCTGTCTCCTGTATCCCTCACACAGGGATCTAAACAGCAATATGTCAGCTCTCCTAGGCAGTCAGCTGTGGAAACTGTTAGTATTGCAGCCTTGCCTAAAACATCATTCTACAGAAATCCTGTTTCTTTTTGGTGATATGTCAGCTTCCGGACTTAAAGCAATCTGAATATACAAGTCAGATACATGGGGTTGCAAAATACAGTTAGTTAAAGCTATGAGGCTACTATGTGGCAAATGGATCATAGTTAGCACATCTATGTTATAAAAATCTCTTGTGTATTTGTGTGTGAGTACGGGTAAGTGTGAGACTAAGTGAATTTGTGAATATGAACATATTTGTGAACTTAAGTGCATGAACAATTCTGCACGTGGGAGTGAGTACAAGTATATATAAAACAGGGAATTCAAATATGAATGTAAGCAAGAGAATGTAGGTTAAAATAAACAAAGAACTGTGGATGCTGGAAATCTGAAACAAAAACATAAATTGCTGGAGAAACTCAGCAGGTCTGGCAGTATCTGTTGAAAGATCAAGTTAACATTTCAATTCCAATGACCCTTCATCAGAAACTTGAAATATTAATTCTGTTATTCTCTCCATAGATGCTGCCAGAGAATGTATGTATGATGGTGAGAGTCTGGAGAGAGTGCAAGTGCCTGCAATCCATTCTCTGTATCTCTGACCTGGAAGAAGATCAGTAAATAGCTCTCTTTCCTTATTTATCCACCCCTACCAGCTCTCTTGTACTCTCCTTGGGTATGCACTCCCCTCCCCTAAACATCCCTTCCCTCACACACTGCTTCCCCCACGTAGTCATTTTTGTAGTTTGTGGTTATTTTCTCTTCTCGTTAAGTCTATTTTTGGTTTCCTGGTCTCCTGGTTTCCTGGAGATTGAGTTTAGATCGATTTTTGCATCTAAACAAACTCCTTGTGTAGCAGTCTCCCAGCTTTTATTGGCAGATCCACCTGCAATCACAATAAGGTTCCCAGATTGGGTGTTCTGACCTCCACAATGTTTACATGTTGAGACATCACTCTGGAGGTGGGTGCTGAGCAAGCTGACTTCATTTCAACTGGAATTATCATCTGGTTTGGGTGTATGGGACAGTGTTATCCCACCTTCTGTCCCACACTCACTATGGACTGGTCTCAGTTGAACCCTTAATAAAGTCTGACAGTTTAGGTAGAGAAATGCAGAGGCTCTGCGCCTGCAAGGATAACTCTGCACAGGTCCTGCCTCACTTGCTGAGTGTTTCCTGAAGCAATAGTAATTCCATTTGTTAATGGAGGAGATCACCCTTCATTTTATTTTGGAGATAGTGAAAGACAAATCTCTCTGCTCAGTAACATTCCTATGCACCCAACAATTGAGTAAATCTCTCCTTATTCTGCATCCATATCTGAAGGTTTCCTCTCCTCTGGGAGCACCTTGCTGCTGTTACTGAGCCTACTGAGCAACCTGAAGCTGGTTTCAGAATGGAGGAATCTTGCCTGCAGCCAGGAGAGCACAGGATCTCTCTCGTGACATCAGACTCAATAACACCTTCGAGAGCAACAAATGATGTCACCGACAATCTTTGTTTAATCTGAACAAAATTGAAGAGGATTATTGGAAGCAGAGCCCCTTGCCTGAGTGTAGTGCCACTGGAGCTAACCTCTGCCAACAACTGAGTCACTCACACCAAAAGCCTTTGTCCTAAATCTCTGCTTGGCCAACATAGGGTGGGTATGACTTTAATCTTTAAATCTTGACAGGTAGGGAAATAGAAATGTCTGTCAGGATTCCTGTTCCTAATCCGTATTAAATATTCTAGAATTAAATAGAATTGACAGCTCAGGAACCTGCCACTTAGTCTAATTGATCTATGTCAGTTTGCATGCTCCACACTAACTTCCTTCCCACCTACTTCATTTCAACCAATTAGCATTTCCTTCTATTCCCCTCTCCTTTGTGTGCTTATCTAGTTTTCTCTTAAATTAATCCATGCTATTCATCTCAACCACATGATGATGAATTCCACATTCTAATAATTCTCTGGTTTAAGAAGTTTATCTGGAATTTCCCATTGGATTTATTAGTGACTGTCTTACATTAATCACTCCTAGTTTTGTCTTTGGGGGAGTCCAAACACCAGGAAACCCTTCGCCATTTTAAAGGCATTTTTGGGCCACTTACATGATGCATGTATTTGTGGGGTGGGTAGGGTGGGGTGGGTGTTGTTCCTCTCTCATGCTGAAGATCAGCAGGGCTGGTGCAGGAATTAAGGAGCTGCCAGGTGATTGTTAAGCAGTTGCTTGTGAATGGATTACCATGTATATAACCCAGTAGTTTTCTTTCTTTCCTCTGCAGAACGAAGTCGATCAGGGGGAAGGTACCAGGACGATATGATGACCTCCCCAAACACAACCACCCCCAGCGATGCCCTTTTTCCAAACCCAGCTTCTCAGGCAAACTGGTGCCCTCCTGCCTGCGCCTTCCCTCATTCCACTGCCCAACACATAAGTCACCGTGCTAACAATTACAAGCGGCATCCAAAGAGACGGAAGTTCATCCGGCCTTCCCCCCCTCCTCCTCCCAATACCCCCATTCCCATTGAGCTTATTGACTTCAGTGAGATCCCGCCACGACACTCCTTCTGGGAACTGCTTTTCAACGGGTGTATTCTGTTTGGAATTGAGTTCAGCTATGCAATGGAAACAGCTTATGTCACCCCTGTCCTCCTACAGATGGGTTTACCAGATGAACTGTACAGCATGGTTTGGTTCATCAGTCCCATATTAGGTATGGCACTTTTCGTCAGTGTATATTCATTGGTGCTATGTGTAGTTAAATGCTGAGGCCTAGCCCTGCTTTTGGGTCTGCCATGGAAGGAAGGACACGTGGCTCTGAGTGGACAAATGGCTGAACATGTGCTGAGGAGCCAACATGTCCTTTGAAATGGACTTATGGCACCAAGGAGTGACAGATCCTCAAGAACAATTTTTTTACATCTGAACGTCTTAAAGGATATTCTGAGAATTTCACAAGACCAAATCATCCAAGCTTTGATTGATTGAGTAACCATTCCTTTAGATTGTAAGAATGCATATGTAACTCTACTGTTAAGAAATGAAAAAGGGCACCCTGTAAAATGAAGACCAGTCAACAAATTGTTAAGAGTCTATAATTAAGGAAAGATTAGTGAAGTCAAATGTAGGTCCCTTACAGTCAGGAACAGAGGCAACTATAATGGGGAACAAAGAATTGTCTGACCAAACTAAATGCATACTTTGACTCTTTGCTTACAAAAAAAGATGTAAACAACATACCAGAAATATTGGGATATCCATACTTTAGCGAGAGGGAGGAACTGAAGGAAATAATTATTTGTAGGTAAATGGTATTGAGGAAATAGATGGGATTGAAGGCTGATAAAACCCCAGGGCCTTAATCTACATCCCAGCATAATTAAGGAAGTGGTCCTAGAAATGGTGGATGCATTGGTGGTCATCTTCCAAAATTCTATAGAGTCTGGAACAGTTCCTACCAATTGGATGGTAGTTAATGTAACCCCACTATTTAAAAAGGGAGGAAGAGCGAAAGCCAGAATTATAGATGAATTAACCTGACATTGCTCTTGGGAAAATGCTAGAGTCCATTATAAAAGACTTAATAGAATACTGGGAAAACAGTGGCAGGATCGGACAGAGTCAGCATGGATTTACAAGAGGGAAATCATGCTTGACAAATTCACTGAAATTCTTTGAAGATGCACTAGTAGAGTTGATGAAGAGGCTGCTGTGGATGTCATAGAGTCATATTCACATACAGCACGGAAACTGACCCTTTAGTCCAACTCGTCCATGCCAACCAGATATCTTAAATGAATCCAATCCCATTTGTGCTAGCCTTTGATCCATATCCCTCTAAACCCTTTCTATTCGTATACCTATCCAGATGACTTTTAAATGTTGTAATTGTACCAGCCCCCACCACTTTCTTTGGCAGCTCATTCCATACATGCACCACCCTCTGCGTGAAAAAATTGCCCCTTAGGTCCCTTTTAAATCTTTCCGCTCTCACCTTAATCTTATGCCTTCTAGTTTTGGACTCCCCTATGCTGGGGAAAAGACCTTGTCTATTTACCTTATCCATGCCCCTCATGATTTTATAAACCTCTATAAAGTCACACCTCAGCCTCCAATGCTCCAGGGAAAATAGCCTCAGCCTATTCAGCCTCTCTCTATAGCTCAAACCCTCCAACCTGACAACATCTTTGTAAATCTTTTCTGACCTCTTTCATGTTTCATAATATCCTTCCTATAGCAGGGAGACCAGAATTGAATGCAATATTCCAAAGTGGCCTAAATAATGTCCCGTAGAGCTGCAACCTGACCTCCCAGCTCCTATGCTCAATGCACTGACCGATAAAAGCAAGCATACCAAACACGTTCTTCACTATCCTATCTGCCTGTGACTCGACTTCAAAGAACTATGAACCTCAAGGTTTCTTTGTTCAGCAACACTCCCCAGGACTTAACATTAAATGTATAAGTCCTGCCTCGATTTGCCTTTCCAAAAGGAATTAAACTCCATCTGCTACTCCTTGGCCCATTGGCCCATCTGATCAAGATCCCGCTGCACTCTGAGGTAACCTTCTTCGCTGTCTGCTACATCTCCAATTTTGGTGTTATCTGCAAACTTCCTAAACATACCTATGTTCACATCCAGATCATTTATATAAATGATGAAAAGCAGTGACCCAGCACCGATCCTTGTGTCACACCGCTGGTCACAAGCCTCCAGTCTGAAAAGCAACCCTCCACCAACATCGTCTGTCCTCTACCTTTGAGCCAGATATGTATCCAAATGGCTAGTTCTCCCTGTATTCCATCATGAGGAACCTTGTCAAATGGCTTACTGAAATCTATATAGATCATGCCCACCGCTCTGCCCTCATTAATCCCCTTCGTTACTTCTTCAAAAAAACTCAAGTTAGTGAGACATGATTTCCCATGCACAAAGCCATGCTGACTATCCCCAATCAGTCCTCGCCTTTCCAAATATATGTAAATCCTGTCCATCAGGATTCCCTCCAACAACTTGCCCATCACCGATGTCAGGCTTATCAGTCTGTAGTTCCCTGCCTTTTCCTTACCACCTTTCTTAAATAGTCGCACCACGTTAGCCGACCTCCAGTCTTCCAGCACCTCACCTGTGATTATCAATGGTACAAATGTGGTTTATTTTGATTTTCAGAAGATTTTCAACAAAATGCCATTTAGGAGATTAGAATGTAAAATTAAAGTGCATTGGATTGGGTGTAGCATACTGACAGGAATAGAAAACTGGTTGGCAGACAGGAACCAAAGAGTAGAAATAAATGGGTCTTTTTGAATGGTAGGCAATGACTAGTGGAGTACTGCAGGGGTCAGTGCTAAGACCCTGGCTATTCACATTATATCTCAGTGATTTAAATGTGGGAACTAAATGTAACATCTCCGAAATTTTCAAATGATACAAAGCTGGGTGAAAGACGAGCTGCGAGGAGGATGCAGAGATGTTTCATTGAGATTTGGACAGGCTGAGTGAGTTGGCCAAAGGCATGCAGATGCAGTATTATGCCAATAAATATGAAGTTATCCATTTTAGTAGCAAAAAGAGGAAGGCAGGTTATTGTGTGAATGGCTATAAATTGAGAGAGGGGAATGTGCATCAAGACCTGGGTGTCCTTGTACCCCAGTCACTGAAAGTAAGCATGTTGGTGCATCAGACAGTAAAGAAGGCAAATGGTATGTTGGCCTTCTAAAGGATCTTTATGACTGTAAGAACTTTAATATTAATATTGATAGATTTTTATGAACTAAAGGTATTAAGGGATGGGGAGAAGGCAAGGTTTACAGAGTTAGGCTACAGTTCAGTGATTAGCTTATCCCATTCCTCTTCCTATCACATGATCAGCATAACTTTCCATTCCTTTCTCCCCCATGTACTTAAATAACCTTCATCTACATGATGACATTCACAACGGTTGTGGAGATACAGATATTCCAGTGTCCTCAGTAATGGTAAAAGCATTTATACGGTGGCAAATTGGAGGGACATGAGAACAGGAAATAGAACAATGAAGGGAAACAGGAGTGAAAGGCAGAGGAAGTGGAAAGAAATGTAAGTTCAGGTACAGTGTCACGAAGGGGTGCAGCGTTTCAGTGGGAAGTGTTGTGTGAGACAATTCACTGTTACATACACTGGGTGGTATTTGCAAGGGGTTGTGTGAATGTATACTGTTGGAGTGTTTGAGCAGAGGAGTTATTACATGTGTTGAGGGTATTTGAGGGGAGAGACACAGTTACACATTGTGGGTGTATTTGTTAGGAGAGGGTGGTGTTACACACTGAGGGTATTTGTTGGGAGGAGATGATGTTACAAAAATGTGGCAGAATTTATTGGGAAGGAGTGGTGTTGCATGCTGTGGGGGTATTTGTTGTGCAGGTATGGTGCAGGTATACTGTGGGGATATGTCAGGAAAGGATGGTGTTATGTAATGTGCGAGTATTTGTGGGAGGGCCTCAGTCTCATTCCACATTGTTTGTGGTTACAGGGTTCCTAGTTCAGCCTGTATTGGGTGCCTGGAGTGACAGCTGCTGTTCTCCTTTTGGCCGACGCAGACCCTTCATCCTGGTTCTGGCAATCGGTGAGTTACAGCGACTTAGAGCCTCTGGTGTGGTTCATTTCCAAGGAAAGCTCCTTGGCTTTGGGCAGGGTTTCTGAAGCAACCACATGGAAATTTTGCAGGAAGTAAAGAGATTTAGGTTCCTTGCAATGAAGAGTTCAAGATCTGGAAATGTTAAACAAATGAACTAGTTACTAGTTCATGAACCGCTCTGCTCTCCGGTTGAACCGGTTACTAGTGGTGTGCCACAAGGATCTGTTTTGGGACCACTGCTGTTTGTCAGTTTTATAAATGACTTGGACGCAGACATAGGTGGATGGGTTAGTAAGTTTGCAGATGACACTAAAGTCGGTGGAGTGGTGGACAGTGTGGAAGAATGTTGCAGGTTGCAGGGAGACTTGGATAAACTGCAGAATTGGGCTGAACGGTGGCAAATGGAGTTCAATGCAGATAAATGTGAGGTGATTCACTTTGGGAAGAATAATAGGAAGGCAGAATACTGGGTCAATGGAAAGATTCTTGGTAGTGTGGATGTGCAGAGGGATCTTGGTGTCCAGGTACATAGATCCCTGAAAGTTGCCACCCAGGTTGATAGTGCTGTTAAGAAGGCATACGGTGTCTTAGGTTTCATTGGTGGAGGGATTGAGTTCCGGAGCCGTGATGTCATGCTGCAGCTGTACAAAACGCTAGTGCGGCCTCACTTGGAATATTGCGTACAGTTCTGGTCGCCCCATTACAGGAAGGATGTGGAAGCATTGGAAAAGGTACAGAGGAGATTTACCAGGATGTTGCCTGGTCTGGAGCAAAGGTCTTATGAGGAAAGGCTGAGGGACTTGGGTCTGTTCTCATTGGAGAGAAGAAGGCTAAGAGGGGATTTAATAGAAACGTACAAAATGATCAGAGGATTAGATAGGGTGGACAGTGACAGTCTTTTTCCTAGGATGATGACGTCGGCTAGTACGAGGGGGCATAGCTGCAAATTGAGGGGTGATAGATTTAAGACAGATGTCAGAGGCAGGTTCTTTACTCAGAGAGTGGTAAGGGTGTGGAATGCCCTGCCTGCCAATGTAGTTAACTCAGCCACATTAGGGGCATTTAAACAGTCCTTGGATAAGCGTATGGATGATGATGGGATAGTGTAGGGGGTGGGCTTAGATTAGTTCACAGGTCGGTGCAACATCGAGGGCTGAAGGGCCTGTTCTGCGCTGTATTGTTCTATGTTCTATGTTCTATGAACATAAGGTTTGACGTGGTTGCTGAGGACTCTCATTCAAAGTATAATTGGGTAGATATTGAATTACTAGGGAAGATACTGGAACAGAGAATAAATGGCTTAGAGACAATTTGTGTTCCTAAACTGAAAAAGTATTGAAGGAAATGGGGAGAAGGAAGGTTGTAGTATTGAAGGATAGAGAGTTGGTTGTGCTCCTCTGTGTTAAAGGAGAAGGTCTGTTTCTGTTTTGTCTGTGTCTGTTGTTCCCATTTTAATTTTATTCTGAACATGCTTTGCCATACCCCAATTTGATCCTGGTTTGATTCTGTATTTGGTTTTATTTTGTTCCATGTTTAATCTGAATTTGATCCTGTTTCCAGGTTTAACCCATGTTAGATTCTGTTCTGAGTTTGAACCTGTTGTTAGTTCGGATTCTGTTCCATGGATTACCTGGGTTTGATCCTGGTCCTGGTTTGATCCTGTTACCATGTTGATACTTTACACATTTGTTTGGATCCTGTTTGGATTTATTCCCATTCTGGATTTATTCCTGGTCTGGATTTGATCCTGATCCTATGTTGTTCTGTTCCAGGTGCACTGATCGGCCTCTCACTACTACTCAATGGCCAGGACATTGGTCTTGCTGTTGCCGACACAGTTACTAATCACAAGTGGGGCATCATTCTGACTATCTGTGGTGTGGTATTAATGGATTTCAGTGCTGACTCAGCAGACAACCCAAGCCATGCCTACATGATGGACGTCTGCTGCCCAGAGGATCAGGACCGAGGCCTGAATATCCATGCACTCCTGGCAGGTCAGTCTCAATTCACCATGACCTCTTCCATTGCTTCACAAACCTTTTTTCAGACTCTGAGGTCTAGTCTGAACCTAGGATCCATCAGCGACTCTCCCAGTTTGACATTTCCATTTTCTGCACCAGCTCTTCAACTGGCATTGAATTTGCCCTCCTTCACCCTCATGATTTCCTCCAGCTTCTCAGCCTCCAAATGCACAGAGTGTTACATCCAGGGGCCCCAACAAAAATTAAGTCAGTGGGAATCAGGGAGAAAACACTTCCCCAGTTGGAGTCATACCTAGCTCAAAGGATGATGATTGTGATTGCTGGAGACCAAACATCTCACTTCCAGGACATCTCTGCAGAATATTTCAGGGTAACAACGTGGTCAAAGTCATCTTCAGCTGTTTCATCAATGACCTCCCTCCAACATAAGATCAGAACTGGGGACTTTGCTGGTGATTTCACAATGTACATTACCAATTGTGACTCCTTAGTTATTAAAGCAGTATGTCTGCATGCGTCCCAACCTGGACAACATTCGGGAATGGGCTGATAAGTGGCAAGTACCATTTGTACTATATGTGCCAGACAAGGACGATCTCCAACATGAGAGAAGGTAGCCAATTCCCTGTGACTTTCAATGGCAACATCTTTGCTAAATACCCCATCATCATGCTGGGGGTTACCTTCAACTAGAAACTTAACTAGATCAGCCATATAAATACTGTGACTACAAGAGCAGGTCATAGCCTGGGAACTCTGCAGCAAGTAATTCACCTCCTTACTCTCCAAAGCCTGTCCACCTTCTACAAGACACAAGTTAGGAGTGTGATGGAATATTCTTCACTTGCCTAGCTGAGTGCAGCTCCAAAAAAAATTCAAGAAGCTCAATAAAATCCAAGACAAAATATCCAACTTGGTCAACAACCCTTCAGCTACCTTAAGTGTTAAGTCCCACCACTAGTGGCACACACGGTCAACAGTGCATACACTTTATGAGATGCACTTTAGAAACTTGCCACATTTCCTTGAATAGAACCTTCCAAACCACAAACCTCTACCACCTAGATGGACATGACCAGAAGATGCATGTGAGCATCAACTGCAAGTTGCCCTCCAAGACACACATCATCCTGAATTGGAACTATACTACTGTACCTTCACTGTAACTGGGTCAAAACTTTACAATCTCCTGTCTAACAGCACTGTAGGCAGTCCTATTATACTAGATGGAGTGCAGATATTCACCACTGCCTTCTCAAGGGCATTTAGGAATGGAAAATAATTGCTGGCCTAGTGAATAAGGCCTATATTCTCAGAACAATTTTTTAAAAATCCTCTATCCTTTATTTACCCCAGTGCCAACACTTGCCCTGCCTTCCACTTTATCTTTGTTACACTCAGTTTGATGTTGTGTCACATAATCCCTGAGACCTGCAATGATATTTGTATCAATATTTTGCTGTATTATGTTTTTCTTTTAAATTGCTCTAGGTCTGGGAGGAGGATTCGGTTACATCATTGGTGGGATCAAGTGGGACCAGACAAATTTTGGAAAAGTGTTAGGAGGTCAGCTTCGGGTTGTATACATTTTCACTGCAGTAATATTGACCATAACTACCATCCTGACACTAACCAGTATCCCAGAAAAGCGGTTGAGCCCACAGGGAAAAAGGAAGAAAGTGATGAAGAGTCCCAGTCTTGCTCTACCTCCCTCTCCACCGATGGTGTTGGAAGAAGGTGGAGGCCAGACTGCCAGTCAGAATGCCACTCGGATGTACACCAGCATGACCAGTCCCATTTCCCCACTGAGCCCCCTGACCCCCAAGTATGGGAGCTTCCTGAGCCATGACAGCTCTCTGACTGCAATTAATGAGTTTGCCTCATCCTATGGGACCTCTTACATTGACACTGTACTCATTGACTGCTACACAGGGGCCAATGATCAATATATTAGCTTTCCCAGACACACACTGAGTGCAAGTCTTCCCCGGATACCTGATGAGGTGGAAAATGAGGAAATGGAACCCTCAGTGATGACTGAGAATCCAGGGAGTCTGCAGGATGCCTCACTTGGTACCATGAGAAACCCAGCATCAGGAATTCTCAAAAGACCCGAAACTTTGAGTATTCCAAACAGCTACCTTGGAAACAGTGGTGACAACAGTCGAAGGAGGACAGTGACATTCAGTCAACAGGTACAGATACTTCAGAGGGGCAAACAACACAGTGAGGGGAGGAAACTCTTCAGTGAAGGGGGCAAACTACATTGTGGAGGGTGGTGGGGTGAGAAACAGCCCAGTGAGGGCAAACTGAAGGTGGCAAGCTGCTCTGTGAATGGCCACAGTTATTTGGAAACTATGTTACAGGACTAAATAATCCAGAAAACATTAGTTCAAATCTCATCAGAGGAGCTTGAAATTTTGCTTTGGATTGAAAAATCAGGGAGGAAAGAAACTGGTCTCAGCTGTCAGATTGTCATTAGAGTCCAACTGAGTCACCAATCTCCTTTCAGAAAGAAACCTGCTGTCCTTGCCTGGACCGAGCCTGAAGTGGTTACTGAGTCATAACAAACATTGAGTGTGTTAGCTTAGCTCAAATATTTTCTTGGTCTTCAGCCACAGAATTCCATTTGAACTGCTCTAGTCAAGAGATTTCAGGCCATTTTTGGCACAGAAATACAACAATCTGAATGTGGTGGGGCATCTGAGCTGGAGCCAGTTCCAGACAGATAATTTTGTCAGGAATTCTGAGGAAAGGCATAGGATCTTCCCTCACTATGGGGAACAACTAGGATGCTGGCTCCCACTGGAAAACTTGCCAGGCCCAAGCAGTATATAATCATATATTGGAAAGCACAACTGGTCCACCCAGAAAAATTTAGCATTCAACAGTTCAGGAAAGTTCTGTGCCATTTGGAATCCTCTCCGGAATTTGTCAGTCCCTGTGGGCCAGCTTCTGGCAGTGTCACATGACAGAAACATCTGCCCTTGGACCAGGGGCCATGACTATCGTTGGTTCTGAGTGGCAGCGGTTACCCAATTTCCTTGACTGTGTTCTTTTGCTGTTTTAAACACTGAGCACAGACTCCTTCAGGTTTTTAGTCATCTAGCCCAGCCTTGCCTTCAGTTTATCACCCTCCTGCCTTGTAACCAGAGTCTGATTCCCTCCTGGCCATGTACACATTCTACATAATTAGATCTTACAAATCCACTGTACAACTTTTCAAAAAAATATTAAAGCAACTGTAAATAGGAGCGTTCAAATGTTCATCATCAGTCCATTGAGTACTACTTAATGAGTGCCAGTAAAATACTGAGAACAGTTTCAACAACAAGATAGCTCCTTCCAGCAGCTTGTTGCACTCCCTCCCTGTCATAGGTTTTGCATTCTTTTACACAAATGATATATACCTTATATTTGTGTAACAGTAAAATAGACGATCTGGTCATCATCACACTGCTGTTTATGAAAACTTGCTGTGCACAAATGGCTTCTGTGTTTTCTACATTACAACAGTGACTACACTTCTAAAACACTTTGACGTGTTTTGGAACTTCCTGTGGTTGCGAAAGACACTTTTACTTTAATTGGTTCATTTAAAATAATCAAACCAAATTAAAATGTGACAGCCCCCTTAAAGGTGCATTGTAACAACAAGCAAATCTTCAAAAGGAAGATTATAAATTTAAGTTAAAAGTTCCCAGAGCTGATAGTGCACTCCAGTGCTTGCAATACCCCCCAGACACAAAGGCCTTAAGCTTGTCAGTGGACACCATACTCACTCGCTGCTGACACAAAGATTAGGGGGTAACCACAGAAACAGGCAAGCAGTCAGATCTAACGACCTCCTGCATCGAGGCCAGACCCAGGACCAGACCCATGAGGAGATCCTCTGATATGCCAACCACATCTGAAACAGATGGCCAAAGATCAGAAGTGAGCAGTTGAAGCAGAGCCAAAAATGAGAAGCACCCCTTCATATAACAAAATAGAGGCTGTAAATTTGCACAACCCATTTATACATGGAATACAGGACTCCTCAAGGCTGTAAAAGTACAGGAGACCTGAGAGTCCATCTACTATCTTAGCCTCCTATTGCGCATGACTGCTATGCTATATCACCTATGGTAAAGAGGTGGATTCCCACACAGACAGCCTCAGAGTGAGGGTCCCTGACATCTCTGGATGCCATAGTGGAACGTCACAAATGTCTGGTAGGTTGACAGGGGGAAGGATATTATTAAATTGACATGGGTTCAGAAAAGTTTTACCAGGATCTTGCTGGGAACAGAGAGTTTGAATTCTAAAAATAGGCTGGATAGGCTGGGACATTTTTCCACTGGAGCATAGGAGGTTGAAGGGTGACCTTTTAGAGGTATATAAAATTATGAGGGTCATAGATAAGGTGAATAGCAAAGGTCTTTTCCATAGGGTGGGGAAGTTCAAATTTAGGGAGCATATTTTTAAGGTAAGAGGTGACAGTTTTAAAAAGGACAGGAGGTGCAATGTTTTGACACAGAGCGTAGTTTGTGTTTGGAATGAACTACCAGTGGAAATGGTGGATGCATATACAGTTAAAGCATTTAAAAGACACTTGGATAAGTACATGAATAGGAATGGTTTGGAGAGATATGGGCCAAACAACGGCAAATGGGAGTAGTTTAGTTTAGGAACATGGTTGGCGTGGACTAGTTGGACCGAAGGGTCTGTTTCCATACTGTATGACTCTATAATGTAGTGGAAGATGTGCAACAGCACATATAGGAACCATCTCCATAAGGAATTGAATGACACAGAGGACTTTTTTTTTGCTACACACCTCAAATTACTGGGCTGGAGTTCCCAAGAAAGATTTCAGAACTCAGGACCAAAGTGAATTTCTGTCTGAACCAGGTCAGTTCAGATGAGAACAAAAACAGAAGTTGCTGGAAAAGCTCAGCATATTTGGCAGCATCTGTAAAGAAAAAATCTGAGTTAGCGTTTTGGGTCCAGTGCCCCTTCCTTAGAACTGATGGTAGCTAGGAAAATGTCCTCTCTCTGTCCAATAGACCCCTTCGCCCAGTTCCAACACTCTCCCACTACTTGGACCCCTCCCTCTGGCCTTTTACCTGCACTTGATCTGTTCATTGAGAACTGTCGATGTGATATTGATTGCCTCAATTTCTCTGCCCCCTCACCAAATTCAACCTATCTCCCTCCAAACTCTCTGTACTCTGTGCAATTAGATCTAACCCTGACTTTGTTATTAAGAGTACTGATAAGGGTGATGCTGTTGTGGTCTGGCAGACTGACCTCTCCGTTGCAAAGGCTCAGTGCCAGTTCTCAGATACCTCCTCCTATCTTCCCCTGGACCATGACACATCAGGCTATTGTATCAACTACGGTAACTGAGCTAATTTCATCTGGTGATCTTCCTCCCCCACCTCTGCCTCTAAGCTGATAGTTACTCCAGCCCCACACAGCTCACTTCTACCTCCTACCAAAACTTCACAAACAGGACCGTTTGGCAGACGCATCGTTTCAGCCGGCTCCTGACTCACAGAACTCATTTCTTCCTACCTTGACTCAGTTTTCTATCCTCTGGTCCAGTCCCTGCTCACGTACATCCGTGATTCCTCTGATGCTTTACACCGTTTCAAAATTTCCAGTTTGCCAGTTTCAGCCGCCTCTTCTTTACCATGGATGTGCAATCCCTTTACATGTTCATTCCCCCACCAGGAAGGTCTTAGGGCTCTCCACTTCTTCCTGGAGCAAAGGCCTGAACTGTCCCCACCCACCACCACCCTCCTCCGCTTGGCCAAGCTCATCCTTGCCCTTAACAACTTCTCTTTTCATTCCTCTTCAGGTCAGAGGGGTGGCCATGGGTACCCACATGGGCCCCAGTTATGCCTGTCTCTTCGTGGGGTATGTGGAACATTCCTTGTTCCAGTCCTATTCTGGCCCCCAACCACAACTCTTTCTCTGATATATCGATGATATCATCAGTGCTGCTTCCCTCTCTCGTCCAGAATTGGAAAAGTTCATCGAGTTCGCTTCCAATTTCCACTCTGCCTTCATTTTCACCTGGTCTATCTCTGATTCCTCCCTTCCCTTCATCGACATCTCTTTCCATTTCTGGGGATACACTGGCCACTAATATCCACTACAAACCCACCAACTCCCACAGCTACTCGGACTATACATCTTCGCACCCTGCTTCCCGTAAAAACTCCATCTCATTCTCTCAGTTCCTCCATCTGCATTGCATATGTTCAGATGAAGCCAACTTCAACAAGAGAGCCTCTGAAATGTCCAGCTTCTTCCTCAACCGAGGATTCCACAGCACCATTGTCAACAGGGCCCTCAACTGGGTCCGGGGCACCTCCCGCACTTCTGCCCTCACCTCCTGTCTTCCCTCCCGCAACAGCAATAGGGTTCCCCTTGTCCTTACCTACCATGCCCCCAGTATGCGCATCTAGAAGATCATCAGACACCATTTCCGCCATTTCCAGCGAGATGCCACCACCCTATACATATTCCACTCCCCTCCCTTGTCCAACGTCTGCAGGGACTGTTTCCTCCAGGACACCCTGGTACACTCTTCCTTTACTTCCAACAACACCCCCACAGACCCATGCCACCTTCCCCTGCAACTGGTGCAGATAAAACATCTGCCCATTTACCTCCTTCCTCCCCACTATCCAAAGGCCCAAACATACCTTCCAGGTGAAGCAACACTTCCCCTACACTTCCCAGAATCTAGTCTACTGCATTCTCCAATCACAATGTGGTCTCCTCTACATTGGGGAAATGAAGCGTAGACTCGGTGACCACTTTACAGAACATCTACGTTTTGCTCGCAAAAAAGACCCTGAGCTTCCAGTTGTCTGCCACTTTAACACCCCACCCTGTTCCCTGGTCAACATCTCTGTCTCAGGCTTGCTGCAGTGTTCCAGAGAAGCTCAACACAAGCTGGAAGAACAACACTTCATTTTCCACTTGGGAACCCTGCAGCCCTCTGGACTCAATATCGAGTTCAATAATTTTAGGGCCTAAACTCTCCCATGTCCTAGCCCTCTACCTCACACACCAGATCTTGTTATCACATATACACTATTATACACTACCTATTGTTAGTTACTAACAGTCCCCATTAACAGCTATTCACCCTCCTAGCCAGATCGTTATCAACGCCTTTGTCCATCCAACTGCTTTTCTTTCTCTTTGGGCTCTATCCTTTATCCTATTGTTTACACCCTACCCCATCCCCCTCCCTATCTTTTTCATATAAACTGATGTTTTCCTAGCTACCAACAGTTCTGAGAAAGGGTCATTGGACCCAAAATGTTAACTCTGAATTTTTCTTCACAGATACTACCAGACCTGCTGAGCTTTCCCAGAATTTTCTGCTTTTGATCCTGATTTACAACATCTGCAGAGATAGTAGGAACTGCAGATGCTGGAGAATCTGAGATAACAAGGTATAGAGCTGGATGAACACAGCAGGCCAAGCAGCATCAGAGGAGCAGGAAGGCTGACGTTTTGGGTCTGGACCCTTCTTCAGAAATGGGTCTGAAGAAGGGTCTAGGCCCGAAACGTCAGCTTTCCTGCTCCTCTGATGCTGCTTGGTCTGCTGTGTTCATCCAGCTCTACACCTTATTATCTTACAACATCTGCAGTTCTGTCGGTTTTTATTCTGTTGAGATGAGAGTCCACCACCCTTTTGATCTGCCTTAAGACTACAGATGCAGCTGGGACCATGTACCATGTTTTTAACAATCTGGATGGCTTGGCCATGAATTGGACATCCACAGATGCACAATACTTAAGTCCTTGTGGCATCATACACGCTGCTTCTCCAACACCCACTCTGGTCACACCAGCAGTTACAACCCTCTGTTGCTCTGGTCCTGATAAAAGATAGACAGCTTCACAAACAGTTACAGTGACCACTCAGGTCTACCAACAGGAGCTGCATGTTTTAATTAAGGCTCAGCAAATGGCAGAAGAAATGCATCAGCAGAGCACACCACCCAGGAGTTGGCTTGTGTAAACGTCTCACTGTGTGGAAGATGGAAAGTAGTCACCTGGGCTGAAAGCACTTACACTTGTTATATAAAAACCAAAAGTACTGCAGATGCTGTGAATCAGGAACAAAAATAAAGTTGCTGGAAAAGCTCAGCAGGTCTGGCAGCATCTGTGGAGGAGAAAACAGTTAACTTTTCAGGTCCGGTGACCCTTCCTCAGAACCGTTCTGAGTTCTGAGGAACTCTTTATAGATATCCTTATAGAAACATGTTTATATATGACATGACACATCTCTGGATAGGTGGGACTTAGCCTGATCCAGAGTTAAGGCCACTACCACTGTGCCATAAGAGCCTTATTCATGTTATTTCATACCCTAAAGAGTTAATTAGTCCCATCCATTACGAATCATTTGAACCAGTTAACCAGTTACCAGGGAACATAATCAATTTTTAATTTGTCCTACCATCTGGTATTAGTTCCTAATCAGTAACATTCAGAATCATAGAGTCATAGAGTCGCTGAGTCATAGAGCATGGAAAAAGACCCTTCAGTCCAACTAGTCCATGCCAATCATGTTCCCAAACTAAACTAGTCCCACTTGCCTGTGATTGACCCATGTCCCTCCAAACCTTTCCTTATTCATGTACTTATCCAAATGTCTTCTAAACATTGCAGCTGTACCCGCATCCTCCACTTTCTCTGGCAATCCATTCCACACATGAACCACCTTCTGTGTAAAAAGTTGCCCCTCATG
Organism: Ginglymostoma cirratum; assembly: GCA_024137785.1. Taxonomy (NCBI): domain Eukaryota; kingdom Metazoa; phylum Chordata; class Chondrichthyes; order Orectolobiformes; family Ginglymostomatidae; genus Ginglymostoma; species Ginglymostoma cirratum. The sequence continues at coordinate 16,507,733 of JAHRHZ010000004.1, read as the reverse complement.
TCCTTTTTAAATCTTTCTCCTCTCATGGTAAAAATATGACTCCTAATTTTGAACTCCCACATCCTATGGAAAAGATCTTTGCCATTCACTTATTTATGCCTCTCATGATTTTATAAACCTCAATAAGGTCACCCCTCAACCTCCTACGCTGCGGTGAGAAAAGTCCCAGCCTTTCCAGTCAATTTTTATATCCCAAGCCCACCATTCCCAGCAATATCCTGGTAAATCTTTTCTGAATCCTCTCCAGTTTAATAATATCCTTCCTCTAACAGGGTGACCTGAACTGCACACAGTATTCCAAAAGAAGCCTCAGCAATGTCCTATACAACCTCAATATGATACCTCAATTCTTATATGCAAATATCTAAACAACAGAGGCAAGCATGTGTGACGTAAATTTCAAAGAATTATGTACCTGAACCCCTTGGTCTCTCTGTTCTACAACAATACCCAACGCCACACCATTAATTGTGTAAGACCAGCCCTTGTTTGTTTTACCAAAATGCAATACCTTGCATTTACCCAAAATAAACTTCATTTGCCACTCCTCAGCCCATTGACCCAATTGATCAAGATCTCTTTGTAATCTTAGATAACCTTTTTTCACTATCCACTATACCACCAATTTTAGCATAATCTGCAAACTTATTAATCATCCCCCCTACATTCTCATCCAAATCATTTATATAAACGACAAACAAAAGTGGACCCAGCACCAAACCCTGTGGAACACGGCTGGTCACAGGCCTACAGTCCGAAAACAACCTTCCACCACCACCCTCTGTCTCCTGCCATAAAGCCACTGTTGTGTCCAATTGGAAACCTCACCCTGAATCCTATGTTATCTAGCTTTACTAATTAGTCCAACATGCAGAACTCTTTCTTATATACCGATGTTTACCCGTTCAATACATTTGCATACAGTTACAAATATGCAAACTAAGATTGTAACAGTTAGGGTCACATGGTGCAGTGGTAGTCTCCCTTCATTTGGATTCAAATCTACCTTCCCTGGAGCTGTACCATACATGCCAGAACAGGTTGATTTTTGAAAAAAATGGTTACAGATGATCGCTTAGAGTCTGGTCTATATTAATTAAGACTGTATCGACATGTATTAAAGCTGCAGAATTTGTTTAATTCCTCCACAATGTATGAGTTTCTCACACTCTATTTCACTGCAAGAAACTGCACACAACAAGCTCCCACAAACAGTAATGTAATATTGACCAGGTAACCTTTTTTTTGTGATACTGAATGAGGGATAAATATTGATCAGGACACTACTCTTCTTCTAATAATGTCAAGGAATCTTTTACATGCACCTGAAAAGGCAGTCAGGGCTTCGGTTAAATGTGTTGTCTGAAATACAGTACCTCTGACTGTGCAGGGCTCTCCCAGTGCTGCACTGGAATATCAGCCTAGATTGTTGTGCTCCAGTTCTGGAGTGGAACTTGACGCCACAACTTCCTATCTCAGGTAAAACTTCTAAAAGCTGAGTCAGTGGTAGCTCTTGAACCTCAGCGAGAGTCAGCATGTTCAGGGGAGAAAGGGAGAAAATGAAAAAGACACAGAAATGCAGAATGAACTGACAGGCTGTGAAGTGATATTGATCTTGCTCAGATTGTAACTTAATATTGTTGCAGGTTGCCACTATTTTGCTGAATGGAGTGAAATATGAAACTGACTTGAATGGATCAGGGGAATTATCGGAAAGGCCTCTCTCCATATCTTTCTTGTTCTCATCAATCTGTCACATGCCAAAACCATTGCGGAATCTGTGTGTCAATCACTTCTTAGGTACCGTCTTTCATTTTCTATTCAGTAGTCATTGAATATCAATCTGGTAAATAGTGAACTAGGAAGATGGATATGGGAATGAAATGGGACATAGGACGGGAAGTTGGTGCATCCCACTAAGACAGCAATGATGTGGCTTCTCCCATAGCACTGAGTTAACCCTGCCCAAAATCACAAGTAATATTCACTGTGACTGTGACCATGGTGCATTATCCCTTCATACCATTCTCAACCTGTTTGTAATCTTGGACATGGGTGACCACATCATCCTCCTTCAATGCCTGACCTCCATTGTCCTGTTCATTCAGAAAGAATTCATTTTATTTCAAATTCATCTTTCTGATCATGCAGAGCATCTCCAGCAATGGTTCCCTTCCTTCCCCTGCACTGTTAACGTGAAGGCCCAGTCTCTGTAAAGGTTAGTGCACAGAATAAAAATGTATCTTTCTTTCGAAATAAAAACCGAAAGAAATGCAATCAGGAACAAAACCAGAATTTGCTGGGAAAACTCAGCAGGTCTAGCAGTATCTGTGAAGAGAAATCAGAATTAACATTTCAGGTCCAGTGACCCTTCCTCAGAAGCCGGCAATTTCTACTTTGTATCTTTCTTTCATTGTGCCTGAGACTAGCTGTAGTTCTACAGCATCGCCACCAGGTGTCACCTAGCCCTAGACAACCTTCTTGCAGACACTGCTCTAAATCTCACGTCACCAGCACCAATAGTCGATAGACCGCTGCCTAGCTCCCAATTCCCGTGTCCTTGTCTGTGAATGAGGGCCAAGTGGATCCCATTGACTATGAGATCCCTGATCGGGGTTGTTAATCAGGGAGCTTTGGCTGACAGATATAAACACGAGTCTCAAACAGTCTCCTCATTCTAGGGATTGGCTCTGAGCTGACTGGTCAGAGTGCATGTACTGTGCACATATAAATAAAGGGTGACTTGATGACGGGGTACCGGCCTTTGTGCAGCTATTTCAGGGACACTGTTGTTTGAGATGGTAGTTCCACATTCATTACCATTGACCACTGATTGCAAACATAAAAATACAAGAAAACTCTGAATTTACAGAATTAGTTGCTGCCACATATTTGATTAGCAAATGAATCAAATTTTAGTACTGCAGGTTTTTGAGGTGGAATCAGATTCAACTTCCAAAGAAGAATGTGGAGTGGGAGCAAAACTAATTAGATAGCTCTCTCAAGTCAGTCCAAAGGACTGAATAGCCTTCTATAATATATTCTGGTTTCCTGTCCTACTCATGCTTGTGTCTGTTACTGCCATGTACTCTTTCTCTGCAGGCTGGCTCTCCTTTGAAGGCATGCTGCTGTTTTACACTGACTTCATGGGGGAGGTGGTGTATGGCGGTGACCCCAAGGCCCCTCATGACTCAGAAGCATTTCAGAAATATAATGCGGGAGTGAGCGTGGGCTGCTGGGGTATGTGCGTTTACGCATTCAGTGCTGCTTTTTACTCAGGTAGGGAATTTGATCTCCTGGTGTGTGGGACTCTGTTACCTACAGGTTCAAATGCATGAGATTCCTCTCGCCACATTTTTTTATTTCCTGCTGTTTTGATATTGATACGATGACTCCTAAGTGTGTTAAATATTTTTCCAGAGTATGCAATAATTGAGTACAAGTAAAAAATGTCCATGCACAGAATCTCTATTGCATGCCATAAGACAAATTAAGTTGCTGACCACAATTCAATGACAGATCTTCTATAGCAAGATGCAATGACTACACATGTTACACCATGACCAGAGGCTCCTTTTAAAATATTTAATTACAGACTGTGTTTATGCTCCTGACCACCATTTCCAGATTTCTACTGGAAAAGAACCTATGGGAATTTTGAATAAGAACAGCACAGAGTGAAAGGGCAGTGATACCAGTCACTAAATGGTATGCATGTGGATCTTACCTGAAGGTCTAGGTCAAGATTATGATTCAGTGGGTGAGAATAGTCACGGATTCATCCACCTATCACAAATGGGAAACTTACAGTGTCAAATCTGGGGAATTGAATTTAGTAATCACATTGAGTAATGTGATTTGGCTCAGGAAAAGAATCAGGAAAGAAGATCTGAGATCCATAGTTTGGAAAACATATTTGAATGCAAAATTATGCAACAAGCTTACATTGCAGAAGGATAGTATGCTGACAGTATTAGTTGATGTAAAGTGGAGCATAAACCATAAGCCACGTCAAATGGTCAGTTTTGGAGCTGTGAATTCTATGTAATAATCATATATGGAATTTGCAAAAATGTGCATCTGTGCTCATTTTGCACTTTTTTTTAGTAAAACACCAAAATCTATGAACACCCACGCTGTGGGCCAGGACACCATGTTCATTGGGCAGGACGGCAATGTTGACTGTGGGTATGGTGGCCATGTTCACAGGGCAAGGTAGCCATGTTGACTGTGGACACATTCACTGGCCAGGGTGGCTACACTGACTGTGCACAATGTGGTCGTGTTCATTGTGGGCAGGACGGCTATATTCACTATGTGCAAGGTGGCTATATTCACTGGGCTATGTGTCCATGTTGACTGTGGACAGGGTGGCCATGATGATTGTGGGCAGAGTGACCAGTTTGGCTCAGTGAGACGTTTTCTTTAGCGTAAATGTAGCTTTGTTTCTTCTCTGAGATTTCTGCATGAAAACAAAAAATAAAATAGAAAATCTGGGCTTGGAAGGTGGCAGCCAAAATCTGGAAAGCTAGATACTTTCTAAGATAAAGGTTTCCATGTAACATGTATTATCTTGTCCTTCCTCTTTCAGCTGCATATGGAACTGCTGTGAATTGCCCAATTTTTTTGGTTGTATTTTAGATTTTCAACAGTTTTCTAATTTAGTTTTGTTCCTGTTGATGTACACAAGCTGCAGGGGCACCTCCGAGGCTAGGGGAATTCTTAATTGGATAGTCACACCCCAGATCTCTGCCTTTGTAGAGAAGTGTGAAACACATTTAACTTCAGAACTGATCACAACAAAAAGCAGGATCTGAATATCTGGAAAATCGAGCCACAACCTTTTCACAATGTCTTTTTTTGGAATGTGGAATAAAACCTGAAAGCCATTCTTCAAAAAACTGTCTTTTTGAATAACATATTGTCTATTTGTTTCTTAATTTCAGTCACTCATTAGGAAACTACCTTTATACCCCAGTTAGCCGCTGAGCATCCACTTCATCTATCCTCAATTACCAAATGAAAATCATTAATAACCCCATTTACCACACAGTATCCTCTACATATATTTCCATGAACTCAAAGAATAGCTGCCAACACTAAAAATTTAAGATCAAAGTTAGTTACTGAGTTACTGAAGTTGGTGAAAGTGGAACGCAATGTGAAAAACATTTACAATCACCAGGCAGCCGACCACCCTAACACATCACCATCCAACAGCCACAGCCTAAACCGTCACCACCCCACTCAATGACCCTCCCCCTACACAGCCAACCAACACCCAACCCCCAACACCCACCATCCAAGACCCACATCCCAACAGCGCCACCCAAACTTGCATCCCAACATTCGCCACCCAATAATCAGCACCCAACACCCACCACCGAGCTTCCAACATCCACCACCTAATAGCGGCCACACAACACCCACCACCCAACACCAACCACCAACATCCACCAACACCCACCACCCAATACACAACATCCATCACCAACACCCGCATCCTAACAGTCACTACCAATACTCACCACTCAACACCCAACAACCACATCCCAGCACCCACCACCAACACCCACCACTCAACACCCAACATCCGCACCCCAACACCCGCCACCCACCAACCACCACACAACACCCCTCCATCACACACCACCTACCACCTGCCACCCAACATCTGTCACCCAACACCTGCCACCCAACACCCATAACTCAAAACCCACCAGCTGCCATCCAACACACACCACTCAACATGCAACACTCAAAACCAACCACCCAACACCTGCCACTCAATACCCAATACCCACCACA
>JAHRHZ010000004.1:16474045-16501915 GCA_024137785.1 Ginglymostoma cirratum | reverse complement strand
CACCAACCGCTCAAAACTCACCACCCATCACCCAATACACTGCCATACCACATTACCCAATATCCCTCGACCCAAACCCCACAATCTAAGGTGCTATCTTCTTAGAAGTTGTATTTACATGAAAATTAACTCTGTTTCTCTCCACTCAAATATTTATTGACCTGCTGAATATATTCAGCATTTTCTGTTTTTGTTTCAGATTTCCAATTCTTGCAGTATTTTGCTAATGCATGACCATCTGGCACAGTGCACCCACAATCTGACAACCAATAAACTGCCATCCAAGTGTGACATCTCTGGGCATCATACCATGGCCACCAGCAGCCAAGTAGCTGTTGTTCTATCACCTGTTTCTTATTTTCTACAGCACTCCTGGAGAAACTGGAGGAATACTTTAGTATCCGAACTCTCTACTTCTTCGGCTATCTATCCTTTGGGATTGGCACTGGCATTGCCACTCTGTCCAGGAACAGCTATGTTCTTTTATCGCTCTGTGTCACATATGGACTGCTGTTTTCTTCTCTTTGCACTCTACCCTACTCGCTGCTGTGTGAATACTACCAGAGCAAAAAGGTATAACCACATAAGGTTATAAAGGTTACAAAATTATAAACTAATCATTCAACTGGTACCTTGAGTATTTTGAGGTTGAGGTACATTCTGGAGAAAAGGGAAACTGGGAGTCAATTCAGGGTGTACTTCTTTAAGTAGTTTCAGACTGGGATTTGAGAGTTAAAAGATAATGAAGAAGGGGATTGCTCTCTGCTCTCTTGCCTCATGAGTATTTGATGGGACATTGTAAATAGCTTTACTCCATATCTAGCCCATTACATATCTGTCTTGGATAGGTTTGATGGGAGAATGTAGGAGGATTTCTTTGGGATCCAAGTCATGCTGGACCTGTCCTGGAGATGTCCAGTAACTCTGGAGGAAGATGTTACAATTTGAGTTAGGACTTTGGCATTGGTGTCAAATGCTAGTTGGGAACAGTTAACCTTGATTTTGCCTTGACTAGCCAATAAATGAACAGAATGCATGCGCCAAAAGGGAGCATCTCCACAAGGAAATAGCTGCAGCCTGCCTGGAATTAAGGAAGATAGAGTGCCTCATTCTAATCTCCTTCATCATCTGTTTGGCCACCTTTGTGGAGGACATCTCCCCCCGCCATGTCCACAGGACTCTCGGTGGCTGCAGCTGTGGCCAGGTAAGCCTGGGGAGGAACTCTGAGTCTCTCTGCAGTATAGCTCCCCATCACCAGTCAGCTATCAGGAGGCCTCCTCCAGGCAGCTACTATGCTCCCAACACCACAGGAACCCACAGGCTGACTTCAAAATTTAAATTGGCCTGTCTCCCATTGCTTTACTCGGTCTATAATTGGTGTTAACTTTTCTTTGGCTGTGGATAGCGTCAGCCTTGACTGGGGATTCCTCAAATGGTTCAGGAGAGGTATGGTGCGATAAACTGACATGCCTGCCAATAGCAGGAAATTACAGACCTGCTCTCCGTCCATCAGCTCAAGAGAAACCTTCCCAGCATCAATTCACCTTCAGGATGGTGTACAAAACTGGTGTGTTTAAAAGTTATCAAAGCCTTTTGTTTGATGAGTTGTGCCATCAATCTACTGTAATGACACTAATGCGAATACATTTCTTTCTCTAACACAGCTGATGTTACTGTTGTCTAGTTTGTAGGACCGAACGCGAATGGGACCAAGCGGGGGATGGGTGTGGACATTTCACTGCTGAGCTGCCAGTACTTCCTTGCACAGATCATCGTTTCCATAGTGATGGGACCACTCACATCAGTTGTGGGCAGTGCCAATGGGGTGATGTACTTTGCCAGCCTGACCTCCTTCATCGGGTGCTTGTACTCTTCTCTGTTTGTGATTTATGACATCCCTCCTGATGATAATGGTGAGGAGCAGACTCCCCTCCTCATGAATGTCTGACTTAGCAAATTCCACTTTCAATCTGTTCAAGGAACTGACTCCTAGAATAAGCCACTGGACATTTGCACTTTCCCCAAGATCCCACAACATTGAGTCATCATTATTCAAACAGGAACAGAAACAATGAAGACTAATTCCTCTTTTTTTCTAATTGGTGCTGGTACCTCAGATATAAATATATATAAAATATATAAATAACAAAGATGTTGACTAGTTAATTAATGTGAGTAAAATGCATGGTTTGCAAGTGATCCGGTTCTACTCCACTCATACAAGTGACTGACGCTTAATGGGAAGCCTCAACCACATGTTGGTCATCTAGGAGAAGCCTTGCTTGCAACATGCAGCCAACCAAGAATTGAAATGGCAGTATGTGCCTGTTTCAATTCCAGCCTTAAAGACTAACTCCATTTCTCCAGGTGATCACTATGGAAGATGCTAAGGCTTTGTTCAAGTTCCAAAGTCGTTCAAAAGTGAAATGTTCCCAACAGGAAGAATATAGTGGTTCATTGGCGTGGCAAGGTACTACAAATATCATAAATGACACTCAGAAAATTCCAGCTGGCAGTTTTCTCCAATGTTTGGCCACGGTGGGAGAGTTTTTTCAGCCTGTGCAAGGACTCAGTGTATCTCCTCTACTGTGTCAACTCAATCATGAGAAACACCCAGTGAAACTGAGCTCTAATTTCATAATAACATTCATAGGAAACTCAAAATCTATCCAGTAACTCATCCCAAGCACATGGAATTGGAGAGTTCCACATTGCATCTCTAGTCTTCCTTCGGTCTTAACCAAACTCAGTTGGGTGGCAACAGCATTTGTAAATGGCCTCAGTGACCTGGGTCAGGGAAATCAGCCTTGCTTACCACTTTATAAGCTATCCAGCGACTTTCTGTTTTATTCATTCATGGGGTGTGGACTTTGCTGGCTAGGCCGGCATTTATTTCTCATCCCTAATTACCTTGAGAAGGTAGTGGTGAGCTGTTTTCTTGAACTGCTGCAGTCATTGGGGTGTAGGAACACCCAGAGCTGTTGGGAGGGAGTTCCAGGATTTTGATCCAACAACAGTGAAGGAACAGCAATATAGCTCCAAGTCAGATTGGTATGTTGCTCAGGGGGGTAGATTACAACTGGTTGTGTTCTCTTGTGTTTGCTGCCATTGTCCTTCTGGTTGGTAAAAGTTGCAAGTTGGAAGCTGCCGTCAGAGGTCGGGTCAGCAGACATATATGGCATTGGTTGAAGACAGACGAAGTGCTGTTCTTTGTGACCAAGGAGTCTATCAACGTCTCAGATGTCTCACAAGTTGCTCCAAAAACATTTAGTACCATAAGCAGTAATTATTTGAGTGATGCATGGGAGAGAACCCATAGTATGAATTTAGGAGGGTAAGAAATGTTCATCATGATTTATCTCCACACTTACTGGTATTATTAAAGAGTTTTGATGGTTAAACAAGTTGCCTGAATTTTAAAAAGAAGTATTACTGCAAGTACATTGACAGCACATTATAAATATTACTGTCTGTGCATACAGGCAAAGATTTTGTGTGTATGTACCAGGGAATTATAACATGGTTAGATAAAGAGTAAAGCTTCCAATCCACTGCCCCATCAGATACTCACAGGTAGGTACAGATAGCTTCCTGCTGAGGCTGTAAGTAATTATTTTCATTGAGCATTACTACACTCAGTCCCTCTCAGGGTTCAGAGTGTACTTTGCCTTTTCTGGTGCAGTGAGTAGAATCTAGGCAGCACCGTTTGGAAAACATAACAACATTTATTGCCTCCCTATAGAACTTGCTTTGGGCAACAAGGCAATTGAAGAACATGAGATACACCTTCTCTAAAACTTGATGGGTAAACATGCCTCTATGAAATCATGATGGGGAACCTCATTGAATTATTTCAATTGAGCTGTGTGTGTGCATCAAAATCACCGGACTTCACGAATAACCACACTGTCCTGTGCAGAGCAAAATACTTCCATTTACCAAATCAACCTTCACATTTTGAATGAGAGAGAAAGGTCTGTCATCAAATGTATTAACATTGCTCACCAGTTAGAAAGGAACCAAATGCACTTGTAAAATGTATTTGACTTGAATATGAATGACACAGTAAGTACCTTGGTTTAAAAAATATGAAATTAAAAATGCCTTATGCAAGCTGCTGTTCTCTTGTCTATTTTTGTTGAACATTATGAACCAGCCACTCCCCAGGTTCAATTCCTGGTTTGTGTTGAATAGGCTGATTTCAACTTGACTGTATTACTATAATTTTTCTCAGTGCTTTTGAGTTAAAGTCATAATTAGCGAGCATTCTAGGTTGACTAGCCCACTAAGCCTATTTTCACTGATCTCTTATACTGACCCAATGGAAACCTTCTGCTTCACACCACAGTCTGAATCATTTTCACTTCATCCTAGGATCAGACTAAGGAGCTTTGCTCTCTTTATATTGAGATTTATGTTTACAGATTATTGAAATGATTATACACTTTTAAACATCTCAATTTGTTGTACAGCAGAGGGCGCTAGAGACACACTTCCCTGACCATCGACCTCACATTGACAGAAGTTGCTGGAGAAACTCAGCAGGTCTGACAGTATCTGTGGACAGAAAGCATTTTAACATTTTGCATCCAGTGATCCTTCTTCAGAACACTGAACATTGAACCCTAAAAGATTAACTCTGTTTCTCTGCACAGATGCTCTCAGACTTGCTGAATTTTGCCAGTAATTTCTGTTAGTGTTTCTGATTTCTAGCAAATGCTGATCTTTCATTTTTGTTTTTGTTTAGACAACTTCACATTGAGTTCACCTCAATCCGTAACTCTCTTGGTTCGACTTCAATCCCAGGTAGCAACTTGAGTCTTGTTTACATTTACAAATTGTATCTGAAAAGAATAAACTGGGAACAATCAGACAACTTCCAAAAGAATATGAAAACAACAAATTTGTGAAGCTTACTCTGTCAATTTCATTGGTTCTTACAACAATGTTACTTAATTTCAATTACATATTTCTCCAATTCCAATAATATTCTTACTTCCGAAGGATGATATACAGGCATCACTTTTCTTCTTTGATTGCTAGTGTAAAGGTGGTACAAGAACTGTCTTGCTACAGGCCATGCAATGCTTGGGAAACCTGGTTATGATCCTGCTCATGTGGGGACATCCTTGGCCTTAGTTTTATGCCTACCCATGGGAACAGAGGCAGGGCACAGCTTCTGACCAACTTCCTTATTTTGCTCACTGATAAATCCAAACTGTGTTACGATTATGGCAAAATATTCCTTATTAATAGTCAGCTTCCGTCATCTGATTTTAATGTCTGAGACTTTCATCCTGAATTGATTTTTAAAGAGGATAAATGCTGATAAAGAGGCTGCTGTGATTACCTGACCATAGATTGAGACATGACCTTATGATTCATATGGAATACATTAAACCCATCCATTGAAATTATCAGTTCATCTAAAGACAAACAAATAATTCAGCATAAAGAATTTCACACCTATATTGGGAGCTGAAAGATTTGGAAAGACAATTGAACTAGACCAGAGCATTCGCAAATAATTCATATTTCAGTAGCTTGGCAGAGCAGAGCGAATATGGAGTCATAACAAAATAATTTGGAAGGCTTGGTCTTGCTCTTTCCCTCCCTGTTTCTCTCAACCTCCAAAGTCAGTGTCCGTTGAAAAAGCAACTTGGGAAAACAACTGAGAACTCTATAATTCTATAAATGTCACTACTGCTGATGAATCAAGGCAACAGCTAAACTGTTATAGACTCAGATTTCACTCTTACAATTCCAGGACTCTGAGAACTTTAAGCTGCATCTGCTTTCATCTTCCTATGTATTTTAGCTATCATCTCCGCCTCTCTTATTTTAACAAGTCATTACCTATGTTTGTGTGTACATTTGATGTTGTGATTTTATTATTAGGTAACAGGATTCCTCTTTCTTTCACTCAAGAAAACCTTGGAATTGACTTGTTTGCTTTTCACTGTATTCCTGTACCCCGTACAGTACACATGACAATAAAACCTAAATCGAAATCCAACTACGTTCTAACTGAGATAGTAGAAGGGTCTAGGCCCGAAACGTCAGCTTTCCTGCTCCTCTGATGCTGCTTGGCCTGCTTTGTTCATCCAGCTCTACACCTTGTTATCTATGTTCTAACTGAAGTGTGATAGCTGCATGCTAGAAAAACAACCTAAAAGATTTTAGAAACAGGGGGTCTAAATACTCTTCCTCACTTGGTCACAGAGACTGGTAGAGAAAAACCAAAATCTACAGAACGAAGTATCAGAATTATACCAGAAATGAGAGATATCAGTTTTGTGGAATTATGGTGTTCTTCTCAGAGAAGAAAATGATCAAAGGAGATTTAATGGAAATATTCAAAATTATAAGAGATTCAGGATTGGATGGGGTCTTGAACCCAGTGAGAGTCAACACCTTCAGGAGAGGAGGGGTAAAAGAGAATAAAACATGACAGCATTGATTTAAAGTTTCCTTGGTTGGCTTCTGGTAGATATTTAGGTTTGCCATCATTTGTATTTTATAAAATTTTCCAGCCAATCAGAGTTTAATGGCTAAGAATCAAGTATCAGTGTTATAAATGACCTATAAGGATCAACCAAAATTAATGTCTAAACACCTCAAGCAGAGGTGACTACAGAAGCAAGGGGTACTGAAACCAGGCTTCATGGGTGAGAGGCAGGGATAGTACCACTGTGACGTAAAAGCCCTGACGTAAAAGCCAGAGTTCCAGTGTTTATTAACAGCAGGTGATGCACAATAGACGTCTAATTATTGATTAGTTAATTTGGTCATGGATTTTTAAAAGAACTGGGGTCCCAGGCTGTACATTGGGTTAAAGTATCTGCCAACTGAACAGGAGATCCTAAATTTATATCTCAGCAGTACCTTTGTGCTATTTAATGGGTCATTTGTTAACTTGGTGGTGAGTTTATTTCAAACAAAAAGTTAGGTACCTACAATCGTCAGTAGATTCATGCAGTGGGATGAGGAGCAGGGCTGCAGTTCCCATCTGCCTGCCTGTACTCTGCAGTTACACCTGTGCGTGAATGTCCTTGGAGAGGGAACATGCAGTGTCCACCAGCAGCCTTATAGCAATTAAGGATAGGTGGTCACACAAAGATCTCTTCACCTATCGTTCATGTACTTGCTGACTTGCATTGGCTCCCAATTTAGCAATATCTTAAATTTGGGCATCCTCATAGCTGTTTTCAAATCTCTCCGTAGCCCTCCCTGTAATCTCCTCCATTCCGACAAATCTTAATGATATTGGCACTCCTCACTCTGCCACCCTGATTTTAATCGGCCCACAATTGGTGACCACATCTTCAGTTATCTAGGTCCCAAGCTCCATAAATGTCTTGTTGCAGTCTTCTGCCTCTATCATATTTTCCTTCTTTAGATTTAGATTTAGACTTTATTGTCACATGTCCTCAAGCACAAAAGTTCAGGAGTACAGTGAAAAATTTTCAATGTCACCACACAAGGCACCATCTTTGGTACAAAGTACCTAGGTACAAAAACTTAAGAACAAGGTAGAAAGAAATAAGGAACAAAGTTAGAAGCGAAACATTACTGTCACTTAGTGTAGTGTTAAAAAAATTTAAAAGTTACAGTCCTTCTTTGTATAAAGTCCAAAGATAAATAAAGCTAAAACTTCAAATATTGCAGCCTTTCTTAAGTACTTAGCCATTCTGGGATCACACTTTCTACAAGGACTCAATCTCCTCTGCTTTGGCATGTTTACCCCACCTGCTCTTATCGTCCCTGCAGATGTCAGGGGAACCTCCATTGCTACATTGGGCCTGCTCCTGGACTCTCAGAGTGCCAAAGCCTTGATCCAGGTGTCGTCTGTGTCAAGAACTGGCCTCACCTTTAGTCTGCGTACTGGGCAGCAGGAACTCACCGAAAGTCCTGGGTCAGGCCGCCAGCCGCTGCCTCACACTGGGTATCTAGCAGACTGCCAAATTCAACAAGCCCAATATTGCTGCCACCACTGCCTCTCTCTAGAAGGTAAGTCAGTAGAAAAACAGCCAAAAAAAATCTAAAGCTCAAAGATGTGAAAAGAAGAAAAAAGAAGAGAAAGAAGAGCAGACAGAGTGGACGAGCCTATATTCCATCACCAAAATCTACCTTGTTGACCAAACTTTTAGTCATACAACCTAATATATCCTTATGCAGTTCATTGTCGTATTTTGTTTGATAAAGCTTCTAGAAGCACCTTGTTTAATATATTAAAACTGATTTACTAATACAAGTTGTTAAGATGGAAGCACCTTTCTTAATGAAGAATCCGTGTCGCTAATTGGCAATCTCTTGTGTGATCACCACAGCCTGAGATAATTTCACACAGTTGCAAATTTAGCCACATAATAGAAAAACATATTCTCATTTTGCCTAACACAAGACAGCCACCTGGAGAACAGGTTAGCCATGTTCAGGCTGCCTCTGATGGCAGAGTCTGAAGACTCAATCACTGCAATTCTCTCCCCTTCTTACTCTCCCTGGGATTCAATTCCCCCTCGTCTTCTGAAGGTGTTGATGCTCACAAGAGGTCAGCCTTCCCCTCCTCTCCTGAAGGTGATGACTCACTGGTGTCCTCAATGCAGAAGGGTTGCAGTGAGTGTTTTAATCCTATATAAAGAGTTCTTACTCCTTTCCCAACATGAACATGCACAAAAATATTCAATCTGTAGCTGATTTCCAATGTTGTTTAATATAAACATTAATGTAAGGAAACCCTTTGAATTAATTGGATCTGTTCAATATGTTCAAGGACAGACTTTTTAAGAGAACAGAGCTTTCAACCAAATATGGATTTTATTTTTTCAGGATAATAAAGTCTAAGTAAAGAAAACAAAGCATTGGTCTATTTATAGCCTCTCCAGATACTTTAAAATTCATTCCCAGGATGTAGGCGTTGCTGGCATTTACTGTCCTTCCATTGTTTGATACAAATATAATTGGCTTGTTAGGCCATTTCAAACTGTTATTGAGGGAAAATCATTTTGGTATGCAACTGGAGTCACTCATTGACCCAGACCAAATGAGGACAACAGAAAACAAAAAATAACTCCATAAAACTGTTGATTACATTCATGTTTCATACACCCATGTTCCAGACACAGGTCTACATATCAATCACTCACCCCATGTTGCTCCAACTTGGGTTTCAAACATATGTCTGTGTTCTGTACATGGTACTCTGTACACCTGTTGGTGTATCAGGCCTGGTCAAGCAGTGGAAACTTTACATGTGCTTTGTACTGTTTGAGGGCACGAATTTAGCTAAAAACATTTCTACGATATTACAAAGCTATTTCATGTTGTTTAGTGATGTGGGAACATGTGCAAAGGAAATGTTCCATACAGAGTCCTGCCCTCATGATCAGGAGTAAGGCTGCGTTTCCAATCTTTTTTAACATTAACCATTTGGATGTAAAACTCATAAGCAAAATTGCTTCAGTTTACAGTTAACACTAAATTAGGAAGTGGGTTTGCAGCAAAGTCTGAGAAAGTAAGCCTGTAGATTTTAATGCAATAGCAAGAAGCTAAATTTAAAGCAGAATATAAAGCAGTTAATAGGAACTGTAGAGCTGCCACAGTCTAGCAAGGAATAATGTAATTGGAATGTTGAATTAAGTGGTTAAATAAGTGAGCAGGGGACTAGGCCTCAGTCTTAGGAAAACCAAAAGAACTGCGGATACCATAAATCAGAAACAAGAATAAATTGCTGGAAAAGCTCAGTGAGTATGGCAGCATCTGTGGAGAGAAATGAGAGTTAATATTTTTGAGTCCGGTAACCCCTTCCTTAGAACTGATGGGAGCTGGGAAAATGTCAGTTTATATGTGGAGGACATGGTGCTGGTGGTGTGGGGGGTGCACAGGGAGTAAGCTTTAGCTGGGGATAGCGCCCAGAGAGAACAAAGGGCCTTGTCTACCCAATTGTTCTTCTCTCTCTTTGGGCTGTATCGCCACCTATCATTTGCTCCTTAACCCCTCCCCCCAACCTACCTTCTGCATATAATCCAACACTTTCCTAGCTACTAACAGTTCTGAGGAAAGGGTCACCGGATCCAAAATGTTAATTTAGATTTCTCTCCACAGCCACTGATGTCCTGCTGAGCTTTTCTGCCAATTGCTGTTTTTGTCCCCAATATTAGGAGTCATCTTTGTCAAAAAAAAACACAGGAAATTCAGCCAGCCAAACTAGGGAAATAACACAAGGCCAGTTCCAACAATTAAAGAAAGAGTTAATTCATTTCTGGCCATATGTTAAAAGGCTGTTTACCAATCCTCCACATGCAACATTCACTCTATATGATGCAATATTAAATTGTTCCATTTCTGTTTAACTGGAGTCATGGAACTTTGTAACAGAAAGTTGTTTGACCTTTGTGAATATGCCAACCATCAAAATTAATGCTTTAAATATTTATTCACTTTCCTTTGAAAAAGGACTGGATTCTGCATTCTCTTGGGTGTGGTACATGTTCTTACAGGGTTGACAAGAACATTTGCACAATGACCGTGTCATGAAATTATATCTCCCCATCACATTTTACTTTCCATTTTAATTCTGGGTTAATTTCCAAGTTTTCTACATAAATCTTGCATATCAAATCATATCGCAATCTATCAGCCAAATGACAAATCTGATGCAGTATCATGGTTATCAGTTGTATGCTGCTTTATTATTGAAATTGCCCAGAGATATCATGCTAGCCTTCACAATTTCCCACTAATATGCCCTAAACACCCATCATCCCTACATCTCAAATCAAGTCAGATTTTGAAGGGGGTTACCACCTTAACAGTTGGGCACTTCAGAACTCATTTCCTTAAAATTTTCCACTTCAAGACCACCTGATTTCATTTCCATTACCTATCAACAGATAATGACTATACCTCAGGTTGTACCTGAATAAAGCTTGCTATGTTCAAAAACTTACATTCATTTGAGGAAATTGCACAACACTGGGAGTTCACAAAATAGATTAAAACTGCAAGACAGTTAGGTTTTACTGGTTATGTAAGCAATTGTGAAGTTACAAACAAAAAATGCTGCAAATATTCTGGTCTGGCAGCACCTGATCAACTTAATTCAAGTTACTATGCTTGTGTTGCTTTCAGTTTTGCCCAAAAGCATGTATAATTTACCTCAGCTGCAAGCACTGGCCTAATAGCAATAGCCCATCAGGTCAAAAGAGAATAAAATAGATGATTCTAATGTAAAGTGGCAGATAAGCACAATGGCAAAGACTTAGGTACAGCAAGTTTCACCTAATTGATAACAAGGTGTGGGGCTGGATGAACACAGCAGGCCAAGCAGCATCATAGCAGGAAAGCTTGATGTTTCAGGCCTAGATCCTTTGTCAGAAATTGGAGGGGGGTCTAGGCCTGAAATGTCAAGCTTTCCTGCTCCTATGCTGCTGCTTGGCCTGCTGTGTTCATCCAGCTCTACACCTTGTTATCTCAGATTCTCCAGCATCGGCAGTTCCTCTTATCTCTTCACCTAATTGATCTGTTTTTAGTCAAAATGTTTAAAGCATGCCAGAAACTCTGGCTAGACTCAACATTCATTTACATAATTAAGAAAACCTGCATTTACAGCACAGGCCATTCAGCCCAACAGGTTATTGTTCATGTTTGTGTTCCAACCAAAAATCAAACCATTAACTGATTTTTCACTTTGTACATATCTCAAACCCCATTGTATGGTTTTGACTTGTACTCATGGCCCCCAGCCAAAGAACTACCAAATGCAGTGACTATTGTGCAAGAAACTAAACAAAATAAAATTGGAGACCACACAAGACAAAAGCAGCAATTAAGTTTACAAGCTTAGGCTCAAGTCAGCAGATGGGAGACAAAACCAAACAAAGTAACCAGTAGCAAAATGAGATTATGGAGCAGACAGCAAGAACAATGCAGTGGCAAAGGATAAAACAAAAAGAAAATTCAAAGACTTTTTTTTACAAAACCCAAAAGATTTATTTATAGTACTTAACCAGAATATACAAAGTAGTGGTCAAGCATGAACTAATGAGGTATACAAATTTAACCTTGTTCAATATGGAAAGAATGATGCTACTTAATCAAATTACTTTTTTAAAACCACATACAGGGTTTTTAAGCATAGGTTACAATGAGTTCAAAAAGAAATTTACAAATTGAACCGGTCAATTTTTTGCTGGAAGTTTTGTTTTTGCACCACAAACAATATCAAACAGCGACAAATTGCTGAGCTTGAAGAATGTTAAATTTTTTTGTTACATTTTTGTATTTTTGTACAGAATAGAAGACCAGGTTTATTTGCCCCCACCCCCCTGCCCTGTTAACAAGACCTATATCTTTGGCCTTCATTGCATAAGAAGCTCTACCCTAAACACAATTTACAAAAGAAAAAAGGGCAGTTTTTATTTTCTTGAAATAAGAACATGGTCAGTCAACTGTAAAGTATGTGCTTTTAAAATGTACAACTCCAAGTTGTAAACCCATTTCAAAACAGACCTGAAAAACATTTATTACAGCATTCAAACCCATTACAAAATGTGGTTGTACAAAGACCATATAATAAATAACTTCATAAAAAACAAATATTCCCGAGAGCAATGCCTTAGACAGGTGTTACAGGAACCAGTTGTACAGTACAGTATAAAACCCACACTGCAAGTGTACATTTTTAAAAAAGCACAATCTTTAAAGTGAACCAGACCACACCATCAAGATATAAAAATTCAAACAAAGGAATGTTTAAGCTTCTGCCTTGGGTTCTGTTGACTCTCCATTTTCTGACTTTTGCCTCTTCTTTTCAACTTCACCCTGTAAGAGAAAAAGAGTTCAGGAAAACTATTGAGGGCAGTGACAAAGGCATTCCTCTGGAACAATGATACTGCAGCATGTATTTCTCTAGTGAGTGCACCTCAAATCTGCAAATTCATAACTTCATTCCCCTCAAACCGATTTTTAAGATTGAAAAACTTAGACCTCAAACCTGTTATTACACTTTGCAGAAGGAAGTGTCTCAGATGACTGTAGACAAGGCATTAAGTCTACTGCAGGATGAAGATATTTTCAATCTGACAGATACTGAGCCTCCCACAATTCAGTGTGAAATCTGAAGCATGCACGTGACTATACTGCCTTACTTTTAAAGGCAAGTGATACACGTACCTGCTCCTCAGCTGGACGCTTCACTGCATGCCCATCGGTATCGTCTTCCTCCTCTGCACCCTCTTCCTCTTCACCATCTTCTTCTTCACCTTCACCCTCAGCTGAAGATAAAACTGGCTATTTACCAAAATCTTCTATACAAAACTCAAATCACAATGTGACCTGCCAGTGTATCAGGCTAGGATTACAAGCAAGATTTCATCACTATCCAAAATATTTTCAATGTTAACTGCAATTAGGGGAAATGCACCTTACTTGGGAGCCAAGAAAAACCTTGATCAAAGTCTCATTTAAGAACACTAATTACCTCTTTGCAACAGTAATAGCAATGTATTGACACAGATATTCTCAAATCTCACTCCAGTATTAAAAGTTTTCTAAGTGTTTCTCCTACTTACCATCTTCCTCTTCCTCCTCTTCCTCATCTACTTCCTCTGCATTCTCATCTGTGTGCTCATTTCCATTCTCTTCCTCCTGAAAATGCAAGCAAATAATTAGGGGAAGAAAATAAAAATGTAGCTTAGATTTTTTCAGCCAAATGCTCAGTTGTCAACCAGTCCACCGATATCAAGCAACTAATTTTTATCCTCTCATGAGAGTCAACAGAACTGAGTGTCATGAAGTGATTACCATTGTAATTGAATCCCCTACTTACACCACTCTAACTCAGCACCCCACCCCCAAATTGTTAACATGTTTACAGGCTTCTTACAACTGAATGCAGATTTAGTCACACTTCAGAGCTTATGGTTAAGGATACTGTACAACGTATGATATATGTTTGCATGACTATCAGGACAAAGGCCATTTACAACATATGGGCGTTAAGTATTAGCAGTACATTGTTAACATTGAACCTTCTCAGTTGACTTGTACATCGAGCAAGCAGCATCTAAATTTGGAAAAAAGTTCCCAAAAGTCACAAAAAACCAAGTTAAGTTTATTGCTGGATGTCAAATCTTTCGCCAACCGGAGCTGTTGGAGGTATAATATCTGGCTGGCAAAGTGCCCGAAGAAGGGGATGTGTGGTTTAGGTACACGAAATAGTGTTCAAACTGAATAAAATTTAATAATCACGGAATAGCTGCATTGTTTGAAATAACCTAGCGCACGTTTGAAAGATTTTGATTAGCCGTTCGACAAAACTATCAGCCATGCTAAGTGAAATTATCCACCACCATAGACGTTAATACCTACTGTTCCATTTGCTGGCGCGTCTCCGCTGCCGTTTTCTTTCTTCTCAACCTCCTCCACAGCCTTTTCTTTCAGGTCCTGCAAAGCCCCAATAAAAACTAGAGGGTCAGAAAGCTGCTCTGGTATCACCCGTCAGCGAAAACTTCAACGACCAGCCCACATGAAGTCTACAAACTGATTTTCTTGCTCGTGGTGGAAATTAGCCGCCACCCGGAAACCACGCTCCGCAACGAGGCCGAACTTTGTCCGACGCCGGGACCCAAGCCCCAAAGGGAACAGGAGAAGCGAGGCAGCGGCCGCCGCAGTACACAACCCGTAGAATACATGCTTTTTTAAAAAATAGGATTTATTTGCGCCAACATTTGAATAGAGATTGGACGTTGGTGGCTGGAAACAGTTAAAAACAGTGCAGTCGACGGTTAGACGTTTCCCTTTTAGTTTAAACCAGGATCTCTTGCTTCAGTGGGGGGGGAAGAGGAGGAGGTTGGCGGCTCACCCCGACTTCAGACCCAGCTCATTGCAATGAGAGACTTGCTGCTGCACCGAGCATCAGGCGGTGGCTACACGGGCGCTACTGCGCGGGGCGCTATCTCCACCTTTCTTCTCTCCCCCATCCCCCAACAGCACGCTTTCAACGTTTCCTCTCGGGACCCAAGGAGACATGCGCGTGCGCACAGACGCCCACCACCTTCCCTCCCCCGCCTGGGAAGAGGGCAGCCCAAGCCCCGCCCCCTACACCCCTCCCCCACGCACGCGCACCTCTCCCGCCGTTTTCTTCGCGAAAGATGTAAAGAGCGGGAAGCGGGTGCGCGGGGCGCGCGACCCCGCAGGCGGCGGTTGTTTGGGTTTCATTTAAAAAATCCCCACACTACAAAACAAGGCTGAGGAAAGGAGCAACGCCCGATCAGTGACTCGCTGTCCCCTCTCGACACCGACCGACAGTCAGCCCGATCATCGAGCGCTTAGTCCCGCGGCTCTGAGGCAAGCAGCTGGGGGTTCAGGGGGACAGATCGGATCGCGCCGGGGTCCTTCCGCATTTCCCCCACTGACAGGAAAGCAGTTTATCCACTGAGCTTGGGGGGGGGTGTAGTCTCCCCAGGTGCACAGCCTGGTAGTCCGGGAGGGAGGAGGGGGGGCAAGTTGAGTCTCGGAGGGGCTGAAAGCTCCGGAGGCGACGGGGAGGTCGGCTCCCGGAATATTCGGACCCACTGGAGACCGAATCAAGAGTGATCCGAAATCCCGGCGGGACCCGAAAAACCCCCTCAGGATCGAAGATAAATGAATGTCGTCCCGAAGTGATCGGAGACCGCCCCCCACGACCAAAATTGGGGGGGGGGGGGGGAAATAGGGTTCCGGAGCAAGCTGTTGCCTTCCCCAACCACTTGCGGGACCGAAGGAAGGGATGAGGGTCCCGAACCTAACGAAAACCAAAGAGGGATTTAGAATACCAAAAATAACGCGGGCACCCGAGAAGGTGAAATGGGCTCCCAGCGTGGTCCAAGCCATTCGTCCCGGGGGAAATCGGCGAGGAAGGCGGTGGGAAAATGGGGTCCCATAAGGAACAAGTCCCGGGCGCTCGAACCGATGCTGCGAGCGGGCGCGGGAATATCATGAAGCCGGCAGCTCATTGATCGCCGTAAAAACCACACACATCGGGTTCTCCAACCGCGCATCGCCCATTGAGCGACCCAAGCATCGGAATCTGCCTCCAAAAAAACCCGGAGCCGGGCACCTAATACCCCCGGAGCGCGAGTAAAAGCTCGGTAATAACCGAGCAGAATCCTATTGAACATTAAAGTCACTCCGGCAACATCCAAACCTCAGCAGCTCCGATGTCGGAGCCACGCTTCACGTTCACATTCTTCCATTAATAAGTTTACAACTTCTAAAAAAAAATAAAAAAACTTAAGCCTGAACAAACAGAAGGGGAGGGGGCGACACAAATTCCGCAAACCACCCCCCCCCCCAAACAAAAACCATCGTTAAAATTACATTCAACTCTGGGTACCAGATTGTTTCGCAACTAGATACCGTGAGTTGTGCGCACGCTTCACACAAAGCGAAATTAGAGATAACAAAGGAAACACGAGGAATGTTAAACAAAAAAAAAATTTATTTTTAAATTACACTTTTTGGTTAAAATAAATTTCTCACCTTGGGATTTACCTCTTTGGGGGCGTCCACTACGGTATCAGCCATTCTGATTAAGTTTAGAGTATATACAAATAGCTATATATTTTAAAAGTAGACTTAAAGTAGGTGAAGGCTGATTTATCACTTAGGAGTACAGACAATTTCCTCTGTTTTCCTCCCTGTAAATCTTACACGCTGTGAGGAGAAATGAGACGCCGTTCACCGCGCTCACCCTCTTAATACCTCCGCTCCTGGACATACGACTCCACCTTCCCTACCTCCAATTTGTCAGGTCCACCGTCCATCATTTGCCGGCTGCAGCCCATCTCGCCAGCTGATTGGAACTATGCTAATATATCGTGTGGTGATTGGCGACTCTGCTGATTATACAGCGCACAACGATTGGCTGTATGCTAATTTCTATTTCACTGCGTTCTATTCCAGCTGGCCCCGCCTCTGGCGACTGTCAATCACTAAGATCAGGTAATTCCTATTGGACCATAATTCAATCATCTCTGGCTCCTTCTCACTGACAACCCCCAAGATGTCGCTCAGTATCAGGAGCACTTG
This sequence comes from Ginglymostoma cirratum, assembly GCA_024137785.1. Classification (NCBI taxonomy): domain Eukaryota; kingdom Metazoa; phylum Chordata; class Chondrichthyes; order Orectolobiformes; family Ginglymostomatidae; genus Ginglymostoma; species Ginglymostoma cirratum. The sequence continues at coordinate 16,484,845 of JAHRHZ010000004.1, read as the reverse complement.
CAATTGGAAAATGTCGGTCGACATCTGTCAATTATAACGCCCTTCATTATAATTGGCTCTAACGTAAAGTCTCACCTTTCAATTGCACTGCCTATCCCTTAGAATGTCCCAGTTTGCTAATTAATCTGATTGGTGCCTTCTAAAAGGTCATTTTTGCCACTGTACAGAAGACTCTTGGGTTGGAACTTCGTGTTTTGTAGTTTGATTGACATTGGAATTTTTTTCTCTTTCCACTAACAAGATCCATTTCATTACATATTTATACCGCTATGGCAAACTGAGTCAATACTTTTTGGATGTTTGCTAATGAATAGCTAAATACTGACTTTAAAACCAAAACAGTATGTAAATAGTATGTATATTACCTGGCATTTGTATCTCAAAATAATCGGTTACAATTAACTTTTGTGAAAGTGGTTTCATGTTCTTGATAAAGTAAATCATTAACATCACAAAGTATTTTGATTCGAAATGGCCTTGCAAAGTGCATTAATACTATATCTAGTTCTGGATTTTAAATCCACCCAAACCAGGCTTCTTAACCTACCAGAAGCGTTGCTTTGGAAATAAATTTACACTGATTATTACTGTTACTGTGTTTTCCCGGATTTTACAATCTGTCTGAAATTTAATGTCAGAAATTGTTGCGGGCTGGTTACTTGTTTCCGGCTTGGAACACGTTTCAGCGCAACAGACATGGTTGTTTTTTTTTGCCACATGTGGTCAGGTGCAATTCTCTCACCTTTCTCCACAGCGGACCGTTTCCACTTACGAACAAGCGAATTCACCGTACAAGCGAATTCGTCTCACCAGGCAAGAGTGCGAAGCTGTAACACAATGGAAATAAATCGTAAGAGTGCAGCGTATTTGTCCTTAGCGAGGCTTAATTTGAGTTACAGTTTTAACGGATCCATGGCGACTTTTTTCTCGTTTTTCTAAAAGTTGACACACCAGTTCCAACGCGATGTAATTATTTTGGCAACCGAGTGATCCTTTGGGCAAAACGACCATGCTGGGAGTATGCTAACTTTTTAAATGATACCCTGCAGTGGATAATTTGGTATTTTAACAGTGTCAATCTCAATTTATTGCATATTTTTCATCTTCGAATTGTTTTCAAAGGACGCACTCACATTAAGTTTATTCTCTTGTTTCATATTTCCGGTACATCCAGGATACATTTTAAAGTTTATGGGTTTCTTTCGGTAACTGGTTAATTGGCAGGAAATCCCTGTTACCTGTTGTACCAACATGTTTTACCTGGCGATGGCTGTCTGAGTACAGCCGAGTTGGAATACCTTTTTTCCCGCCTTTGGCATCGTGCCACCTATTTACTCGTGTGGAGAAGTTCCTTTTGTTTGATGGTGAACATAGTTTCTAACAGTCACGCATATCGAAACTGTTGCAACAGTGCCCTAAACAGATTAGTAGTACTCGTTTCTTACTACTTTTAGGAGTGTATAAGTAGGAATCTGTTAAACTCCACAACGCACAGCATGTATTTCAATAAAAAGCTCTTCATAGCAATATGATTGTTAATTTATTTACCTTCACAAGCCAAACGACCCGAGATCGTGAAATTGAATGCGTACATTTTTCACTTGGTCACTCCGCTTAATTTGATACCATTTAACACTCAGAATTTGATTCCAGTCTTTTCATTGAAATCACACACATTCCTCTCCCAATCTTCTCTAATTCATCCTTATCTGAGATTTCAAAATTGTTGAATTCTTCTTCCTTTCTATAATTTACCGGCTTAAACAAAACAAACATAACGTCATCAACCACCGCCTCCGATTAACGTGGTCTTCCCGTTTAGGCTTGACGATGCACGGCACTAAAGCTTGACCTTTCACCTTCGTCTTTGATTAGAATACTTTTTTTTCCAAAAGCCGATCTGAACAAAGCAATGTGAGTTTTAAAAAAGTACAAATCAAAAATCCTTTCTATCCAATTTCGTTTTATATAATTAATCCACTGAAGCCTAGCTCTTATAAAACCATACAGATGGGGAAGATCCTAGTCGCGTTCCCTGGACTGTGCATCATCGACTTATCTCATTTAAGGCAATAATAGGAAAAAATGTAGATTAGTCTTAGATTATTTAAAGAGGAAACAGAATAGGCAATAGTAACTTTAGTCAGGTTCCCTAGTGATTTTGACGTCCCAGCTACCCCCAATCAGCCCGTTACTTTCACTTTTTGTGTTGTCATGTGAAGAGTAATCATGAGTTCCTTTTGGAGAGAAGATAAAACAAAATCAGCGAGAAATTATTGTACTGATAAATCCTGCCTGGAAAAATAATACCGTACTCTTATTTAAGTTCCATCTTAGAAGATGAGCCACTTCTCAAGTGAACAGTCAACAGTGATGATTAGGAGTTCTTTTCCTATTAAGAATAGTATATGATTCCAAATTTGGTAAATTCCCATTTAAATGTCTTATTCTCACTTGAACAGCCTCAGTTATCATTTTCTGTATGTCGCTGTGCTATATCTGTCCCATTTTTGAATCAACCCTTGCCCTAAGCCAAATCATGAATAATCATCAATTCAGCAACATTCAAACCAAGGTCCATATTTCATTCTTATGCATTACAAGTGCAATACTGTTAACTGGCCCTTATGTAATAAGAGTCTGGGTGGTGTTAGTCCAGTTCCTCGTAAGTCAAGAACAGTACACAAACTGCCCTTTACTTTGGCACTAATTAGAAATCTTACTGTGAGAGACAATAGAATGAATGTTGTGGGAAATGGGAACATGTCATACCAGGGTCATAAAGATGCTTATTCTTTGTTAGCATGAAGGCATATTGATGGGGCAAGTATTTTTTTTATTGTGTCTGATTATTATCATACCTTACTGAAAAAAAGAACAGGTTTGGAGAGATTATTTAATGCCAGTGATTTTTAGGAAATAAGAAGCCTAACTGGAAACAGCAGTGAAATTAGGATCCACTTTGAAAAAGTAAGTGGATAAATATTTTTCCAAAAGATAAAATTGAAAAGGTATGGGAAAAAGAATAGGATCTAGGATTAAAGAAGACTTTCTAAGACCAGACACAGGTGTCATGGCCTGAATAGTCTCCTTCTGTATGGTAATTTCTGTAACTTGGGACGGTTTGATTCCAAAATTAAGCACTTGAAATCGGAAGTATTTCACCCCTCCACTGAGTCAACACTAATATCCCTCACCTTCATGAGTATTGGCATGTGAGCTTGCCCCACTGTTCAGAAAGTTACATGTTTGGTCATTGATCTGGTGTCTGACCTCAGCTAGTAAACAATTGGAGCTCTGCAGTTAACTTCAGCATTCTGGTCAGGGAGCAGAAAAGTTACTCTTTCTTGAATGCTTTCTAGTGCTCCGTGTTGAACTATGTGTAGTGATTGTAAGGAGATCAGCCAGGTGAACCTCAGAATATGAGTTCCCTGTTTGGGAGTGTTAATCTGGTCCAATCAGAGAGCCCTAGTTGACAGAAAAGGAGTGTCAGACATCCTGCTCACTTTGAGGGGTGGCACTTGGGGAGCTGGATCAGTGTCAAGGACTCTCCATGTCTAAATAAAAGGTGACTTCATTATGGGGCACTGGACTCTGGAGTTATTTCACTATGCATATCTGTATTTGGGATAGGTTTGGAAAGATTATTTTAGATTTGGGTTTAACTGTGGTGTCTTCTGTGGTTAAACAGCCTGTCAACCAAAATACACTTGACAACACTGAGATTGTATTTTAGTACTTTCTGAAGAAATGAAAGTGTGTTTGAAAATATGAATGCTGTTACTGTCAACCCCCAAATTAGTAAGGAGCTGTTTGCAGCTTGTGGTAAAGTGATCAGTTTTCAGGTTGAACCAAATTACAAAGTGGTCAAATGCAAAAAGTCAATATAGTTAAACGAGAATACCTATGCATTTCAATAGGTCATTGTACCATATGGAAACTGAGCTGAACCTGATCTGGAGAAAATGTTTATTCTGACACATTATTCAAAACCTGCATGATGTTCAACTTGCAGGATATGTGGACTTTGGCTGATTGCAGTTTCAATTAATATTGTGGTGACTGTCCATTGTTTCTCTTTACCATGCCCACTATTAATTTGCTTCTTTAAATCTGTAAATCTTTAAGTCCTAGTTGTCTTCACTAGATGATAAACAGATGATTGTGGATATGGAACCTAGTTCCCTGCTTTGTATTACATGCTTAGTATTTGTGGTCCAAAGGATTGTACAAATATAGTCCAGCTAAGCTTCTCCAGAAGCCAAACCTATGAGAACATGGACACAGCACACTGAGACCCTGAACATGAGGATTAGAAACAGTTCAAATTCAGGCCGTACACTTCAGTTCTCCATTTTTTGCATGGATTGTTCCTTTTTCCCCACCAGAAAGGGTGCAAAATAACTTCTTTATTGCCTAATTTTGCATCCTGACTTAATCATCATTCCCTGTAATTAAGTGTTTAGATCCTCTAAATACACAGAAAAATTATGTAATTTTCTCTTGCTAATGTTTTCTTTCTTAAGGCATAACCTTTGACCTGGAAGCAATACGGTAGATGGTGTTTGTAAACGCTAAGAAAGCGCTTTACAATCTGTAATTGGTTTTAAAAAAGTTTCAGAAGGAGCTTTAGCGAATTTATATCAATTGTAAAGAGATCAGTATCCTTAGATAATAGGAGGTACTGGTGCATTTGACCTGGTGAGCCTTGAGTTAGAGGTTCCATCAAGAAGGAATTTAAGAATGAGCTCATAAGGCTGGCAGGTACAAGGAGTGCTGCAATCCGATGAATTGGAAGATGAAGATTATTAATACAGCTGTAACCAAAGAAAATGTAGTCAGATTCAGAAAGGAGAACACAGAATTCATGAGGGGCATATCAGCAAAGTTCCACAATTGATTGATTTTTCTGTCTTTCTTCTATAAAGAAAAAAAGAGTTCTGGAAGCTGTTGTGAAGTAATCTAACAGCAAGCTGAATTAGATTGAATCATAAAAAGCAGTGAAAATAACTTAACCATGTGGAAAAAAAAAATGTGTATCAGAGGTCGGTCAATTGAAAGGAACGCTGGACAGCTATGCCATTGGGACTTTTATGACCTTAGACAGTGAGAGTTCATGGGTGTGTCACTGACAGATTATGATTGTGCCTGTGAAACTCAGGTGAACGTTGTTGTTGAATAGGATCCTATTGACTAATAAATTATGGAACTACATAGCTGTTTAGCATCACATGTCTGCAGGGTGTGATGCAGGTAAGTGCTTATCGTCATAACGTATATCTTTGTGTTGACTATTTGAAATGAATTTTACTTTTTTAATTGTCTAGTTGTGGGTTCTGAGTCCTGTGAAAGTTAGAAAGTTAGATCCAGTTTGCACTTTCTTCATTTGGGTATTATTCAGCAAATTTCAGTTATTTTATGGAGATTGTAACAAGTGTAAGATAAAGCAGAAAAGGCATGCATTTGCAGATGACAGGTGCATAACTCAATTGAGCATCTGGATGAATGTAGAAAGTTCAAAGGGTAAGCAAGTAAAAAGTGAACAAAAGTAGCAGAGACAGTATGAGAAGAAACTAAGCCAATATGAAAAGGATTTAGAAAATCTACTTTAAGCATATAAATAGCGACATGGTAATAAAAGGAGTATGGTGGATTAGGGTCCAAAAAAAGGTATTCATGCATGAAACAACACTGTGTGGAGCTAGAGGAACACAGCAGGCAAGTCAGCATTAGAGGAGAGGAAAGCTGATGTTTCGGGCCAGGACCCTTCTTCAGAAGTTCTTGCTATCTGTATTTATGCATGAAGTTAGGGGGCATGGTTGAAACACTAAATTAGCACTGAGCATCCCTGCCATTGATGAAGACAGATGCAGTTCCGGTCATAGTGAAAGAGGAGTCTGTTGAGATACTGGATGGACGAGGTTGTCTGGGCTTAAAGTTGACAAGGCGCTAGGACTGGATGAAATGCAAAAGGAAGAGAATGGTGGAAATTGTAAAGGCACTGGCTATAATCTTCCAAATCCTCCTTTGTGGTGCCAGGGGACTGACAAATTAACGTATGGCAAATGTTGCACCTTTCTTCAAAATGGATATAAGGATATATTCAGCAACTGCAGTCTAGTCAACCTTGCTGGTGGGAATGGTTTTAGAAATTAGTTTGGGACAAAATGAATAGTCACGTGAATGAATGTGGATTTATTAAGGACAAATCATATCTAATTAACTCATGAGTTTTTGATGAATTTACATAGAGGTTTGACAAGGGACATTTGGTAGACATGAATTTCCAAAAGGCATTTGATAATGTGCCACATAACAAGCTTGTCATAAGGTCATAGAATCATAGTCATACAGCACCAAAGGCCATGGAATAAAAGGAACAGTGATAGCATGGATACAAGGTTGGTCAAGTGGCAAGAAAGAGTAATGATGAATAGTTATTTCCTGGACTGGAAGAAGATCTATAGCGAGCATCATAAGGGATTCTTGTTTGGACCACTTTTTTCTTGATCTGTATTAATGATGGCACAATTTCAAAATTTGTGAATGAGGAAAAAAAAATCACAGTATTGTCAACTGTGAGGGGAATATAAATAAATTTCAGGAGGACTTGGACAAGCTGCTAGTGGATAAGTAGTGAATTAATTTTGATTTAGAGAAATGTGAAGTGATTCATTTTGATGGGAAGAACAAGGAGAGACAATATAAAATGAAGGGTATAATTCTAAGGAGGGTGCAAGAGCAGAGGGATCTTGGTGTATCATTGATCATTAAAGATAGGGGAGGCTTAAAAAAACGTCAAACCATAAGACATCCTGGACTTCACAGATAGGAATATTGAGTACAAAATAAAGATACGCTGAACCTGTATAAAATGCTGGTTCTGCCTTAGTTGGTGAGAGGAGAAGGATTTAAAAGGGACCTGAGGGGCAACTTTGCAGTGTATAGTTCATATGTAGAATGAACTGCCAGAAGAAGTCGTATATATAGGTACAGTTACAACATCCAAAAGACCTTTGGACAGTTACATGAATAGGAAAGCCTGAGAGAGAAATGGACCAAACACAGGCAAATGGAATAGCTTAGTTTGGGAAATTTGGCATAGACAATTTGAACCAAACAACTGTTTCCGTATTGTACACTGTATGAAATATTGTTTCCGATTCTGAGCATCACCCTGGAAGGATATAAAGGCATTTATTGGAAGGGCCATAGAGTATAAAAGTAGTAAAGTTTATTGCAACTTTACAAGCTATTGCTGAGACTACATTTGAACTACTGTGGGTAGTTCAATTTCCTTATTTAAGGACACATTTCCATTGGAAGCAGCTCAGATGGTTCACTAGGCTGATTCCTGGGTGGAAGGCATTGTCTTGAGGAAAGATTAAGCAGATTTGGCATTACTCATTAGAGTTTGAAGAATGAAAGGTGATCTTATTGAAACATGCATCTGAATTTTCCTTTTTAGAATTAAAATATATGGAGGGCATCTTTGATAGCATCATATCCAACATGGCCTATTGCAAGTTTCTTGTGCAATCATCCCGTCTTTGGCTCATTTCATGTACAAGTTGGTTCTACGGCGAATTTAAATGGGGAATCATGTGCAGAGGACAAGTGGAAGTTCTCACTGCCATCAAATCTCCGGCACCAAATTTAAAGATCACTAGCTGCAATCTAGGATCATCACTGGAGTCTGTAATCATTGTTGCCACTCATCCACAAAGATATCTGCCAAGCATCAAAAAGTGATTGCCAACTTTAATTTTGCCATTTGCTTCAGGCCAACCAGCTCAAAAAGGAGGTCCTCTTCCTAACTGACAGGAGGAAATCCCCTCCCAGCAGACCCAGACAGCCTTTGTTTAGGTTGCATGTGAGGGAAGGGTCTCTAAATGGCATTGATGTAGCAGGACATAGTTCAGGAAGGGAATAAAAGATGTCCTGCACTCTGCAAAATTGTCACCATCTTCTCACTGCAACTTCACACTCATACAGCATCACAGTCTAACACTGCCACTGTACAGCCATGGCACGTAGGCAAATGCACGTTGCCATAACATGAATGATATGCAATCACATGCACCTTATGCTAACAATCTTCTACCACTTCTCTGGTAATGAGCCTCCTAATCAATTACTGGAGATGGCTCACCACTTGACTGGGCTTTGCATGTTCATCAATTGTTCATTCCCATCACACTTTTTCTTTTCCTGATTGCAGGATAAGCCAGCACACGTGAGAGGATGACCAAGACTGGAGAAGACACTCATGTCTTCACTATCATCAAGGTAGATGCATTCCAGCTGGCAGGTGATAACCAAGACCGGTCCTGCACCAACAGAAAAATCAGCATGGGAGAATCCCATGGGAACACTGTAATGTGCTCTTTTCAAAAATGCAGCCACTCTCAGTCCTTCCTTTAGAGAAGGGTTTGTGCTTCACTAGCTAATTCTCTCTCTTCTGTTCCACAGGGACAAGAAGCCAAACAGAAAAGGGTCCCAGAGGCTCTCTAGAACAAGAGTAAAACTTATGACCTCAAAAGACCCACGTCAAAAGGCTTTCACTTGCATCTTCCACCAGCACAGACTATCACCTTGATGGGTTCCTTAGCTAGAGTAAATTTGGGGACACACTCTGATGAACCAATCACTGACGTGTTTGTAACTGGTAGACGAAGAAATGCCCGTCATCTCTGACAGTCAGAGGACTACTGAAGACCAGGCTTAGCCCTATGTGGAAGCCTCAGGCCTAACATGCTCAACCTACAGAGACAGGCAGGGAAACATTAGGCAGGAATGTGGAAGTTCCTGCAAAACATGAACAAAAGATGGAGAAGCCCATTAATCTTCTGTCTGCTGTGGTAGCTCTAGGATGTGATTGCTTGTCTTATACTGTAGAAGAGTGGGATCGCCTTGGAGAATGGTGTGAAGAAAAAGGCTCAGACAGCTGAATTTGCTCTCAGACTTGTGCTATATTGCTCTAGCCATGGGTGCTTAGCATCAATGGCAAAGCCACACGGGAACGAGGCACCTCAATCTTACATCAAGTGTCCTCTTCTCAAGGAGATGGGTGATGCCAGCAAGTGCACACAGGGAACAGAAGTGACAGACAAGGCTCCTGGGAGTTTTATTTCAGGGCATTCCAGAGATTCTCTGCTTTCCACCTTTCTTCTCTCAGTGACCCTATAGCCTGCAACAAAGCAGGTCAAGGAAGGTGCATCTACATCTGTACAGGAAACTCTCATCTGCCTGGATCTCTCCAGGTCCAGAGCACCCAGAGGATGCCTGCCAAAGTTTTCACAATCATCAGGCTATCTCAATAAGTGGGTTTGTCACTAGACCTGCAGATATCAGGCCCAGATATAGACAAAGTAGTAGGTAATGGAAGAAGAAATCCTTTTGAGCAAACCTCAGTGCCACATCGTAATTTGATGTAAAGAAAATGCAACGTGCAAATATATATGCACCTTCACTGTTCTAATGTTTTGTGTAGTTTCATTTCTTCACTAGGTGCAGACATGGTTTTCTGAAGTGAAAGCATTGCAATAGGATTACTCAGGAGTTTGCAGTTTGCTCATAGTGCCCTCTGGCTACATGGGCATAATCAATCAAATAGATGAGCATTAGCAAACAGAACATCAGTGACCTCTCGGATAAATTTGAGTGAATACTTACAGATTTCATTGAGATCTTCTGTATCTCCCTAACATGATCAAATGATATAGAAGTTCACAACTGCTGTCACTTTCAAGTCAACTGAGATGGGATTCCCTCCTTGCTTGGCACGTTCCATATATTTGTCCAGTATGTTGTATGGCAGATGTAGGAGACAACTTCCCAGGGTCTCCGAAATGGCTTCAATGCTGACTATCTGTCATATGCAGATGGCTGTATTGAATCCTGTAGATTCTGTCTTAGGCCAATGCTGTCTGCCTCCATTGGCCTTCTTGAGCAGGCTGTTGTGCCTCTGGAAGCTGATGCCAGTTCCTGCTAATGTCGCTGCAATTCCTGCTCCTGTTTCTCTTGCTGTTGTTGTGGAAACTGTAATATCATCTAGTTAGTCATGTTTCTTTTTGACCTTTGTGCTACCAACCTACCCTGTTATGCCCATGACAGTCCATCACTTTACAGTGTTTCTCACATGCCCCTTTAACTGTTGTGTAATCCATGGGAAACTGCATTCTGTTTGGCTTTAAGGACAGATTTGTGAACATCTTGACATGCACATGTAGGTAGTGTGCATTACACAGGAAACAAAGCATGACAGTGCACCTTCCTGTACACAAGCTTGCTTTTAATGATTTTGAAGCAAGACCACTCAAATGTGTCCTTGGTATGATGACACTGCCAGCAACAACCCCCCCCCCCCCACTTAACGCCAGGTTTCGCCAATTTTGGCATCAGCCTGGATTCTAGAATGTGTGGTATGCTGGTGATGGTTGCCTTGTGCCAACAGGGTAGCTTTATATCGCAATTGCCTCCCTTACTATATTGTGCATATTGTATTTCAGAGATCATAAGTGGCAATCTGTTGAAAATGTACACTGCATCCATGACTTCAAAAGATCTTGTGATCATGTGATTGAGTATTGTTGATATGCTGGTATTACAACAATTGAGGGCAGCTTACATTGCTATCCATCCATTGGATTTCTGATTAATGGGGGCCTCTTCAGTTGGTCAAAACATGCAATTCCGCTTAAGCTGTAGCCAATTCTACTTTGTAAGTGACATGCAGTAAGTTTAGAGAAAACAAGGTGTAGAGCTGGATGAACACAGCAGGCCAAGCAGCAGGCTGCT
>JAHRHZ010000004.1:16438324-16473645 GCA_024137785.1 Ginglymostoma cirratum | reverse complement strand
ACCTTGTTATCTCAGATTCTCTAGCACCTGCAGTTCCTACTATCTCTGATGCAGTAAGTTTAATTCCCTTTTAAGCATGGTGAAATTCAGCTTGCTTTTTGGGCAGTTCAAGTACCAAACACTAAGCTCCCAACCCCTTGATATATCACCTCCTTCCCACTCTACCATCCTCCCTGGTTCAGCATCCCTATTGCCACTGACTCTCCATCCTCTCTTTAGTGTGCTGGCAATCATTGTCACTGCTGAATTCCTGGCTTTTCTCCATAGTCCCTGAATACTAGGTCTCACTGGCCCTCCCTTGATGGAAGCCATTTACACACTGGTGTTCCTCGACACATCCATGACCTTCCAAATCCCTGGCAACAACATAAACTGTCCTCCATCCCTGTGACTGCTTTTCCCCACTGCAGCAGCCTGGCAGACATCAGCTAGCCTCGGTGTGAACAACACCGTGGATAGACCCTTCACTCTCCCAACCTGTCTGGAGACCAACAATACCCAGCCACACTGGAGCCCAGCTCCAAACTAACTTAAACACAACTTCCTCACTGTAATACAGACTGACTGTATCATAGCCTTCCTCCCTTTCACTGCTTTTATGCCTCCATGCCATTTAGACAATGTCACTGCCTGTTTATTCCTTTTTGGCTCTATGCTATTTAGTTATGAGCAGCCCTTCAATGAGCACTAAAGTGCAATCTTCAGCCATGAGATGTTCCCATCAGCCATGTATGCACAAGCATGCCCTTGAGCCATAAGGCGTTCCCCACCTGCTGTGTGCCACTTGGGCTCAGAAATGACTCATGGGAGACAATTACCTGAGTCTACGAGAAGGTTTTGACTCGACTTGGAGAAGTGAAAGTACAAATGAATTTCAGTATTATATAAAGCTGTATCACTTTAATGATAAAGCAACAAGTATTACTCTGAGGTGGATGAGGAAGTGCTTCTTGCCAGATACACACCTGTCTTTTTGCTGGTGAGTCTTTGAAGTTTCTCAATTGAATAGATTAATTAGGACAGTGAAGTTAATTCCAATGAATTATGACAAATGCATGCAGATGGTTTCTCTCTATCTGTAGACAATATTCTTGACCCATCACTGAAGGGGGAGAATTTAAACCACTGAAGGTTTTCTCTTGATGGCAATGAGACGAATTTTGGCTTCTCAAGCAATAACATTCTTGTGCCTACCATTCTGCTCCCCATGACAAGGACTGGAAAATCCTGCTAAGGGAATTTGACAAGGTAGACAATGGAAAGTTCTTTCCTGCTTTCTTACCCCTTGTGCTTGGCACCCTTTATCGAATATTTTCTAATTTATTTGTAGCCACTAATACTCAATCACAAGAGCTTCTACTTCTGCTTTTCCCAGCCTGTTCCATAGTCCTTGTTCTTGTCAAGCTAATGACCTTTATCTGCTCTTATTTTCTCTTATTCTGGACTACAGATTACCCCCTATTATCAGCATTCCTTTTGCAAGGTCATGATTTATTTTCCTGGGGTCATATTCACTTCCGGGTCCACTTTCAGAACTCATGCTGCTTTTTCTGGCCTTCAACATCTTTATCTCATTTTGTTAAGATATGGATCTTGTCACGTGTCCCTCATCTTGCATATTTAACCAGTATTTTCAGAGGCTTTCCAAGCCTTGCAGTGGTCATGTTCTTACATTCACAGCCTGCATTTGACATATGTGTTACTTTGGTACCAATTTTCAATTGTTGTTCTTCTGGGTCAAATAGCCTCATCTTGCATCTCTGTATCACTTTGTTCATATTTGGACAACCCCTCACCTGGAATAATCTGCTGCTCATGATTGTCTAACATAAGTGTTTATTAAGTACATGGTACCTCATCATTTTCTATGACATGTTCAGATTCCGTAAATGTGTATTCAGTACAAATTAATACTAATTAATACACTCCAAGTTTGGTAACCAATGCTTTGAAATAAATGAATTTTTTTCCATACCTATCAACTTACCCTGATCTTTCCACGCTTTTTATTCATTTCTTTTCTAACATATATGTGATCCCTAGATTAAAGTTTATTTCTGATGGCCTTAAAATCCTGTAAGGCTCATCAAATTTGGTCTGGAGCTTCAGACTTAATGAATACCCTTCTCCCTGCATGCAAAGCATTCCACTGCTTAGAAAAAGTGGAACTGAGTTAGTCCCCAAGCCAGGAAGTGATCATTCATTGCCAAAGGATTTTTTTGGAAACCACTTGATAAGGCCTGTAGCTCACAACTAGGTTCAATGAGTTGTTTTCATGGACTGCCCAAGCCAGACTAGATGTTAATTTATGTGGCTGGTTTGCTAGTATTTTATGAAGCAACAAATCTATTACTATGTGATTTCTTTCACACGCTGTATTACAAAAGTGACTTTTAGTTCTGCATTCATTGCCACAATAATACAGTGGGCAAAGCAGTGGCAGTTGGAATTCAACTGGGAAAAGTGTGAGGTAATACACTTGGGGAGGTCTAACAAGGCACTGAATGATGGGCGCCTGGAAAATACTGAAGATCACAACGACCTTGTGCATATCTAGAGGTCCCTTAAGGTAGTATGGCTGGTAGTTTAGGTGATCAAGAAGACATGTGGGATACTTTATTAACCAAGGTATAGAATACAAGAGCAGGGAGGTTGTGCAGGAACTGTATAAAAAGCTATTCTGCTCCATCCAATTCTTGTCACCACGTTATAGGAAGTATGATTGCTCTAGAGAGGGAATTTAGGAGATTTAGGCTAGAGCGTCAGAGCTATGTGGCAAAATTAGATAAACTGGGTTTGTTCTCCTTAGAGTAGTGAAGTTGGAGATTGCACCTAATAGAGGCGTATAAAGTTATGAAGGGCATAGAAAGGAAGGCACTTTTTCCATTAATAGTAGGGTCAATAATGGCGGTGAGGCATAGATTTATGTTAAGAGGAGAATATTTTTTACCCAGAGGGCAATGGGAGGCTGGAAGTCATTGTTTCAAAGTGTAGGTTGAATCAGATGCTCTTGTAAACATTTAAGCAGTATTCACTTGAATTACCATGGTCTCCAAGGCTATTGGCCAAGACCTAGAAAATGTGATTAATGCAGTCAGATCTTTGTTGATGGGTTTGGACAACCTTCTGTGCTGTAAGCATTTAAGAATCTGTTCATATTTACACACATATCCTTAAATTCATCATTGTCAAATTCCCTTCCATCAGCAGTTAGGAATTTAGCTGGTATCCACAGTCTGGTCTCTAGTTTTTCGGTTACTTGTCTACTGTCACTCTTTTCTCTTTACTGTATATTGTTGTGGATCAACTAATTCCAGTTGTCATATGTATAAAGCACAAGATGTTTTTTCCCTTATCACATACTTTCAAATCCATTGCTACAATTTTGTTAGTGTCTTGCGAATGGACACTCACTATGGGCTGTGATGGTGTCCTCCTACATATTTATGTTTACATATATATTTCTCACTGATTCCTTCTTTAAGTTCAGTAGAATCATCTTCCCCAACTCCTGCATTCTTTTGTAGGATATTAACCCATGAGATGATGCTTGGGCAAATTGAAGTAGTTTTGAGAGAATTCACCTTGTTTCCTTTGTAAATTACATCTCCTGATGCCAATAACACTTGTTTAATATTTTGATTAGAGATGTTAGACTTTGTTAAGGAATACAGTAACTTTCACATTATATTTACTGCAAAACCACTGACTTCCCTAAAACAACTGCCTTGTTGTGTTCCATGTCCAGTTTCATTACAGCCTTTCTAATATATGGTCTTCTCAACAATAAGAGTATTTCACCTGACAGCATATCTGTATTGATAGAACAATTTACCCCAGTTATCACCACTCTTTCGTGATTTCAGTACTTTGTCATTCACAAATCTGAAGCAGATAAAGTTCTTAAATTCCTTATTATTTAAGAGTCTGGGTAACATTTTAACCAATCCACATCATACACGGTGGACATTCATCCACTGTCCAACACAGCTTGATTGAATGTGTCTGCAACTAAAACGTCCATTCCTGTGAAGATACTCCTTGTAACTCGTAAAATAACCTCTATCTAATCAGTATCACTATCTTCTCGTTATGAACATTGTGTGGTGCACAATTTGAAACGTTGTCGCTCCATACAATTCATTAGATAGTGGTATTTCAAATTGCATCTAAAATAACAGTTGACCACACCCCAAACATTCCTGGGATTACTTCTTCTATTATCGTTCCCTAATTCTATTATGTGCTAGAATGAACTGAGTTACCTCGATCTTCTCTCCTATTAGTTATGAATCTTCTTTTGTATTGAAGCTATTGAACTGTATCTGGGTGGTCTCGCATCGTTGCTATCATTAAATCCCCAACTCTTTGTGTTACTGCTGAAAGCTCCATTTAAGCCATGAAGGCCACGAAAATGAATATTTTCCAAGGATTTTAATTTAAGGCTTCTAGTTCTAAAATTGTGATTCTTCCGGGAAATCTAACTCCAGTTAATACTAGGAGTCTATCCATGTTCAATATTTTAGAACAGTCCAGTGATTTAAAACACAATTATTCTACAGAATATCCACCAAGTCTGACTTTCCCTCTCATGAATTTAACAGGTCACCAGTGTTTCCTTTTTTTCCCTTCTTCCTCTGTGGCCTTCCGAGGTCCACACGCGGTAGTGACTTCCGAAATCGCAAGTTAGTGCTGTGGTCGGGGTCATATGGGGAAACCAAGAGCGACTGCACATGTACAGCCACGCAGCTTTGGGGGAATATCGTAGGTGACTTTTCTTATAAACTTTGCTCAGACATTTTGATATAATTTCCAAACCTTCCTTAGTATACAGTTATTGCACCATTCGCCTCAAGAATACTTTAGACCCGATCATACTTTGGGAAGGCATTGGCAAGTATGCAACCCGTGCCCACAAACCTAAGTTCTAAATCATAACGTTCAGCTTCATGAAACATCGCTGGAAAGTCATATCCTGACACTGCATTTGGTTTCAGCAATTCCTCTCCTAGGGAATTCTAATCACAATCGTCTGTTTGAAAATAACTCTCAACTCCCAGTCTTCAGTGTTAGGTACTGTTCTGTGTGACCAACATCAATTCAGATCCAAGCCACCTTTCTTGGTGAATAGCGTTTAGTAACTACGCAACCCTACAGCCAGTCTCCCCCCACCTCCCTCCCCATTTATATGTACCCAATAAATTAATCAATCAACAATCACCTTAACGATTTGTTGCATTAACATGATTCCCCGTGCGATAACCGCTTTCTATTCGTTATCTCTAGATAATGAACTATCCAACTTTTCCTTTAGTGTATTGGATCTCATTGAAATCTTGAATAACTAATGTTGTGGATGATGTTACAAATGCAGTGTGCAATGATCGAAATGGCTATAGCTTTCTGAATATATCACTACATTTTTTAACCTATAAAACTGTCACATGGACATATCAAAGTCTTATGGGTTCAATCTGATTGCCGCTTAAGATCTGATTCACGTTTCCACCTACATTTCTTTCTATTTTGGCAATATCACACAGCTTTAGAATTCTCAACCTTCTTTTCAAATCCTTCCATTGCCTTACCCATCTGAAATTCTAGCCTCTTGAGAATCCCTCATTTTATTAATTTTAGCAGGCGCTCAGTCCTAAATTCTGAATTTCCCTTGTCTAAGATAATCCTTAAAATCTACCACTATGACTTAGTCTTTGGTCATCTGCCCTAACATCTCTTTATGCAATTTAGTGTTTAATTTTGTTTGATAATGTTCCTGTAAAATACATTAGGACACTTTGTTAAATGCGTTATATAATGGTGAGTTGTGTATTTAATTTGGTCTCATTCAACATCAGCTATTTTTCTTGTTATACTGAAACAGAATTAAACTCGAACTCCCACCTCCTTCCTTTTGTAGCACTAACTGTTGTCCTTTCCCATTTGTCAATGAATGCCACTCTCTGAAACTTAACTTGCAAGTCCAAATTAAGGCTGTCCAAATCTTTTTAATGAGCTTGTATTGTTTCTAGTCGCTCATTTGCTGTCATCCTTAAATATAAATCTTATTAAATTTTCTATTCACTAAATCATACACAAACATTGTGACAACAGTGCTAACTTTGTGTGTCCTCAGTGGCGACCACTTTCCACACTGTGATGTTCTCACTTCCAACTTCAGAAGAAACTTCAGAAGAAAATTTTCTATCCATGCACCTGTCCAGGTGTCTTTACAAGCGTTGTAATTGTACCTATCTCTGCCACTTCCTCTGGAAACTCATTCCATATATGCATCATTCTGTGTGAAAAAGTTGCTCTTCAGATCCCTTTTGAATCTTTCCCCTCTCACCTTAAACCTATCCCCTATAGTTTTGGACTCTCCTACCCTTGGGAAAAGACCTTGGCTATTCACCCTATCCTCGTGATTTTGGAAACCTCTATAAGGTCACCCCTCAGCCTCCTACACTACAGGGAAAGGAGACCCAGCCTATCCAGCCTCTCCTTATAACTCAAACCTTCCATCCTCAGTAACATCCTTGTAAATCTATTTTGCACCCTTTCCAGTTTAATAATATCCTTCTTATAATAGGGTGACAAGAATTGAACGCAGTATTCCAAATTGGCCTTACCAATGTCTTGTAAAGCTGTAACATGATGTCCCAATTCCTATACTCATTGTTTCGACCTATGAAGGCAAATGTGCCAAATGCTGCTTTCACCACCCTGTCTACCTGTGATGCCACTTTCAAGGAACTATGTACTTGCACCCCTAGGTGTCTCTGTTCAACAACACTCCCCAGGACCCTCCCATTAACTGTGTAAGTACTCTTCTGGTTTGTCCTACTAAACACCTCACATTTATCGGAATTAAACTCCATTTGCCATTCCTTGACCCACTGGCCCAGTTGATCAAGATCCTGTTGTACTTTTAGATAACCTTCTTCATTGTCCACTATGCCACCAATTTTGGTGTCATCTACAAACTTACTAACCATTCCTCCTACATTCTCATCCAAATTGTTTTTATACATGACAAACAATAGTTGACCCAGCACCAATCATTGTAGCACACTGCTGGTCACAGGCTTCTAGTCCGAGAAACAACTCTCTACCACCACCCTCTGTCAAGCTAATTTTGTATCCAATTGGCTACCTCTCCTTGGATCCCTTGTGATCTAACTTTACTAACCAGTCTTTTATGTAGTGCCTTGTCAAAGGCCTTGCTAGAGTCCATGTAGACAACGTCTACTGCACTGCCCTCGTCTATCTCTTGGTCACCTCTTCAAAAAATTCAGTCAAATTTGTGAGACATGATTGCCTACACACAAAGCTATGCTGACTATCCTTAATCCATCCTTGCCTTTCCAAATGCATGTAGATCCTGTCTCTCAGAATCCCCTCCAATGTACCCACCACTAACATTAGGCTCACTGGTTTGTAGTTCCCTGGCTTTTCCTTGCAGCCTTTTCCTTTTAGAATGGCACAACGTTAGCGGCCCTCCAGTTTTCCAGCACTTCACCCATGGATGTCGATGATACAATCCTCTCTGGTAGGGGCCCCACAATTTCTTTCCTAGCTTCCCACAATGTCTTGAAATATACTTGATCAGATCCCAGGGATTTATCTACCCTTTGTGCATTTTAAGACCTCCTGCAACTCATCTTCTGTAATGTTGAGTTCTTTCAGACATCATTATTTACTTCTTTGAGTTCCCTAGCTTTCATGCATTTCTCCATGGTAAATACTGACAAGAAATTTTCGTTTAGGATCACACCCATCTTCTGTGACTCCACACATAGACAACCTTGTTGATCTTTAAGGGGCCTTATTATCTATCTAGTTACTCTTTTGCTGTTAATATATTTGTATTATCTTTTTGGATTCTCCTTTACCTTACCTGCCAAAGCAATCTCATGGCCCCTTTTTGCCCTCCTGATATCCCTCAACTGTACACCTACACTACCTATATTCTTCAACAGATTCTCTTGATCTCAGCTGCCTATATCTGATATATGCCTCCTTTCTTCTCTTGCCCAGAGCCTCAATATCTTTAGTCATCCAGTGTTGCCTAAAACCTTCCCTTAGCCTTCACTCTAACAAGAATATGCTGGCCCTGAACTCTTGTTATCTCACTTTTGAAAGCCTCCCACTTGCCAGACATCCCTTTACTTGTGAATAGCCTCCCCCAGTCAGCTTCTGGAAGTTCCTGTCTAAAATCATCAAAATTGGCCTTGTCCCAATTTAGAACTTCAGTTTGGGGACCAGACATGTCTTTGTCCATAACTATTTTAAGACTAATAGAATTATGGTCACTGGTCCCAAAGTGCTCCCCCACTAACACCTCAGTGATTTGCCTGCCTTATTTCCCAAGCAGAGTTTGAGTTTCTCCCCCCATTCTCTCGTAGGGCCATCTATATATTCATTGAGAAATGCCTTTAACACTATGGCAGTCCCAGCTCATGTTTAGAAAGTTAAAATGCCTTATTATTACAGCCCTATTATTCGTACAGCTGAGATCTCCCTGTATGTTTGTTCCTCAATTTCACACTGACTATCGGATGGCTTACAGTACAATCCCATCAAAGTGGTTACCCACTTCTTGTTTCTCAGTTCCATCCATATAGCCTCTCTGGACAATCGCTCAGGAATATCCTAAGTACTGCCGTGATGTTTTCCCTAATCAAAAATACCACTCCCCACCTCTCTTCCCTTCCCTTCTGTACTTCCTATAGCATCTGCACCCCAGAAATTGAGCTGCCAGTCCTGTCTCTCCTTCAGTAATGTTTCTCTAAAAGTTATGATATCCCAGTCCCATGTACCCATCCATGTCCTGAATTCATCAGCCTTCCCTGTCAGGCCTCTTGCATTGAAATAAATGCAGTTTAATACATCAGTCTTCGCTCATTCCCTGTGCTGACCTTGCCTGCCTTGTCTACTCAACTTGTTCTGTTTAACTTTTGTTTTTGTCTCACTTCTGTTTAGTGTCCCACTCCTGCCAGACCAGTTTAAACCCTCCTAAGTAGCTCTAGCAAATCTCCCTGCCAGGATATTGGTCCCCCTCCAGTTCAGGTACAATCCATCCCTCTGTACATGTCACCTTTGCCCCAGAAGAGATTCCAGTGATCCACAAATCTGAATTCTTGTCCCTTGAACCAAATCCTCAGCCACACATTCACCTGCCCTATCCTCTTATTCCTACTCTCACTAAATGTGGTACTGGAGTAATCCGGAGATTACTACTCTTGAGGTCCTGGTTTTTAACCCTACCTCACTCCTATATTCATTCTGCAAGACCTCATTCCTTTTTCTACTTATTTTGTTAGTACCAGTGTGTACAATGGCCTTCAGCTGTTCACAGTCCCGTTCAAGAATTTGCTACAACCGCTCTGAGATGTCCTTGACCCCGGCACCAGGGAGGCAACACACCATTTTGGAGTCTCGCTCACGGCCACAGAAACTTCTGTCTGTGCCCCTTACTACAGAGTCCCCTATCACAGTTGCTCACTTGGACTTTGCCAAACCCTGCTTTACAGCAGAGCCAGTTGTGGTGCCACAGACCTGGCTGATGCTGCTATTTTCCTCGGAGCGACTATCCCTCCCAAAGTATTCAAAATGGTATACTTGTTTGAGAGGAGGACAACTGCAGGTGACCTTTGCATTACCTGCTTACCTCTCCTAGCAGTCACCCATCTACCCAATTGAACCTGTGATGTGACCACCTTCCTGAAACTATTGTCTATCACACTCTGCATCTTGTATGCTCCTCAGTGTGTCCAATGCCACTCCAACCAACCCATGTGGTCTGAGAGGAGCTGCAGCTAGACACACTTCCTTATGAATTAAAAGTTTAAAAGTTTGAACATTGTAGCAAAAAGTACCTCCCTATTGAGCCATTCCTTAGACATTAGGTACATCAATTACTCTGAGAAATCCATATTGAACACCTGTATACATCTTGCCAGTCTGCTGTTTTTGCCTGTTATGGATTTTAGGTGCAAATTTTGTATTGTCAATTTATGCAACATGGTTGCTAGTTAGCAATGATCTACTGAGTAAAGACTAGTATATTAAAACCTGGTATAGTTGTACAGACTGCAAAAGGGCTAACTTTCTTCTTGAATTTTCTGCCTGAAGACTGGTCTTTGATAGTTATTCACTGAGCCAGTCAAAGTGCCATGATTTTCTCTTGCAGGTTAGGGCATGAGACAGGCTCCAAATTTGCTTCAATTGAACACAGATCAAACCCTCTGTTTTTGATGTTAATTTGAGTCAAACACTTGCTATCTAGCTCTCAACTTCTCATCTATATAATCCAAAGGGTCTGAGTTTAGTGCTTGATCTGTGTTGAATAACAGACAACAGTAGTTTGAGAATAATTGCTGATGTTCAAAAGCAGAATTGGGTTTGGTCATTATAATCTCTAAATGCTGTAATCACTGTCCGGGCTGTACATGAAAGATGGTCTTTTAGGGAGTGTAATGAAGCAAGCTGACCCCTTGCAGCCATGCACAAAAGCCAGTCCTTCAGGGTGGCGAGGATTAAAAATTATGGGAAGAAAAACTTTTATCGTTTACTTTTACTATTTAATTAAATTTTGTTGAAAGGAGTTTCATTGGGTTATTATCCTCCTGATAAAATATGCTAAAAATAATTTCCATTTTTATTAAAGTAGGTTCACCTAATTACCTTGACTGGTGTGAGACAGATGTCGGGTATTATCTAGAATAATTGTATTACTTTTTACATCGGAAACCCAAGACAATTAAATCCTCTGACCAATTTAGGTTTAAATTGAATCTTGTTCCTTTTGTATCTCTTAATACTTTAGTTGATGTAAACTCTTAGAAAGAGCTTTGTTGGCCTATATAGCTTAGATTTTTAAAAGTTGCTACATTCAAAGAGCACCTTTTTTTAAAAAAAAAATACTCCTACTCAATTAAAACAAGTGTATATAGAATTTTAAGCAGGCTTGGCAGTATGAATAACCAAAGCTAGGGTGGGTGCAGGTCGTTGTTTGAAATACAAGGTGGTACTAGCTCAAGCAATATTATAGAAACCCCGTACATTTGTAACAACCTACAACACAATGTGTTGACAGTTATAGATCATTTTGAGTAAACTTTGAGTTTAGTGGCTGACTTTTATCGCTTGTGACCAATAATTTTGTTCCATATCTCCTGTTTACCAATGAAAATGTTGATTTTACAATTACTACTGGATAGAACATTGCCTCTTCCCCTCTGTGATTTTGTTTTCAGACAGAATGAACAAAAAAAAATCTGCCAGCTTTAAGAATGCTAATTGAGTTGAGTTTGACGTTCACAATCCGTTTCCAAATTGGTTGCCCAACTTCGTAAGAGCATAAACGTGGATGTTTGGGCAATGGAATGACATATTGAATTCCACTTATGTGTGGTTTTTTTCAACCAAGATTTAAGGTGAAGTGTGATGGCATAATCCACCAGTACACGGCACCAAAAATAATAGGATGTGGGTTTAATTCATTGTTTTTCTATTCTACCTCATCAAAGTGATGCTTGCAGGTCAGAAGGGAAGCATTAAATCAGAAGCAAAAAGGGCAATGGTTATGAATTTAAAAAGAAAGTTGCAAATGCTGGAGGTTACAAATAAAGACAGAAGATGGTGGAAATAGACTGCAGATTAGTTAGTACATGTAGAAAGAAAATAAAATGTGGCATTTTGAATGCACATCTTTCACTAGAACAGTACTTGTAATGTAATGCTGACTTGTTAGAGTTTCTGCCATCAGAATCAATGCATTGGCATTCACTGTGAACTAAGTGAAATGTGGTATTCTGAATTTTTAATGACTTGATCGAGTGATGGGATTGACCTCCATTATAAGGTCAGAAGTGGGAATCACTGCACAATGGTCAGCACCATTTGTATCTCTTCAGTTACTTAAGCAGTTTATATTCAAATACAGCAAGACCTAGACAATACCCAGGCCTGGTCTGAAAAGTGGAAATTAATATTTATGCTACACGAATGCCATGAAATTATCATCACCAATAAAAGACAATCAAACCATTAGTGAATCAACCCCTATCAAAATCCTGGGATTACCATTGACCATAAACTCAACTGGACTAGCCATGTAATTACAGTGGCTACAAGAACCAGGTCAGAGGCTAGGAGTCCTGCAGTGAGTAACTCAGTCCTGACTTCCCAAAGCCTATCCACCAACTACAAGGCACAAGTCAGGAATGTGATGGGTGAATGCAACTCAAATGACCCTTAGAAAATTTGACACTATCCAAGATAAAGCAGCTGAGTTGATTGGCACCACATTCACTACTTCCACCAGCAATGCTCAGTAGCAGTGTGACCATTTTAAAATGCTGTGCAGAAATTCACCAAAGCTCCTTAGACAACTCCAAACCCATGATTGCTTCCATTTAGAAGGACAAGGCTGCAGATACATGGGAAAGCCACCACCTGCAAGTTCCTCTCCAAGCCACTCACCATCCTGACTTGGAAATACATTCCCATTTCTTCAATGTTGTTGGGTTAAAATCCTGGAATTCCCTCCCTAGATGCATTACAGGTCTACCTACAGCACATGAACAGCAATGGTTCAAGAAGACAGCTCACCACCATTTTCTCAAGGGCAATAAATGCTGGTCTGCCAGTGATGCCTGCATCCTATCAAGGATTTTTAAAAAATCTTGAAAAGTTCAAGTCCAAACTAAATGGATTAGCCATTCTTTCCAAGCTAAAAGTCAGTTGGGGCCTCACAAACCAGAAATCTGGGTTACTCCATTATGATATTAGGCTGGTGGTAGCCTTAATTGGGAGAAAGTCAAGTCTTAGAGAGCTGCTGGCCATTCAAATGAGCAGTGTCAGGAGAAGTCAGTGACCACTGCCGTGACTGCAAGTGGCCCCGCAAGTGAAGAGATAATATCTCCTGATTTGAGGTAAGTCCTAGGATTTGGATGTGCATAGGTGGGAGACCCTAGAAGGTAAATGAGTGGAGTAGGGTTTAGTTTAGAGAGACAATGGGAGAAGGAATAACAAGGAGTTACAATTTTGGGACAATAGCAAAAGAGTTCACCCAAAGAAGATATGCCTCTCTTCCTGCACAACATCAGTCAACAAGTCAAAGCAGCTGAACTGCCTGGCCATGCTTCTGCCTTTCCCTCCAGACTAAAAATGCAACAGTGATACATTAAGACCCTTAAATGACAGTTAATTAGTCCACTTAAGCATTTGAGGCCCATTGTGGCTATCTGACACCTTACCCTTCCCCTGGATTATGGGCAGGTCAGGGATAGGTGGGAAGGTGAAAGGCTGGCCATTCCCCTTAGTTTATCAGCCCCTTCTTCAAATAAACCAGTGGTTTATTTGCGGTGGGGGCATGAATGGTGTGAATTTCAGGTCATGGAGTCGATGGTGTCGAAAAGATTTACAAAGATGAGACCAGAAATATTTGGGCATCCATAGCAGGATAAGGTGAACAGCTTTTGCAATTGTCTAATAGCTTGAGATTCTTTCAGCTTTTTTGGGTAACAGCAGGGCTGCAGGATGGATGAGCTAACAGACCATGGCACAGTGGTACAGGAAAACATGCAGGTGGATGAAAAAGTAATTTGTGATCGTAGGGAAAGAGTGATTTACAACATTGTCTAAAGCAAAGACCATGAGTCCAAATAGAGATAACAAGCATGGGGCTGGATGAACACAGCAGGTCAAGCAGCATCATAGGAGAAGGAAAACTTGCTTGGTATCTCGGATTCTCCAGCATCTGCAGTACCTTTTATCTATGAGTCCAAACGGCTTTGTTGCCTATCTGGTGTCAGGGTTCAGGATGTATGCTCGAGAGTGAAGATGAATGTGTAGCGGAGTGGGGAGGATCCAGACTTTGTGGCCCTTGTAAGTGCCAACAACATAGACAGGAGATTCTGCATAGGTGAAACTAGATGCCGAACCTCAAAAGGTCATAACTTCTGGATTATTACTGAAAACCACATGCAGTTTGGCATAGGGTAAATCAGAGATGAATGTGTGGCTCAAAGACAAGTTGATTTTGGTTTGTGGGGCACTGGCACCAGTAGTGGGAAAAGTGGGATCTGTACCATTGGGACAGTCTCTACCTGAACCTCGCTGGGACTGTGCACTTGTCAGCCATAGAAGTAGGGAAGTAGAGAGGATTTTAAACCAAATAGGGAGGTATTTATATGGAAATGATAAACAGACAGAGAGGAAGGCAAAGTACAAACCTAAGAGTAAATTAAAATGTAAAGCTAAAGGTTACTAAAAGGATAAAAGGACTTTATCTCAATGTTTATAGTATTCAAAACTAAACATGAACTGAGAGCAAAAATAGAAATAAGTAAGTACAACATAACCACTGCAGAGACATGACTGTAAGATGACATGGATTGGTACCTGAATATTTAAAGATATAGGACATGGGAAAAGGACAGGAAGCTTGGAAAAGGGAATAATGTTGCTCTGTTAATGATGGCATTGGTACAATAGAGAAGAACGATCCCAGTTCAGGAAATCAGGATGTGAAAACTGTTTGGTGAGTTGAGAAGTTGTAAAGGCAAAAAGTCACTTGTGGGATTACAGGCCCCCTATCAGCAACCACTTGGTTGTGTGGAGCATAAAGAAAGAAATAATAGGAGCTTGTCAAACCATAACAATAATCTTGAGATTTTAATGTTCATCTTGATGGAAAATTTCAGATGGACAAAGGTAACATGAGGAGGTAGGAAGGGGAGTTCATAAGATATCTTCAGATAGTTTCTTAAAACAGAATTTTTATTGTTGACCAGAGAACAGGCTATATTAGCCTTGGCATTTTGCAACAAGACAGAAATAACTAACATTCCCAGAAAAGGTGCGACCATAACGTGATTGAATTTTACATGCAGTTTGAGGGAGAATGAAATGATGCAAAATTTTTTAAGAAACGTCAGTAATGACAATTATGAGGCCATGAAAGCAGAGCAGGCTAAATTGAATTGGCAAATTAGGTTAAAGGATAAGACAACAGAGATGCTTTGGCAGACATCTAAAGGGGATGTTTCAAATACACAGAATAGTAATTCATTCTAATGTGTAAAAAAAAAAATTCTCATGGATTGACCCATCATCTGTAGCTTACTAGAAAGAACTTAAACAAAATGCACATAACTGTGCAAAGATCAGTACATCAGAAAATTGGGTAGAATATAAAAAAAACAAAGAATGGCCAAAAAAAAGCAAAAAATAGAACGAGAAAAAGCTAGCCACAAATAGAAACAGATAGTAAGAGTTTCTATATCATCCTTATTGGCATGGAAAGAAGATTGGCTAGCTAATATGAATCAGAGAGTAGGCACAGGGGTGAAAGATTCAGGAATAGGCAGGAATGTGGATTTAAATTACAGTCAGAGCAGCCATGATCTTACTAAATAGCAGAGCAGGTTCGAGGGTCCAAATGGCCTACTGTTGCTCCATGTTCATATATAAACAGGATGGGTCTCTGTTCTCTCAGTAAAAGAAGCTTTCGGCAGTACCTAATAGAAAGATTTTGATGAAGTGGATATAGAGAGAATATTTCCTCTTGTGGAGAAGACTGTAACTAGAAGTAAGTCATCAATACAAGATAGTCACCAAGAAATCCAATAGGGGATTCAGAAGAAATTTCTTTATCCAGAGTGATGAGAATTTGGAACTCACTTGCACAGAGCGGTTCAGCAAACAGTAAAAATGATTTAATGGCATAGTATACTGGCATATGTGGAGAAGGAAAGAGGATTATAATGATAAATTTAACTGAGGAAAGATGGGAGGGAGCTTGTAGAGCCTAAATGTCAGCATGGACCAAATGGGCTGAATGGCCTGATTCTGTGCTGTACATTCC
Organism: Ginglymostoma cirratum; assembly: GCA_024137785.1. Taxonomy (NCBI): domain Eukaryota; kingdom Metazoa; phylum Chordata; class Chondrichthyes; order Orectolobiformes; family Ginglymostomatidae; genus Ginglymostoma; species Ginglymostoma cirratum. Next base: position 16,457,774 of record JAHRHZ010000004.1, on the reverse strand, counting down.
ATCTAAGTAGGACAATTCAGTAGCAGAGGAGTGCAATTTGTAACAATTTCGTTGGAAATTAATATAAATGGGAGACCAGCTATTCTAGCAATTAAAAGGTGATTGACTCATTACCTCTTTATTTGGAAGAAATAGTTCTGAGTTGAAGTTTACTAAATAGGACTTTTTAGTTGTGCCTTTACTATTCCAAAGTGGGTAATATAATTCCAACTTCCCATTTGTCTTGAAGCTGAAAGGTTAGTACTAATTTAGATGTAGAATATATACAGCATTTTGCAGGTGGCCCATAGTTTTGGTCAAAACTGATCTCCGCGATTGCCTCGTCCGCTCCACAGTCCCCACTAGTCTCACCATACCAGCACCTTTCCCTGCAACTGCAGGAGGTGCTACATCTGCCCCTACACCACCCCCCTCACCTCAATCCCAGGCCCCAAAAAATCCTCACATATCACCCCATTAACCTCCAGATTCAATGCATCATTCTCCGCCACCTGCAATCTGACCCCACTATGAAGGATATATTTCCCTCCCCACCCTTATCTGCCTTCCGGAGGGACCGCTCTCTCCACGACTCCCTCATCCTCTCCACACTCCCCACTAGCCTCACCACGTTTCCCTGCAACTACAGGAGGTGCTACACCTCCCCGCTCACCTCCATCCCTGGCCCCAAAAACACCTTCCACATCAAACAGATGTTCACCTGCACATCCACTAATGTGGTCTATTGTATCCACTATTTCCGATGTGGCCTCCTCTACACTGGTGAGACCAAGCGGAGGCTCGGAGACCGCTTTGTAGAGCACCTATGCTCAGTTCGCAACCTCCCAGTCGCAAACCACTTCAACTCCCCCCTCCCACTCCCTGGACGATATGTCCATCCTGGGCCTCCTCCAGTGTCACAATGATGCCACCCGGAAACTGGAGGATCGGAACCTCATATTTTGCCTTGGAAGCCTACAACCCAATGGTCTCAATGTGGACTTTACTAGCTTCAAAATCTCCCCACCCCCAACCTCATCCCAAAACCAGCTCCCCCTCTCATCCCCACCTCATTGATCTGTCCGTCTTCTCTCCCACCTGTCTGCTCCTCCCATCTCACTGACTAATCCCCATCCCCACTTCCTACCTACACTCACCTTTACTAGCTTCATCCCCGCCTCCTTGACCTGTCTGTCTTCTCTCCCACCTGCTATCACTGCCTCCCCCGCCCCATTTATTTCAGAGCCCTCTTCTCCTCCCCCATTTCTGAAGAAGGGTCCCAACCCGAAATGTCAGCTTTCCTCCTCCTCTGATGCTGCCTGGCCTGCTGTGTTCCTCCAGCTCCACACTGTGTTATCTCAGACTCCAGCATCAGCAGTTCTTACTATCCTTTATCTGATTTGAGACAGAATAAACAGAGGAGGGCAGGAGTGTCGCATTGTATACAGTGTTTGAACTGTTTAACTTGCAGTTTGAACATTCAGCTCTAAGTGCAACATTTACTGGACTGAAAAAATATATCCAACATTTCTAAATAAAATTTAATCTGTATACTAATTGTCCAATGCAGATTTGTTACAATCGGTTGTTTTCCTTTTTAAAATCAAAATTCCTCTCCTCTGTCATGCTGGGTTACAATTTAATGGACGGTGTTAGCTATTCATGTCACTTTAGCCGGAATGTGAATGTTGGAAGATTAGTCAGTTATAGTTAAATGTGACCCTGCCCTTACCTAACGTTTACATGTGCACGTTCCAGCAAAGGGTCTGTGGTCACAATCCAATCTTAATGAGAACTTGACCTCAAAAATTGTTTGGTCTGCAAAGTAGAACTGCTGGATAGTAGGTCAGATGGATCTGTTCTGAAGGCAAGCCATCCAAGATCCACTTGATGAGAAAATCTTCTGGCAAGGTGCTAGAATTCACAGGTTAGAAAAAATTAGGGATTTACAGCCTGAAGATGACTGAAAGCCTGGGTACTGATTAGTGCAGCTAGAAAGTCATTTTTGATGTAATTTTGGGGCTATTGAGCAAGGACTTGATATGGACTTGCAATAGGAGGAAAAAAAAATCAAATTTTGATGTCTCCTACAACTCCCAAACCTCTATCTCTCAAGGAAAGTTTCTCTAGTAGCAGTTATGCTACCTTTGCATGGAGTCTACAGCAATTTTATACCATACAGTACATTGTATCATAAAAGAAGACTGAAAAGGAACATGAGGCAGCATTGAAAAAGGAAGTAACCATAATGTTTTAGCACGAGAACATACAGGCAACACAGGTCCAATGATGGTCTAAATGTGGACATGTGATTTGAAAATATTTGCTTTACTAAACAGGCAATTAGGGAGCCACGCCAGCTATAATACAGGCAGTTGCATCCAATGATCATCTGATTGCACAGCTGTCTATGGCTATTAAAGTCATAAAAACAACCACCTTATCTGCCATAGCTCATTCCATGCAAGCTGTGTAATCTCAGCCAGAGTGTTGTTTGGGAATACATTCATCAGTTTGTTCTACTCTGTATGGGTGAAAGATTTTACCGGTTTCCATGAGCTGGTAAAAGGGTGGACAACCAACATACACGTGACATAAATATTCTAGAATTCAGAGCAAAAGCTGTCATCTCTAGTCATCAACACTATCTGAAGTGCATGATTCATATGCCATCACTAAGCCAAAATTTGCTCCGTTCATCAGGTAACTGGGAATATAGCTAGTTCAGCAGGCAGCCGTGAAACAAGACCATGTAGTTTTGTTGAATCTTTTAAGGTGTGGGGGAATAAGTGGCACCCTGTAGATTTGCAAACTTCTCTTGTTGACTTCCACCTTTAACTTTCACCCTTCGTGCACTTTCAGATCATATGTGACAATATGTCAAAGATTCCACATGCTGATACAAGACATGCATCCAGTCTTTCAAATACAGCTCTTCCTAGGCATTTCCAAGAACAAAATCATGTCAATTAATGATTCATGAGAAGCCTTATCTCCTGCTCTATTTGGATTTCATTCAGGAGGATGACCATATATCCCACTTTAAAAGCACAGTGTTACGTCTAATTCCTGTTGAAGGTAACACTGGTGTCCCAACTTGTTCTTTTAAAGTAGCAATTTGACCCATATTTTCTGCATCCGTATATCTACTATGTTTTGGAACAACCAATGTCACCAAATGGTTACTGTTCTTGAAACAAACCTAAGGGTACATGTGGGGTAGTGTTATATTGTTATATTATTCTTATTTTATTCCAAAAGGAAGACAAGTGCTATAAGAAGGATGTACCAGTTTTAGCTAACTCAGAGAATTAAGGATGGCATCAAAGTGAATGAAAAAGTGTACAATGCTGTGAAGACTGAGAAAAGTTTACATGATAGGAAATGTTGATGAATCACCTCCTATTGCATACCTCCTGGCTTTTAATCTCCTGACCATGTCTCAGTGTTCAATTTCTTCATTCCCCTTCGCAGCTTCCTAACTCCTCCGCAGCCTGTGAGTTTCTCCTTATCATATTTCCCTCCTTCCCCCACCATCTCTGCCATATTTCACATTTTAATGTGGTCTCACAGGTTAATTGAATAAAATGGGGAAACAAAAAAAAACATACCATCCTCCATTTTGACCCTTTTCCCAAAATAACCTATTCTTGTTAGGAGTAGAGATTACAAATGTATCAACGAATTAGGAGCAGAGACAAACATTCTCCACTATTCAATAAGATTATGGCTGATCTATTTATGTTACAAATTTTGGACTCCCGTCTATCTCTGATAACCTCTGATTTTTGTTGGGTAAGGGAATCAATCTATCTCTGCCTTTAAAATACTCAATGACCACCCTCACATCCACCATGCCAACCTTGTTAAGACTTTTCAGAATTTTAAAATTATGTTTAAAATTTTGTAGATTTCAAATCAGATCCCTTCTCATTCTTCTATACCTAGTGAATATAAGCCAAGTTGAACCAACCTCTTGTAATACAACATAATACTGATAAAGCTTGACACCACTGAGGACAAAGCAGCTTGCTTGATTGCCACTACATCCACAAGCCTCTACTCCCTTCACCACCAATGCTCAGTAGCAGCAGTGTGCGCTACTTACAAGATGAACTGTAGAAATTCAAAGATCCTCAGACAGCACCTTCCAAACCACAGTCACTTCCATCTATAGTGACAAGGGCTGCAGACACACGAGAACATCACCATCTTCAAGTTCACCTCCAAGGCACTCACTGTCCTGACTTGGAAATATCTCATCGTAACTTCACTGTTGCTGGGTCAAAGTCCTGGAATTCTGTCCCTAATGGCATTGCGGATCAACCCACAGGGGGTGGACTGCAACAGTTCAAGAAGGCAGTTCACCACCTTTTCAAGACAACAAATGCTGGCCAGCCAGCGATGCCCACATCCCATAAAAGAAAAAAAAGAGCCCTGCTTCCCTAGAATCAGCCTAGTGAATCTTCATTGTACTCCCTCTATGGCAAGTATATTCTCTCTCAGGTTGGGAAATCAAAACTGCACTCAATACTCTAGATCTTCTTGCAAATGAAGGCCATCATATAATTTGTCTTTCTAATTGTTTGCTGTACTTGCCTGATTATTTTCATTGGTGTACAATAATACAGATCCCTTTGTGCATCGTACTTCCCAATATATTACTATTTAAATAATACTCTGCCTTATTGTTTTTTCATTGAAGTTTATTATTTCACATTTATCCACATTATTCTGCATCTGCCATGTGCCTGGCCATAGACTCAACTTGTTTAAGATTGCCGTCAAATCTGCCTTAATCCTCGCAACACCATCTGGTTGTGTTGTCAGCAAAACTGGAAATATTGCATTTGGTCACACATATATATCGGAGGCTGAAGCATTCACCCTGTGGCACACCACTAGTCTTTGCCCACCAATGGAAAAAGACCCATTTATTTCTGCTCTGTTTCTGATTATGTCAACGATACCAGTATATTACCCCCAATACTGTTTGCTTTAATTTTGCCAACTTTCCCCTTACATAGCACATTATCAAAAACCTTTAAATCCAAATACACCACAACGTCTAGTTTTGTCTCATTTATTCTACTCGCTAAGCCCTCAAAAAACACCTATACATTAGTAAAGCATGATTTCCCTTTCATAAACCCATGCTAAGTTTGTCTAATCCCGTTAATGCTTTCCTAGTGCTCTGTTATTACGTCTCTATAGATCGTAGCATTGTTTCCGCTATGGATGTTAGGCCAACTTGTCTGTAATTATGTTTTGTCTCTCTTGCCCTTTTTTTGCCCCCAAAATAGTAAATGTAGTTGCCACCTTCTAATCCATAGAAACTGCTCTGAAGTCTATAGACAAGCCTAGCCTGTCAAATCATTCCTCATAAGACAACGAGGTCTCAATATAGTAAACCTCTTCTGAACAGCCCCCAATGCATTTACATCCTCTCCACAGAAAAGCAGTTAATGTCTCAAGTCCTATGACTCTCCATCAGAATCCACTAGCCTCAAAATGTTTACTCTGTTTATCTCTCCACATATGTTGCCAGACCTACTGAGTTTCTCCAGCACTTTATGTTCTTGTTTCAGATGCTGCCAGACCTGTTGAATTTCTCCAGCACATTCTATTCTTGTTTCAGATCCTTACCTTTATGTTCAATTCCTAGTCTAATAACAGATGTAATTGTAGTAGCCTTTTTAATCATTTGCTGTAATGTTTTGTGACTTTTGCACTAAACTGCCTAGATCTGGCTGGAATTCTGCAGTTGCTCACCATTTAAATAATACTCTGCTTTTTTATTCTTCCTGCCAAAATGAACAACCTTACATTTTCCCACCTTGCATTCCATCTGCCAGATTTCTGCCCACTCACTTAACAATGATGCAGACTGATTCTGGATAGGTTATGTCATCTTCATAACATTTTCCTACCCATCTTTGTCTCATCTGCAACTTTAGCCAAAAAGCCTTCAATCCCCTCATCCAAGTTATTGATATAAATTGTAAAAAGAGGGCCCAACACAGACCTGAGGGACACCATTCATCATATCCTGCCAAACCAAAAAATTGTCAATTTATGCATAATCTATTTTCTGAAAACCAGCCAATCTTCTATCCATGTTAGTATGTTACTCCTCATACCATGAGTTCCAACTCTGCACAATAGCCTTTTTATGTGGAATCTTGTTAAATCTCTTTGAGAAATCCAAGTACATTACAATGAGCTTCTCTTTATCCACAGTACATTATTCCTTCAAAGAATTACAATAAATTGGTTGAACATGTTTTCCCTTTCACAAAATATTGCTGGCTTATCCTGATTACCTTGGAATTTTTCAAGTGCCCAATTATAACCTCCTTAATGAACAATTCCAGCACCCTTTCTGAGGATAGGCATTGAGCCAACAAGCCTCCAGTTTCTAGTTTTTGCCTCCCTCACTTGAATCTATTTTGGAGTCTAATGGAATCCCTCTGGAATATGACAAATTTTGGAAAATGAACATAATGCATCAACTACTTCATTACCCACCTCTTTTAAGACCCTAAGCTAAAGTCCATTAGGATCATAAACTTATTGACCCACAGCTCCATCAGTTTGTTCAGTAGCAGTTCTGTTGTGATTATAATTCCAAGCACCACTGTACCTTTGACCTCATTTCCAGTAAGCACGAGGATTTTTTTTGTATCCACTATACTGAAGATAAAAGCAATTTTTAAAATATCCACTATTTCTTTATCAAACTATTAACTCCTCATTCTTACCCTCTGGAGGCCCAACACTCAATTTGCTTTGTTTCTTTTAGATACCTATGAAAATGCCTTTTAAAAACATGTTCACTTATTCATCGATAGTAGGAATTACCGATGCTTGAGAATCTGAGATAACAAGGTGTAGAGCTGGATGAACACAGCAGGCCAAGCAGCATCAGAGGAGCAGGAAAGCTGATGTTTCAGGTCTGGACCCTTCTTCAGATTTCTGCTTGGCCTGCTGTGTTCATCCAGCTCTACACCTTGTTATCTCACTTATTAATTCACAGGATGTGGGCATCATGGGCAAGGCTAGCATTTATTGCCCATCAGTTAATTGTCAATCGTATTCTAGCTAACTCCTTCTAATGCTTTAACGTATTGTCCTGTTAATCTTTTTGTTATTCCCTGCTGTTCTTCATATTCAACTGCCCTGCCAGTCACCTTTATGCAGTTGTATGCTCTGCTTATCTTTCTGCCTTTCCATGACCTTCAACTAATATGTTAATATTTTGATATCCTGCCTCAAACTCTATTCGGTTTGTTACATTTACTCAAGTTTGATCCCTCACCTCTCCACTCAGCACATTTGTTAGCAAAAAGCTTGAATTAATGCATTTTTTTGCACACCCAACTGGTCTCATTCAGGTGAAGTCTGCCTTATGCTAACCATGCCCCCTTACTAAAAACTTAGACTCTCAAATTTTATATTCAAGATCTTCTTCTGTAAAACCCAGTAATCCAGTAGTTTAAAAATGACTTTATCCACCACAGATGTTTTTAATTTCTTGCGAGTTTGAACCACTAACTCTTCCATATCATCCAAGTTTTCCTCCAAAATATTTTTGCAAACCAATTGTGCCACCTCACATTCTGTTGTTGAATTTCACCTTACGTTTTATGCTGAATCCACCATTTTGTTAATCTCTTACAGCTCCTTTTGGCCATTAGTTAATCGTGCCGATCTAGGAGGCAGTACTGTCTTATCTATTCAGATAATGTTATAATGCTCGCCTCTCTTATGCTCTGTCGGTTTTTCCAACAGGAATACTTGACGTGAAGTAATTGCAAAAAAACAAACTTGGGTTTGTGCCATATTAAAAGATCCAATGCTAGCAATCTGTTAAAATACAGGAAATACATCTAAATATCTTCAAGAAATTTGAATGGAATTCCTCTCAACTAAGCACTTCCAAGGACGCGGAATCGATCCTGACATCTTGATCAGTGATTGTTTCACTGCCACATCAGATAATGGCATAACTCAAACCAGACAAACTCCTTACGGTTCTTTTTAAAGGCAGAGAAATGTTTTCAATCCGACAATTTGGAAAATTATCCCGACAATCTCAATAAAAGGGTAACGTGCACGGTGGAGATGCTGCCACTAGTTGTCTCCATTGCGCATATTTGCTTAAGTGCCTGTTAATCTCAGTGGTAGTGAACAGTATTTCTTCCGAACTTTCGAATGAAATGATTGGACAGAAAAACCTTCCTCTTAGTTTTTTAATGCTCTCTATAATTCCATGGTTAATATGTATACGACGGCATATAATCCAACTAACCACGTTTTATGCTCAACCCCTCCTTTTCCGACCGGGTAGTTACGTGAAGGGTAGGACTAGGTTTGAACTTTTGACCGTTGTCCTAAATCTTCGCAGCGTTTCACGCTAGTAGCTTTTAGGAGACTTCAGGCGTTGTTGTACCTGAAGAAATAAGGGGAGTTTAAGAGGACCACGGGAGTCTCAATCCTTCAACAGGTAAGCCATCGACCAGGGAAATCTTCAGCTGCGTATTATCCTCCATTTGTAACTTTTAGGGCATTCCTGTTGCTATCTAGACACAGCAACACTAATGTAATCTCCGGGCAGCAACTACACGACTGCAAACCGAGTTCCGCTGGAGGTGGTTGTTGAACCGACCGTGAGGTTTTCTTCCCTGTCTTGACAGATTTGGGACAACATAACTAGAGAATGAGTGTTCACAAAGTGGTTTAATCGCAGAGCCTATCAAATCTGAACCCGATACTATTCATTTCAAACTCCAGCAGGGATGCTAATTAGCCGCGGGAAAATCGTCTGTTTTTTTTCTTTTTCCGTAATCGTAAAGATCTGAGGCCGATTACAGCAGCTGTACACCATGCTAAAAGGGCCCTCGTGACACAGGGGTAGGCCCGGGTTCAAGACCCGCCTGGTCTAGAGGTGTCCTAACAAATCTGAACAGGTTAATTAGAAAGAACATAGAATCTGATTCCTCGTTGAATAAACTTGGTGAACCAATCAGACAGCATTCTTTAGGTTCCACATTACAAACCATTTAGTAGCTGGAAATGGTTTAATTTGAGCAGAAGTCCTATATTCATCTTAATAGGCAGCCGAAAATCTCAAGGTTCCAATTGCTATCCACTGATTCACTACGTTCCTCTGGTTGCAAGGAGAACAACGGACATTATCAGTTGACGCTGAAGAGGTATGAGAATAGCCGTGCGAGGCGACCGATAAGAACAGCTCGTCACGTTTTGTGCAATTGAAACTGTTCAATGCCTGTTCCAATACATGAAGTCTGGCTAACAAAGTGAATTTGCGGACGTTTGCCATCACTCATTGACTCATACCCTACTAAGTGGCGAGGCTATTAATCACCAGGGCGTTTTGATTGTTGCGACGACACAAATTCAAGGGTGATTATTTACCGGAACTCCTGAATTGAGTCTTGTAAGTGGTGTTCAGTCTTTGAGGGTTAAGGAGAAAAGATACTTATCACAAAGTATCCAGTCACTACTCTGCTTTTAGATCATAGGCTCCCTACAGCGCAGATAGAGGCCATTCGGCCCGTTGAATCTATACCAACCCGTCAGAGAGCATCCTACCAGGCCTAATCCACCTAACTGCACATCCCTGGACGATACAATGCAAATTCAGCGTAGCGAATCCACCTATAGTGCACATATTTGGACTATGGGAGGAAACTGGAGCACCTGGCAGAACCCACGTAGACATGAGGAGAACGTGCAAGCACCACACACAGTCACCCAAGGCTGGAAACCACCATGGATCTCTGGCGCTATGAGGCAGCAGTGCTAACCACTGCACTATTTGTAGAAATTGTTGATTTGGCTGGACCAGTCAAGGTGACCCTCGAGATAACAAGGTGTAGAGCTGGATGAACACAGTAGGCCAAGCAGCATCAGAGGAGCAGAAAAGCTGACGTTTCAGGTCTGGACCCTTCTTCAGAAAATGACCCTGGACATTGGTAATTAGGTTCTTGGTGGTGATGTCGTAGAGGTTGTGTTTCCTTATACTTGCGATACCATTCTTAGAAATGTGTATAGCATAAATGAGAAAATCAGTTTGCTTCCTGTTCTGCACAGATGGCTAGCATTTCCAAATTCACTCAGATTCCCCCATAGGGACTGTCAAGATCCTATGTACACACCTTAGCCCACACTGTTCCAAACATCAAGGAAATGGAACCAAGAACTCTTTTACTTAATGGATTTATTTTTCAACTAAGTGTCTTCTTCACTGACCTATTCTGGCTAGTGTATAGTTCTGGAAGCAACTGGATCTGCTAATACCTTTAGAAGTGGTCATGACATATTTCTGACCAGGTGTGAGACAGGATTTGGCTGTGATTCCGTTCATAACCTGTCATTTGCTTGTTTGATTTTATAAAGGAAGTTAAACCATTTTAAATTGACAACGTTGATGTGGATAGAATTTTTTGTTACCTTTTTAGTGTTCAATTTTGAGAATTATTGAACTGTGTCTGGTGAAGTTAAATAAATGTGAATGTTGAATTGATGTAAAAATGTAAACTAGTAACAAATGTGATTCGAGGTTTGGACATCTCTCCAACAATGTTGTAGCCAATATCCATAAATTTATGTTTCATGTTTACAAAACAACCAGAGTGCTTCCTTTATTTTGTTGTTATTTGATAACGTTAAACAAGTATGTGTTTAAATTGAGTGGCAATATCCCATTTTAGCATTCCAGCAGTATTATCTTTGTTACTTTGATAATTTTGACAAGTTTCACCTACCTCTCGATATAATCATTCACCTCTCCCTTGGATAGTTGCTGCTGTCAATTTTGTATTTAGGATAGATTTTTTTTGTTGCTTATTTCAGAAGTTTAAGTGTGCAACAGCAGAAAAAAAAGTTAAAGGTGCTGCATCCAATGCTTTTTGTCATTTATGTAAATTATTTGGATGTGGCTAAAGGAGGTATGGCTAGTAAATTTGCAGATGATAGCAAAATAATAGGTGGTATGGCGGACAGTGAATAAGGTTATCTCCGAGTACAACAGGACCTTAATCAGATGGGCAAATGAGCCGAGGAGTGGCAGGTGGAGTTTAAATACAAGTGAGATGTTGCATTTTGGTCAGGCAAATCAGGGCATGACTTATACAATTAAAGCTAGGGCCCTGGGGAGTGTTGCCCAACAAAGAGAACGAGAGGTGCACGTGCATAGATTCTTGAAAGTGGAATCACAGGTAGGTGGGGTGGTAAAGAAGGCGTTGGGTACACTTGCCTTCGTTTGTCTGTGCATTGCATAAAGGAGTTGAGATGTCATGTTGTGGCTGTACAGGACACTGGTGAAGCCATTTTTTGGAATACTGCATTCAATTCTTGTGTTCCTGCTATAGGAAATATGTTGTTAAACATGACAGGATGTAGAAACATTTATGAGGACGTTGCTGGGATTGGAGGCTTTGAGCTATGGGGATAGGCTGAATAAGCTGGGGCTATTTTCCCTGGAGTATCAGAAGCTGAAGGGTGACCTTATAGAGGTTTATAAAATCATGAGGGGCCTGCATTGGGTGAATAGCCAAGGTCTTTTTCCCAGGGTAGGGGAGTCCAAAATTAGAGGGCACAGGTTTAACGTGAGAGGGGAAATAGTTAAAATAGACCTGAGGGGCAACTTTTTCATGCAGAGGGTAGTGCAAGTATGGAACATGCTGCCAGAGCAAGTGGTGGTGGCTATAATTACAACATTTGTAAGGTATCTGGATGGGTGTATGGACAGCAATGGTTTAGAGGGATGTGGGCCAAATGCTGGCAAACAGGACTACATCAGTTTAGCACATCTGGTTGGTATGGCTAAGTTGAACCGAAGGGTCTTTTTCCAAGCTATATAACTCTATCTTTCTAATGTCACCATCGGGAATCTCAGCTTTTTCTGAAGTTGCTTTATCCACTGTAGTACTGTTTGTTGTTTTTTGTTTGTTTTATGGTTTTCTGAAGGGTGAAGTTTTTTTTAATTCATAGCTCTGTTAATTGCACTATTAACTGCATTTCAATTTGACTTGGCTGCAAATGGATTCCCACCTTACCAAAGTTCCATTGTTTGTGTGTATCTGACTGCAAATGCAATATTTTATCATGTTCTTTAGAAAGGATCACCATAGAAGATAGCTGTGGGATTCACACTAGCTCCACAGTCTGGGTACTTTTCCTTTGACAGTAAGGGTGCGGTAACTTTTTTTTTACTGCTATCTAAACAAGCAGTTCAGAGGAATTTTACGTGCCTGCACTTAACATACAGGTTTGGGCTTCACAGAGCTGTATTAAACACAATGAGTGAGTAAGTAACCTTTATAACTTGCTGGATTATAACTGTTGAAATACATTTAACTAAAGATATGACTTAATGTTCTTTAAATTCCAAATCAGGTTTGGCAGTCTTGACCATGACAATGTGGACGAGTCATAAGTGAATGCAAGATGGTTCGCCACAGGGAATTCAGAAAATTAGCGGGAAAAGCACTCCAGGAAATTGTTGAAGGCTTGGGCCGAGCCACCTGCCCACAGTCTTGACTGAAGGGTTTGGAGTGGGTTGCATTTACAGAGAGGCCTGACACAATAGGATTTCATTATTTGCAAAATCTTTATTGAACTCCTATTGTCTATTTATTCTGTTTGTATTTAGACTGTATTGCAGCCATGCCACGCTGTGTGGAAGTGATTATAATTGGGGCCGGGAACCGGGGGCAGACGTATGCATTCTTTTCAAAAGATTTTCCAGAGCGAATGAAGGTAGGCCACAGAATCTTTTAAAAAATCTGTTTGTTGTTTCTTTTTCTATGCTGTTGTTGCCTCCCTCATTTAAATACGTAGGGAGTTAAGTAATTATTCCATAAATATCCTTTAGGGAAGGAAACTGCCATCCTTACTTGTTCTGGCCTGCACGTGACTCCAGATGCACAGCAATGTGGCTGACTCTTAACTGCCCTATGAGCAATTAGGGATGGGCAATAAATGCTGGCTCAGCCAGTGATGCCCTCATCCTGTGAATGAATTTTAAAAAAAAATTTACCAGGCCTAGCAAACTGGGATAACTGTGATCTGAAGAAGAGGTTTACTGGACTTGAAATGTTCATTCTGTTTCTCTCTCCACGAATGTTGCCAGACCTGATGAGTTTCTCCAGATGTTTTGTTTTTATCAGCAAAATGGAATTTGTTCTACACAAGCAGTGACTTAATCACGAGAGTAAAGTGCATAGCTCACTTCCAGAGATGTAACCGCAGGTGCACCCTACTAAGGTTAGAGACCTGACCCAGATTGGGCCCTTGGCCTCATTTCCCTCATTTGGATGAGTGGCTGACCTTCAGAGACAGGTTGCCAACTTTCAAATTTCAGAACACCTGCCCTTTGGCAGTGTGCCATACATCAGTCAGTTAACTAAGTCCTATAGATGAAGGTGTGATGTGAGGATAATGGGAGGGGCTATTCTTGAATACTTACTTGTTGATCTAAAATGTTTTTATATTATGTCTCCAAAGCCTTTTCACTGGATTAAACAATACCAGGTTCTTCAGCCTCACTCTGTACAAAGGTGTACATGTTAAGTGGATTCGCCATGCTAAAAATTGTTCTGTAGTGTCCAGGAATGTGTAGGTTAGGTTGGTTAGCCATGGTATAAACCCCATGTGGAATTACAGAGGTGAGGTAGGTTGCTGGTCAGAAGGCTGGTTCAGACTCAATGGGCCAAATGGCCTCTGTCTGCACTGTAAGGATTCTCTGTTTCTATGTTGAAATCCCCTAATGTAATTAGCCTATTTTTGTTGGCATACATCCCAGTGAATTGTGTACTTATCGACTCCTCTATTGCAGACTGACTGAGAGACTATCGTGCACTTCCAGCAGTGTGACTGTCCCCTTTTTTTATTCCTAAACTCTATCCACAAAGCCTCATTTGAAGACTGTGTTACGCTATCGGCCTTCCTTACTGCAGTAACTGACTCGATAATTAATAGTGTGACATGACTTCCTCTTGTATGCTCTCTCTGTCCCGTCATAGAGTCATACAGCATGGAAACAGACCCTTCAAACCAACCATTCCATGTCGAACTTAATCCCAAACTATACAAGTCCTGCTGGCCTGCTCGTGGCCATATCCCTTCAAATCTTTCCTATTCATGTATCGACTCAAATGTCTTTTAAACTTTGCACAAAGAACCATACAGCACAGGAACAGGCCCTTCAGCCCTCTACACCTGTGCTGTCACATCTTGCCCTTCCATACTAAAACTGTCTTCACTTAGAGGATCCATTTTCCCTCTATTCCCTTCCTCTTCACGTATTCAGCCAGGTTCTTCTTGAATGCTGCTATTGTGTCTGCTTCCGCCACCTTCTCTGGCAACGCATTCCAGGCACTAACCACCCCTTCGTGTGAAAAAATTGCCTTTTGACATACGTTTCAACCCTTGAACCTGTGTCCCCTAGTAATTGACCCCTGAACCCTGGGAAAAAGCCTCATACTTTCCACTCTAACATTGTGAATGACGTGGATATAGACTTCTATTAGGTTGCCCTTCAACCACCTGTTTTCCAATGAAAACAAACCCAGTCTAGCCAACTTTTCTTCATTGCTAAAATCCCTGATACCAGGCAACATCTTGGTAAACCTTTTCTGTACCCACTCTAAAGCATCCACATCCTTTTGGTAGGGTGGTGACCAGAACTGTACACAATATTCCAAGTGTGGCCTCATTAAAGTCCTATAAAGCTTCAGCATAAGTTGTCTATCCTTATACTTGATGCCCCTTCCAATGAAGGGAAGCGTACCATAAGCCTTTTTTTTATTACCTTGTCTACCTGCGCTGCCATTTTCAGTGATCTGTGGACCAGCACACCCAGATCCCTCTGCATACCAATACTTCTAAGAGTTCTGCCATTCACTGTATAATTTCCACCTGTACTTGACCTTCCAAAATGTATCACCTCACGTTTGTCCAGATTAACCTCCATCTGACTTTTTTTTTTTTCTCATGCGTCCAACTGATCTATATCCTGTTGTATTCTCTGACAATCCTCCTCACTACCTGCAATGCCACCAATATTTGTATTGTCTTCAAACTTATTAATTAGACCAGCTACATTTTCCTCCAAATCATTTACGTAGATCACAAATAGCAGAGGTCCCAGCACTGATCCCTGTGGAACACCACTAGTCACAGCCCTCCATTCTGAAAACTATCCTTCTACTGCTACTCTTTGCATCCTGTGACTGAGCCAGTTCCTCTTGCCAGCTCACGTCTGATACCAGGTGACTTCACCTTTAGTACAAGTCTGTCATGGCCTTCACTGAAGTCCATGTAGATAACATCAACCGCATTTCCCACATCAATCGTCTTTGTCACCTAGTCACAAGACTTGATCAAATTAGTGAGGCGTGATGATGGCCTAGTGATATTATCGCTGGACTATTGATGCAGAGACCCAGATAACATTCTGGGGCCCAGGTTCAAATCCTGGCACAGCAGATGGTGGGATTTGAGTTCAATAAATATCTGGCATTAAGAATCTAATGATGACCATGAATCCATTGTCAATTGTCAGGAAAAACCCACCTGGTTCACTAATGTCCTTTAGGGAAGGAAACTGCTATCCTTACCTGGTCTGGTCTACATGTGACTCCAGACCCACAGCAATGTGGTTGACTCTCAACTGCCCTCTGGGCAATTAGGGATGGGCATTAAATGCTGCCTAGCCAGTGACACCCTCATCCCATAAGTGAATAAAGAATAAAAGACCTCCCCCTAACCCCGTACAAAACCATGCTGTCTATCGTGAGTAAGTCCATTCACTTCTAAGTGCATATAGATCTTGTCCCTGAGAATCTTCCCCAATAATTTACCCACCATCGACCTAAGACTCTCAGGCCTGTAATTTCCAGGATTATCCCTGCTACACTTCTTAAATAATGGGACAACATTGGCTATTCTCCAGTCCTCAGACCTCCCCTGTGGCCAAAGAGGATGCAAAGATGTCAATGCTCCAACAATTTGTTCTCTTGCCTCCCTCAGTATTCTGGGATAGATTCCATCAGGTTCCAGGAACTTATCTACTTTTAATACTTTTTAAGACGCACAACACCTCTTCCTTTTTAGTAGCAACTTGGGTTAGTCCTGGGTAGGCGATGGCCTAGTGGTATTATCACTAGACCATTAATCCAGAAACCCAGCTAATGTTCTGGGGACTGGGGTTTGAATCTGACCAAGGCAAATGGTGGAATTGGAATTCCAAAAAAAGTCTGAATTAAGAACAGTGAAAGCAGCAAGTGATAGACAGAGCTAAGCGATCCCACAACCAATGGATCAGACCTAAGCTCTGCAGTCCTGCCACATCCAGTTGTGAATGGTGGTGGGCAATTAAACAACTAACTGGAGGAGAAGGCTCCACAAATATCCCGATCCTCAATGATGGAAGAGCCCAGCACATCAGTGCAAAAGATAAGGCTGAAGTATTCGCAGTAATCTTCAGCCAGAAGTGCCAAGTGGATGATCCATCTCGGTCTCCTCCAGTGGTCCCCAGCATTACAGATACCAGTCTTCAGCCAATTCGATTCACTCCACGTGATATCAAGAAACGGTTGGAGACTCTGGATACTGCAAAGGCTACCGGCCCTGACAACATTCCGGCAATAGTACCGAAGACTTGTGCTCCAGAACTTGCCGCTCCCCTAGCCAAGCTGTTCCAGTACAGTGACAACACTGGTGTCTACCCGACAATGTGGAAAATTGCCCAAGTATGTCCTGTACACAAAAAGCAGGACAAATTCAACCCGGCCAGTTACTGCCCCATCAGTCTCCTCTTGATCATCAGTAAAGTGATGGAAGTCTCATCAACAGTGCTATCAAGCAGTACCTGCTCAGAAGTAACCTGCTCAGCGATACCCAGTTTGGGTTCAGCCAGGGCCACACTGTTCCTGATCTCCTTACAGCCTTGGTTCAAACATGGACAAAAGAGCTGAATTCCAGAGGTGAGGTGAGAGTGACAGCCCTTGATATCAAGGCTGCATTTGACCGAGTGTGGCATCAAGGAGCCCTGGCAAAACTGGAATCAAGGGGTATCAGGGGGCAAATGCTCCGGTGGTTGGAGTCATACCTGAGACGTAGGAAGATGGCCGTGGTTGCTGGAGGCCAATCATCCCAGCTCCAGGTCATCTCTGCAAGAGTTCCTCAGGGTAGTGTTCTAGGCCCAACCATCTTCAACTGCTTCATTAAAAGCTTTCCCACCATCATAAAGTCAGAATTGGGGATGATCGCTGATGATTGCACATGTTCAGCACAATCTGTGACTCCTCAGATACTGAAGCAGTCCATGTTCACATGCAACAAGATCTGGATAATACGCAGGCTTGGGCTGACAAGTGGCAAGTGACATTCACACCACACAAATGCCAAGCTATGACCATCACCAATAAGAGACAATCCAACCACCACCCCTTGACATTCAATGGTGTTACCATCACTGAATTCCCCACTATCAACATCCTGGGGGTTACCATTGACCAGAAACTCAACTGGACTCACCACATAAACACAGTGGCTACAAGAGCAGGTCAGAAGCTGGGAATATTGTGGCAAGTAACTCACTTCCTGATTCCTCAAAGCCCATCTACCATCTACAAGGCACAAGTCAGGCGTGTGATGGAAGATTCCCCACTCTCCTGGATGAGTGCAGCCCCAACAACACTCGAAGCTTTACACCATCCAGGACAAAGCAGCCCATTTGATTGGTACTACATCTACAAGCATTCCCTCCCTCCACCACTGATGCTCAGTAGCAGCAGTGTGTACTATCTACAAGATGCACTACAGAAATTATCAGAAATGATCCTCGGACAACACCTTCCAAACCCAGGACCACTTTCATCTAGAAGGACAAGGGCAGCAAATATATGGGGACAACATTGCCTCCAAGTTTCTCTCCAAGTCACTCACCATCCTGACTTGGAAATATATCGCTGCTCCTTCACTGTCACTGGGTCAAAAACCTGGAATTGTCTCCCTAATAGTATTGTGGGTGAACCCACAGCAGGAGGACTGCAGCGGTTCAAAAAGGCAGATCACCACCACCTTCTCAAGGGCATCTAGGGATGGACAAGAAATGCTGGCCAGCCAGTGACGCCCACATCCCACAAATGAATATGAAAAAAGAAGTCGCATGGCACTCCTTTCCCTGAGATCATGAGATCATCCTCCACCAATTCCTTTTCTTTGGTGAATACTGACAAAGTATTCATGTACCCACATCCACCACCACCACCTCCACACCTTCTCCTACACACACGCACACGCACACACACACGCCAGGTTAGAAAAAATTTACCCCTCATGTCTTCCTTAAATCTTTCTCCTCTCACGTTAAAAATGTGCCCCCTAGGCTTGAAATCCCCCGTCATGGGGAGAAGACAACTACCATTAACTCTATCAATAACCCTCATTATTTCATAAACTTCTATCAGGTCGCCTCTCAACCTCCTATGTTCTGGTGAAAAGAGTCCCAGCCTATCTAACCTTTCCAAATAACTCAAACCTTCCATAGCTGGCAATATCCTGGTAAATCTCTTCTGAACCCTCTCTTCAGCTTAATAATATCCTTCCTTTTAACTGGGCAACCAGAATTGGAGACCATATTCCAGAAGAGACCTCCCCAATATCCTGTACAACCTCAATATGATTTCCCAACTCCTATCCTGTATCCTGGAATGTTGAGTCACTAGTCCTGTCCCTCCCTCAGTCACACTTCTTTGATAGCATCAATATTGCATTTCCACATGCCCTGAGCTCATCTGTCTACTTATAATGCTCCTAGCATTAAAATAGAGGCCTCACCTTACTTCCTTGAAAATGAACATGGTTGAACTCCTTCTACCTTGGTTCACTTTCTGTATGCTGTGTCCCTTTTGTACCAATGGTCTGTGTCCCCTCTCACTGCTGAATTAATTTAAATTCCTCCTTACAGCAGTAGCAAACACACCTGCCAGGATGTTGGTCCCATCTGGTTCAGATGCAGACTGATCTGCTTCTACAGGCCCCATCTGTCCTAGAAACAGACCCAGTGATCCAGAAGTCTAAAGCTCTCCCACCTACACCAACTCTTGAGCACACATTCCTGTACCCTGTTTTCCTATTTCTGTACTCGCTAGAACATGGCACTAGAAGTAATCCAGTGATTACAACCTTTGAGGTCCTGCTCATTAGTCTACAGCCTCACTCCCAAAATTCTTGATGTCAAACCTCCTCCCTCATCCTACCTACATTGTTAGTATCAGTACTTAGCATGACCTAAGTCTTGTATCTTTCCTCTTCAGGATGCCTGCAGCAGTTCAGTGACATCCCTGACCCTGATACCAGGGAGACATCACCACCCCAGAGTCATATCTGCAGCTGCAGAAATGCCTGCTTGCTTGCCTAGCTAAGGAATCCCCTG